>CM043698.1:68417500-68920000 GCA_023935145.1 Bretschneidera sinensis | reverse complement strand
TTTAAGAATAAGAATTGTGAATTATATATATTTTATCACTTTCACTATTTTCATTACATCATAATGCGAATCAAATTTAGTTTGTTCATTCATAATCTCATTAAATAATATTAAGAACATGGACGACTTATTATTTATCTAAATATCCAATAAAAAAATATTTATTAAATCATTTTTAAAATTTTATTTATAAGTATAATATTTAATTTATTTTTTGCTTCAACACATGAAAATTCCATTAACAAAGTATTTAACTTATCAAAGTTCTTATAAGCAACAAATTAAAATATAGGAAAAAAAACCCGAAAACTACCGTTGAAGTAGCAAACCCAATCGAGCATTTTTATGTATAGGTTCACTTAAAGAAAGGTAGAAGTATTACCTTAATTAGCAACAACTAAAAGTCAATAAAGAAGATCAGGTAAAAAAAAAAATTCATTACTATTAACGGTGTTGACCCTGAATGATTTTGATAGTAACAAAAATCTTAATTAAGCACTAATGAGTATTACTTAAGTAATACAGATTGTTAATAGTGCTTATACATCAAAAGATATCAAGATTGTAGAAATTGGTGAATCAATGTTGATGATCTCAAAAGTCAATAAGTTCTCCAAAAGATCAAATTCAAGGAGAATAATTTAAATGTATCTTCAAAGTCAATAGGGATAAATTATAGATTTGAATCCTAAGATACACTTTGTAAGCATTTCAATTGTTAGGAGCTAATTATATTTGCATTGCATTTTATTATATAGTCTTAATTAATTGAAGATATAAAATCTCCAAGTGATTTTATTAAATGCAAATAAATTCTTTGGGCTCAATTCTTAACATTCTCTAATTGAATTTAAGAAGAATTTATGTTGACATAGAAAATTACTTGAGCATTTGTAATATATCATTCTTCATATATCTAGCACACATATTATGTTTGAATTTGTAATATGTTTTGTCATCATCAAAAATGCCTCAATCAAGAAATTGATTAGATTAATTTTGATGATAACAAAACACTTTTGAAGTGTTTAACTCGTGTGTTTAATGTGCAAGAAAGTTTGATTGAATTAGGAGATTTTTTGGAACTCAAAAATCCAAAAAGAATAAAGAGATATGAAGAAAATTATGCTGAAAACACTGTTCATCTAGAAATCACTGTAGCAGTGCTCCAACAGTGACCCAGTCGACTGGTAAAAGTGGCAGAAGGTTCCCAGTCGATTGGGATGACTTACCAGTCGACTAGTAACACTGTAGCAGTAAAAATGTGAATTTTTAAGAGGACCCAGTCGACTGGTATCACGACCCAGTCGACTGGTAGTTCAAAAATATGACCGTTGGGACTCGAAATCTGAGATTTTAAAGGCACAATCAATTCAAATTGAAGTCTAACGGCCATATTAATTGATGGCTATATAAACCCACTCAATTCAGCATTCAACAAGGAGAATAAGACATTCAAAAAGAGAATAACACACACAATCAAGTCATTCATTCTTTGAAATTCAAAAAAGCTTTGAAATACTCATGTTGAGCTATTCTTCAAGCTTTTCTTTGAAAGAGAGACATTATTGAGTTGTATAAGCTTTCATTTGTTGTCTCTCTACCATTTACTTTACAGCTTTTATTGTAAAGGGATTACTTCCGAGAGGAAGGGGATACTTTTGAAAGGAAAGGGATACTTTCGAGAGGAAGGGGATTGTACGGTTTGAGCAACACCCGTAAGTTGCTTGTGTTTCGGTTTGAGCAACACCCATAAGTTGCTTGGTTTAGTGAAAGACTTCAAGGAGGATCCTTGAAGAGAGTGGACGTAGGGTCGGAAGGATTCTGATATTGCCGAACCACTATAAATCGAGTTTGCATCTCTCTAACTCTATCTCCTTAATTTCTTTCATAATTACTTGCTCATAATTATTTATTATTCAAGTAAATGAGGTTGATTGCTTAATTATTTTATAATTCAATTATCATTTCTATATTAAGCAATAAACTCTCTCATCTTTGTGCTAGTAATTTATAAAGATTTAATTCCGCATATATTTTGTTATTTGAGATTGCAAAAAGTATTTAATTTTTTTAATACCCAATTCACCCCCCTCTTAGGTATTGCCATAGTATATTTTGGATCTACAATTGGTATCAGAGCCTCGTTCTCTATTTTAGGCTTAACATCCTAGAGTTGATCCTATGATAACTATATTTTTAGAAGGAAAAGATCTTTCTAGTCCTCCTCTTCTCCATGGAACAAATTTCACCCATTGGAAAGCTCAAATGAAGATTTTTATTCAAGCACATGATTATTATGCTTGGTATTTCATTCTTGAAAATGAAAATGACTTTGATATAAATTATAGTAAATTCATTCAACTAAATACTAAAGTTATGAACACGTTTTATAGTTCTCTTGATCAAAACGAAGTTGATCAAATTTCCTCATGTAAGACTGCAAAAGAAATTTGGGATTTATTGGAAGTCATACATGGCGGAAATGAGCAAGAAAAGAATTTCAAATTAAAAAGCTTTGTTCATGACTTAGAGCATTTTAAAATGAATGAAAATGAATCAATTTTTGATTCGCAAACTCGTTTTACCATACTTGTTAAAACTTTATCTTTCATGGGTAAAATTTATTCTAACCTTGAACTTGTGAGAATATTTCTTAGATCTTTGTCAAATCAATGGAAAATTATTTTGACAAAGCATTCTACAAGTGAAAGTTTAGAAGAGCTTGTGGAATCCCTTAAGAAGCATGAAAGCTACTTGGATTACAAAATTGATGGTTCCACCACATCCTTACCTTTTATAGAAATTGAAGATCTTAATCGTGATGGTGATGAAGAAGAAGAAGACTCCTCGAATAAAGAGATCGAATGCGAGGAAATTGCCAACCTATGTCTTATGGCAATCGACGACGAAAATGAGGTATCAACTTCTTCCTCTTCAAAAAATAACATTGTTAGCAGTAATGAAGAATTGATAGAAGTCATAAATGAAATGTATGAAGAATTGAAGAAATTCGATTCTAGGAACACCATTCTTAAAAAAGAGGTGTCATCTCTTTCTAAAGAGATGGTAGGTTTAAGAGAAGAAAAAGATAAACTATCTTCATTACTTTATGATTCTTCTCAAGATCTTCTTAAAGATGAAAATGAAAACTTAAAGAAAAAGATAATAGAATTAAATGATACTATATCTAGACTTATGCTTGGAAAAGAAAAGCTAGATGAAGTGTTATCTTCTCAAAGATCAAGTGGAGGAAAATCTGGTTTAGGATATTCTCCATTGGGAAAGCAAAAATCAAAATAGAGCTTATTCATGAAAGCCTCTTGTGTAGATGGAGCCTTTACTTCAAAATCTCCTAGCATGGTTAAGAGCACTCCCTCGATGAATGCTAGAAAGTCTAGAAATTTAAATGTTCATACTAAATTGAAGCATCCTAGAAATACTCATCCTTATATGTATGCTCATTCTAGAAATGCTTATACACATCCTAGAAATAATTATCATGCTCATTCTAGGAACAATGTGTATAATCAAATAATGCATTCTACTTATGCTCATCCTAGGAATTACCATCATGGTTATCCTAGAAACAATATGCATACACAAAATAATGCTAGCATGTATCCTAGAATGCATCATCATTCGTTTTCTGGAAATGACATGCATTTTCATACTCCTTACCATAGAAACATGTATCCTAGGAACTATTCTCCTAAGGATTATAGAAATGCACATGTAAGATATCCTAGAAATTTCTATGACTATCATGCTAGGATTGTGCATCATCAACTTGTTCATAGAGCACCACATGTTAAGAAAGTATGGGTCCCAAAAGGAACCGTATTTTCAAGGACTAACCCCAAAGGACCCAAGAAATTTTGGGTACCCAAAAGTGCAATCGTGTATCCTTGTGTGATGTAGGTATGTCTCCACACCAAAGAAAAAGGTAACTGTTGGTACCTTGATAGTGGATACTCAAAAGCACATGACCGATGATAAAAGTGTATTCAATGAGCTAACTCTAAGAGATGGTGGACTTGTCACCATTGGAGACAACACAAAAATAAAGATCATCGGGCATGGAAAAGTTGGTAATGATTTCTCAACCATAGATAATGTATTGCTAGTATAAGGCCTTAAGCCAAATTTACTATGTATTAGTCAACTTTGTGACAAAGGTAACAAAGTCACATTTGAGACCTCTCATTGTCTAGTTATAGACATCAAGAATAACAAGATCAAATTTGTTGGCCATAGACATGAAAATGTCTACATATTTGATTTGAAATCCTTGTATTTCGAAAATGAAAAATGTTTTCCTGCCATTAGTGAAAATCCTTGACTATGGCATAGAAGGCTTGGTCATGTAAACATGAACTTGCTGAAAATTGTTTCAAGAAAAGATTTAGTCATTGGACTTCCTAAAATCAATTTTAAAAAAAAGACAAAGTATGCGATGCTTGTCAAATGGGAAAACAAACTAGAATTTCTTTTAAAGCAAAAAATATAGTTTCAACTACTAGACCTTTGGAACTTCTGCATATGGACTTATTTGGTCCAATTAGTACCATTAGTCTAGGTGGCCATCAATATACTCTTGTTATTGTTGATGACTATTCAAGATATACCTTTGTTATTTTTATTGCTTACAAGGATGAAGCTTTCAAAGGATTTGAAAAGATTTGCAAAAAGGTTCAAAATGAAAAAGAAATTTGTATATCAAGCATAAGAAGTGATCATGGAAAAGGATTTGAAAACCAAAGCTTTTCAAATTTTTGTGATGAAAATGGAATCAATCACAATTTTTCAGCTCCTAGAACTCCTCAACAAAATGGAGTTGTTGAGAGGAAAAACAGAGTTCTAGAAGAATTTTCAAAAACAATGCTTTGTGAAAATAGCTTACCAAAATACTTTTGAGCTGAAGCCGTGAACACTTCTTACTATATTTTAAATAGAATTTTAGTTAGGCCTATACTTGATAAAACTCCATATGAACTATGGAAAGGTAGAAAGCCTAATATCTCCTATTTTCGTACATTTGGTTGCAAATGCTTCATCCTAAATAAAAATAAAACTAACTTGGGTAAATTTGATTCTAAGATCGATGAAGGGATATTTTTAGGATATTCTACATCGAGTAAGGCTTATAGAGTTTTCAATAAGAGAACTCTAGTGGTAGAAGAATCTGTGCATGTAAATCTTGATGAGTCTAACCCAATTAGTAGTAGAGAAGTTTCCTTTAATGATGATGCAGATTTTATTCCAAGAACAGAAACTCTTACTCCCATTGTTGACCCGAAGGAGAATCCAACTCAAGCAAATGAAGAGTTGGAACCTCATAATTTGGACCAACCATCTACAAGCTAACAAGAAAATGGTCTTCCTAAAGATTGGACGTATGTGAACCATTACCCAATTGACCAAGTAATTGGTGATCCTTCACAAGGGGTAAGAACTCGCTCTTCTATTAGAAATATTTGCAATTATGTAGCTTATTTGTCTTAAATAGAACCTAAGACTTTTATAAAAGCAGAAAAAGATAATGATTGGATAATTGTAATGCAGGAAGAGATAAATCAATTTGAGAGAAACAATGTTTGGAAACTAGTTCCAAGACCTAAAGATCATTCAATAATTGT
This sequence comes from Bretschneidera sinensis, assembly GCA_023935145.1. Taxonomy (NCBI): domain Eukaryota; kingdom Viridiplantae; phylum Streptophyta; class Magnoliopsida; order Brassicales; family Akaniaceae; genus Bretschneidera; species Bretschneidera sinensis. The sequence continues at coordinate 68,914,361 of CM043698.1, read as the reverse complement.
AAATAAATGGGTATATAGAAATAAAATGGATGAAAATGGTATAGTAACTAGAAAGAAGGCTAGACTAGTTGTTAAGGGATATAATTAAGAAGAATGAATAGACTTTGATGAAACCTATGCTCTCGTAGCTAGATTAGAAGCTATTTGAATGTTGTTAGCCTTTGCATGCTTTAATAAATTCAAGCTATTTCAAATGGATGTAAAAAGTGCTTTTTTAAATGGCTTTATAGAAGAAGAGGTTTATGTTGAGCAACCTATTGGTTTTGAAAACCCTAGTCTTCCAAATCATGTCTACAAGCTTTCTAAGGCTCTATATAGGTTGAAGCAAGCTCCAAGGGCATGGTATGAAAGACTAAGTAAATTTTTGATTGATAATGGTTTTGTAAAAGGTAGAATAAATCAAACTCTCTTCACAAAAACTCACAAAAATGACACATTGATAGTCCAAATATATGTTGATGATATTATATTTGGTGCTACTAATGAATCTATGTGTCAAGAGTTTACAAAGTGCATGCAAGGTGAATTTGAAATGAGCATGATAGGAGAGCTTACCTACTTTCTTGGTCTTCAAATCAAACAACTAAAAGGAGGCATCTTCATCAATCAATCAAAGTACATCAAGGACCTACTTAAGAGGTTCGGGATGAAAAGATCAAAGTCGCTTGGAACACCTATGAGCACAACTACTAAACTTGATCTTGATGAAGGAGGTAAAACTGTAGATTCTAAATATTATAGAAGCATGATAGGTGCTTTACTTTATTTTACTGCAAGTAGACCTGATATAATGTTCAGTGTATGCATGTGTGCTAGATTTCAGTCTAATCCTAAGGAATCACATGTAGTTGCAGTAAAAAGAATCCTTATATATCTACAAGGGACCCAGACCATAGGATTATGGTACTCTAGAGAATCATCTTTTGAGCTAGTAGGATATTCGGATGCTGATTTTGCTGGATGTAGGTTAGATAGAAAAAGCACAAGTGGAACATGCAAATTCTTAGGTGCTATGTTAACTTCTTGGTTTTCCATGAAACAGAATTCCGTTGCACTATCAACCGCTGAAGCGGAATATGTAGCAGCTGGAAGTTGTTGTGCCCAAGTGATAGGGATGAAACAATAACTAGAAGACTATGGCATGAACCTAAAAGGCATCCCGATATTTTGTGATAATACTAGTGCTATCAATCTAACCAAAAACCCTATTCAGCACTCTAGAACAAAGCACATAGAAATTAGACATCATTTCTTAAGAGGCTATGCTCAAAAATGTGATATAAGACTAGAATTCACACCTTCAGAAGATCAAATAGCTAACATTCTTACAAAACCCCTAAGTGAAGCTAGTTTTTGTAAGATTAGAATGTTAATGGAATTGCTAGATTATAATATTTGATTGATAATTGAAAATTATATTTCGGTGCATATATGCAGGGGAAGTAACTTTTTTTCAAGTACTTATAGATATTTCCAATTTGAACATCTTTTTGAGTAGTTGATGAGCTCTTTGTCTTGATTATTCAATCAATCAACTACCGATAAGGCTTATTAAGTTTTATCCAATTTTATTTCTCTTAAGAGTTAAAAATAATTACTTTAGACTTTTTGAAAGGGGGAGAAAATCTGATTTATTGATAAAAGAGAAAACCTTTGGTAAAATTGTTTTACTCAAATGAGTTTTAAATACTTGATAAACTCTTTTAGATTTGTTTTAAATTTGGTTATTATATCTTGAGAATTTTATCTCTATGTTCTAAAGGGACTCTTTCAAAAGCTTTATAGTTCTTGATATCTTGTAAAATGATTCTTTTCTCAAAATGTTTCATCAAAATATTTTCAATAGAATATTTTGAGGGGGAACTCTTCTTTGAAATCCACCCTTTTTTTATTATGACAAAAAGGGGGAGAAAAATAAAAATATTAGAGATCTTGTTAGACCTTATTCTTAATATTTTTGTCACCATCAAAAAGGGGGAGATTGTTGACCCTGAATGATTTTGATAGTAACAAAAATCTTAATTAAGCACTAATGAGTATTACTTAAGTAATATAGATTGTTAATAGTGCTTATACATCAAAAGAGATCAAGATTGTAGAAATTGGTGAATCAATGTTGATGATCTCAAAAGTCAATAAGTTCTCCAAAATATCAAATTCAAGGAGAATAATTTAAATGTATCTTCAAAGTCAATAGGGATAAATTATAGATTTGAATCCTAAGATACACTTTGTAAGCATTTCAATTGTTAGGAGCTAATTATATTTGCATTGCATTTTATTATATAATCTTAATTAATTGAAGATATAAAATCTCCAAGTGATTTTATTAAATGCAAATAAATTCTTTGGGCTCAATTCTTAACATTCTCTAATTGAATTTAAGAAGAATTTATGTTGACATAGAAAATTACTTGAGCATTTGTAATATATCATTCTTCATATATCTAGCACACACATTATGCTTGAATTTGTAACATGTTTTGTCATCATCAAAAATGTCTCAATCAAGAAATTGATTAGATTAATTTTGATGATAACAAAACACTTTTGAAGTGTTTAACTCGTGTGTTTAATGTGCAAGAAAGTTTGATTGAATTAGGAGATTTTTTGGAACTCAAAAATCCAAAAAGAATAAAGAGATATGAAGAAAATTATGCTGAAAACACTGTTCATATAGAAATCACTGTAGTAGCGCTCCAACAGTGACCCAGTCGACTAGGTGAATAGTGTAGTCGACTGGTAAAAGTGGCAGAAGGTTCCCAGTCGACTGGGATGACTTATCAGTCGACTGGTAACACTGTAGCAGCAAAAATGTGAATTTTTAAGAGGACCCAGTCGACTGGTATCACGACCCAGTCGACTGGTAGTTCAAAAATATGACCGTTGGGACTCGAAATCTGAGATTTTAAAGGCACAATCAATTCAAATTGAAGTCTAACGGCCATATTAATTGATGGCTATATAAACCCACTCAATTCAGCATTCAACAAGGAGAAGAAGACATTCAAAAAGAGAAGAACACACACAATCAAGTCATTCATTCTTTGAAACTCAAAAAAGCTTTGAAATACTCATGTTGAGCTATTCTTCAAGCTTTTCTTTGAAAGAGAGACATTATTGAGTTGTATAAGCTTTCATTTGTTGTCTCTCTACCATTTACTTTACAGCTTTTATTGTAAAGGGATTACTTCCGAGAGGAAGGGGATACTTTTGAAAGGAAAGGGATACTTCCGAGAGGAAGGGGATTGTACGGTTTGAGCAACACCCATAAGTTGCTTGTGTTTCGGTTTGAACAACACCCATAAGTTGCTTGGTTTAGTGAAAGACTTCAAGGAGGATCCTTGAAGAGAGTGGACGTAAGGTCGGAAGGATTCCGATATTGCCGAACCACTATAAATCGAGTTTGCATCTCTCTAACTCTATCTCCTTAATTTCTTTCATAATTACTTGCTCATAATTATTTATTATTCAAGTAAATGAGGTTGATTGCTTAATTATTTTATAATTCAATTATCATTTCTATATTAAGCAATAAACTCTCTCATCTTTGTGCTAGTAATTTATAAAGATTTAATTCCGCATATATTTTGTTATTTGAGATTGCAAAAAGTATTTAATTTTTTTAATACCCAATTCACCCCCCTCTTGGGTATTGCCATAGTATATTTTGGACCTACAAACGGGTTCATTGCCAATTTCAAATCTCGAACTATACATCCATGAGTTATGCAAAGCTAGAGGAAGCAATATGAGTTACCTATAAAAATGAAGAAAAAATCACAATTTAGTCAATCTCCAAATAAGTATGAGAGATACAAATATTGCAATTCAAAAAAATAAAGGCATATAAAAACAACTATATTATATAATAAAAAGAAATTATATCAAAATAAAGAGAAAGCAACAATATGCAGTCAAAAGCCAAATTTTTTCAGTGTAATATGAATTGTAAATCAAATTCAAGTAAATATATATGATGAAATTAACTTGTACACATAGAAAAGATAGCTACAATACAATTCAGGAATAAATGATCAATAGAATACTGAAGTAAAGCTAGTGTAATTGTGACAGTAAATTGATATCTTAAAAATACAATAATTAAAAATAAATAAACACAATAATTTTAAAAAATGACGACTATAAGACTGATATGATAATTTGTTAGTATAAGAGTCTGAATAAGTTCTATTTGTAATGGTGTTGAAATGAGTATATGATATGAGATAAGAATAAAATTAATTTTCAATCGTATTTTTTTATGAGATGAGAGTAGATTAGTCTTAAACTTTATAGTTTCAGCAGATTAAAGTTAAATTAGAAAAGATAATGTGACATACATTTTAATTTAAATCTATTAATTTCATATAAGATAATGTGTTTTTATTTAGAATTAAGAATCGGAGTTTTAAATGTATAACTCTTTTTGTAGATAATGATTAATTAGTTTAGATATGATTTTTAGATAAGATAAACTATATTATTTGAATATGAAATTAAGTAAATTTTTCTTTTTAAGTTTTTTTAAAAAAAATTGCATATTAAAGTTAAATTGGAGAAGATAATGTGATATGTATATTAATTTAAATCTATTAATTTCATATAAGATAATGTGTTTTTATTTAGAATTAAGATGAGTTGAGTTTTGAATATATTTGTAGATAATGATTATTTAGTTTAGATATAATTTTTGGGTATATTATATGAATTTGAAATTAAGAAAATTTTTATTTTTTAAAGGTTTTGCATATTAAAGTTAAATTGGAGAAGATAATGTGATGTGTATTTTAATTTAAATATATTAATTTTATATAAGGTAATGTGTTTTTTTTTATTTTTTATATTTAGAGTTAAGATGAATCGTAGTTTTGAATGTATAACTCTTTTGTAGATAATGATTAATTAGTTTAGATATGATTTTTTGGTAAGATAAACTATATTATTTGAATTTGAAATTAAGCAAATTTCTCTTTTTTAAGTTTTTTTTTAAAAATTTTGATAGAAAATAGGGTCCATGTCAACGTCCCATCTTTGCTTATATAACGCATTGAAACTGTTTTATATATATATAATTTTAAAATCTCTATATATATTTGAGTATTTATTGCTTATTAGTTAAAAAAATTGATCTTAAAAATTCAACACAATCCAATCATATCATGTTAAAAAATCTCAATCAAACTCAATTAAAAAACCCATCCAATTTGAATTAATTTGGGTAGAGATTTGAGTTGCTAGTTTAACTTTTTTTTTACTTGAAAATTAATTCAAACATGTTACATAAGATAAATATTCCTCTACAATAATTTATCATTTATTATATTCAAAATTAAATTAATACAATAATTCATTAAATCTTATAAATCCATCACTTACAAAGTTTCTTAAATCATCTAATGTACACAAAGTTCAAACAATCCTAATTTAATATAAACCATACAAAAGTATATAATCAACTAAAAAGTATTAAAAAGAAACTTACTTTTGGAATATAATTATTTTCAATGACTTGAAGGAATTTCCACTAGAATATAGTCATTTGTTTGATTTTGAAAGCTAATGCGTCAAATTGAAGTAATTGGAAGTATAAGGAAAAAATAATTTCTCCCCAAAGTACAAAGATTAAATTCATAATTTAGCTGAAATCTTATTATCAACTTTGAAATATCTTTTTCATTACTTTTAAGAATTATTATAAAATAAAAGCTATAAAAATGTTTTTGGAACTAAACCTGTTTACAAAAACAAATTTCAACAATTTTTTTTAAAAAAATTAACGAAATATATTTTTTGCATGAGAAAACTATTTAAATTTTTTGAAAATAAAGGCAAAAACTTTATGAAAAAATGTCGCATGGAGGTAGAAGGCTCATGTGTCATGAACTTCTTATCTGCTGGATGGTTCTACAGTGCAATCCATACTGTTTTATATAAAATAAATTTTTGACCCTTTTGCTTTGGGTTTGAGATGCTTTCATTCAGTACATTAACACATTGCTTTATGGATAACTTATACTCCCAGTGAAAATGGAGAAAATCGTGCATGTTTGGGTAATAATTTTTTATTTTTAGTTTTTAAAAATAAAAATTAAAAACAGTTTTCTGAAGAAAATATGTTTGAATAACTGTAACTCGAAAGCTGTTTCCAAAACAGAAAACAATGAAATGTTGTTTGGATAATCTTATTTTGAAAACTGTTTTGATACACCTTGTAATTATTTTTAGTTTTGAGTTTGAATTTAAAAACTATATTAATTTTATTTCTTATATTTACTAAAAATTTAAAAATAATTAATATTATTTTATTTTTAAAATTTTAATATTTTTTATATACCATGGAGGAAAAATGAAACAGAGAAGTGAACACTGATTTTAGGACTACTTTTCGAAAATTATGTCAGAAAACACTAATTTGGAGTTTTCATAAAACAATTTTTAAAAACTGGTTTTTTGAAAACTGTTTTAGAAAAATGCTTACAGTTTTCAAAAACTATTTCCAAACATAGCCTAAACCTTGGTATTTTTAAACAAAACTAGCATTTTTTGTTGAAGATTTTTAGGAAGAAGAAAGAAAATAAATAAGAAGATAAATAAATACACAAAATACATATTGCAATCTAAACTAATCAAAATATCAATGTAATCTATCAATCCTTAAAGCAAGTAGATTTTACAGTTAAACTAGATAACTTTATGAAAAAACAAGTGATTCTTCGATATATGAAAAAATAAATACAATATATAAATAATTTACATATAATAAATATTAAATACACATAAAATATAATTACATAATAACCGGATTAGTGATTTGGATCGAGTTGAAAATTTTGAACTCGTGACCTTACTCAACCCATCAGGTTAATAATTTTTTAATCCAAACTCAACCCAAATTTTAAATCACCCAACCCATTGCACTAGTTTCGATCGGATTAACTGGTTATCATGCTCACCTCTATTGTAAAGGTAGAGTAGGACTAATTTGTATAATTAACTATGTTTTCATTCTATTTTTTTATTAAAAAAAAAGATTTGTTTCCACATGCCACTAAAATATTTGTAATGCCCAAAACACGTATTTAATTATTATTGAATGAACAAAATTCTTTTAGGCCCATTTGGTTGGACTTACTAAAGTGAAATTTGGCTAATTAATCTCATATGAATAGTTTATCTCATATTTGGTTAGAAGATTTACTATTTACATGGGATTAGGGTATGATAAAATTAGTCCTAATCTCACCATTTTCGTTCCACCTCCCTCGTGGGATAAAATCTATCACACTTCTTGGTACTAAACATTTTTTCCATCCCTTTATACCATTGAATAATAATAATAATTATTATTATTATTATTATTATTATTATTTACCTATAATAATAATTATAAATTATAATAATATTTTTTATTATAATATAAAATTTTAATGATTATAATAATAATTATAATAATAATACTTATTGTTATTATTATACTCTATTATTAAAAATATAATTATAGTAATAATAATAATATAATAAAAATAATAATAATAACATAATTTTGAGAATTTTGAAGAAATTGAGAATTGTTAAGGATGATAGATAATGTTAAGGTGTTTTTATATTTAAATTTTTTTTAAATTTAACAACCTCATGAATCAAACATAAGATTAAAGCATTATCACTTTAATCTCTTTTTATCCTACCACAAATTAATTTTAATTTTATCACACCGTAATTCTGTAAACAAAACAAACTCCATTGTGTTCTAAAATAATATGAGGAAATCCATATTCTGCAGCAAGTTATAAACTTTGCCTCCGAGCCCAAAGTTGAGCAATACTACTATCATTACTAATTATATACAAAGAAAAGCTCTTAGTTTTTTTATTACATTCAAATTTTGTTAAATTTTTTTATATTTCAATATTCATCTTATTTTATCTTATCATTAGTTATATATATTAGATTTTTTTGATTTTTTATTATATTTAAAATTTATATATTTCAATATACATTATTTTTTTCATTCCACGTGATACACGCCTCTGTTCCACTCGCATTCCATCTTGAATGCTTCGAAAAATAATAAAATCCAAATAAAAATAATCCAATCCGATTTGAACAGAGCCTGAGTCAATGACAGGATCTTTACACGCTTCGTACTACGCTGTCGGTTCTCCTGTTCCTCATCAGAATACAGCGGTTTCCATAATCAAAGGCTTTCCAAGCTAAACATTTGATGTGGACGATGTACGTGAACCACTTAGTATTTTGTTAACTTCTCTTTAAATGATGTCTGAGTAAGACCGTACACTGAAATGGCTAAATGGCAATTAAGTGTCACAGTGTCACGTGAAAATGTAGAAACTTTCAAAGCGTGCATTGCCATTGAATATTTGTATGTCTCCTTTTTTCACAATGGAAATTTGATGCCCTATTTTAAATTTATTAGAATGGCATTAATATATTAATTTTTTTTTAAAATTTTTGATTCATTTAAAAATATTAATTTTAATAAATTTTCGTTATCAAAGAATTTTAAAATAAATTTATTTAAATAATCAAAATTTTAATTAAATATAATTTTTTATTATTACAAAAGTATCTTTAGGGTCCATTTAGTTTACGAACAATATTACACAGTGAGATGGGATTAGAGAGGATTAAAGTATAACTAATTTAATTCTATATTTAGTTCATGAGATTACTAGATTAGAATTAAAGTGATATAATAAATATAAAGACTAAAATACCCTTATTAGATTTTATTATAAACCTTTTATATATATTTATATTTATATTATAAAACCTTTATATATAAAAAAACAATAAACATAGAGAGAGGGGGGCAGAGAGTTTTTTTCTTTGTTTTTGGCTTCTTCAAATCGTACTGTGAAATAGAGCGAAAGAGGAAGGAAGGGAGGAGGCGTGGAGAGGAGGAGGAAGGAGGGAAGGAGGGGAGGAGGAGGAAAGAGGGGAGGAGGGGGAAGGGAAGGGAAGGAGAGAGGAAGGGGAGTAAGAGGGAGGTCGCGATCTGGGGAAGAAAGAAGAGGAGAAGAAAGAAGGGAGGAAGAAAATGAAAAGGGAGAGGTGGCGCGCGGCCCGATGCATGATCTGGGCAAAAATGGAGAGGAGAAGGAAGGAGAGATGAAGAAGGAAAAGGAAAGAGAGCGGAAGGTCGCGCTATCTGAGGAGGAGAGAGGAAAAGAAGGAAGAGGATAGAGGAAGACACGGATGTAGTACTCGTGTTCATAAAATAAAGATAAGGAAGAAATTTTACATATATTATATTGAATTAAATAATCTATTGATGAAAGATTTAGTATTGATTTGAAAGATAATATTGAATATTTTGTTGAAAAGAGTTAGAAATTTTTGAAGAAGAAAGTATTGAATTTTTTTTAAAATTTGAAGTTGAAATGAAAGAATTTTAAAGAAAAATATTGACTGAAGTTGAGGAAAATAATTAAAAAAATTGAAAGAAAATACAAAATTTTCATATTTTTATATAATTTTTATAAAAATTTTGGAAGGAAAAAAAGATGAAAAATTGATTTTTAAAGGTTAATGGCAAAACAATAATTATGTAATGGTAAAACAGTAAATTTTAATTGATAGCAGAATTGTAAATAACCAATGGTAAATATATAAATTGTATTGAAAAAAATCACAAACTTCATGTGAAGCGGCGAGAAAAACAAATAAATAAATAAAATAGTCTTTGGTGAAGCAACGAAAAAAATTGAACAGTTAAGCGGTGAAAAAAGAAAAAAATCTTTTAAGCCTCTGAGCTTCAGAGATTTATTTTCTTATCAAATTCCGTTTGATTTCTTTTTTTCTTCATTTCAAATTTCTTAACAAAAAGTTATAAATAAATTTTTTCCAATATTAGAGATAGTACAATCATTCAATTACAATAGCAAGATTTCATCATATTTGAGGTAAATTTTCAATAAGACTCATAACTAAATAATTATATAGTTTGAATTAAGTTATGAAATAGTAAGATTTATAAAAGTTTATGATTAAGTGTTGGTGATCAGCAATCTCAAGAAATTATTGAAATGAATAAAAAAAACAGAAAGATCATTTACAAATAATTTTAAGTGTTATGTGGTGAGTTAGATTTATTTTTAATAAGTGAGATTAATAAAAATATAAATTTATAATATTTAAATAAATTATTGATGCTAGGTGAGGCCAACTTAGCGGTACAAGACATGTTACTATTGAGAATTTGAAGGCATTACATTGCATAAGGATAAAGTAGGTAGGACTTTTGTAGGTAGGATTTTTGTTGATGCGTACAAGACATGTTATTATTGAGAATTTGACTGCATTACATTGCATAAGGATTAAGTAGGTAGTTGTTGATGCTAAGTGAGCCCAGCTTAACTGTACTAGACATGTTATTATTGAGAATTTGACTGCATTACATTGCATAAGGATAAAGTAGGTAGGATTTTTGTTGATGCTAAGTGAGCCCACCTTAACCATACAGGACATGTTATTATTGAGAACAAGACATGTTATTATTGAGAATTTGACTGCATTACATTGCATAAGGATAAAGTAGGTAGGATTTTTGTTGATGCAAAGTGAGCCCACGTTAACTGTTGAAGACATGTTATTATTGAGAATTTGAGCAACATTAGACTCAAGAAACTCTTTAAAGGACAATGGTGGTTGAGTCAATATAAGATTTATATAAATATTTGAAGCTCCAAAATTTGCTAAACAGTCAGTCACTCTATTAGTTTCTCGGTAGCGTAAAGAGGTATTAATTATTTTGAACCTAATCAAGATTATCTGGTAGTCTGATAGAAGAGCCGATATCCTCTCTTTTGTGTTCTCCTGCCTGCGAAGAAGACCAAAGTTCATCGATGAGTGCGTTTCTAAAATAATATGAGGAAATCCATATTCTGCAACAAATAATAAACTCTTCCACCACAGCTCAAAGTTCAGTAATACTGTTATCATTAATACCCACATAAAAAGAAAAGATCTAAACTTTTTTTATCTAGTCATTACATTCAAATTTTATATTTATATTAAAAAAATTATATTTCAATATTTAATTTAATTTAATTTATTTTATCTTATTAATCCTACAATAATTTTCATTAGTTTTTTTTATATATTTTTTATTATATTTAAATTTTATATATTTTAATATACATCTTATCCCCACGTCATCTCAAAAACTCATTTACTTTTACTTAAAATGTTTATCCAAATTTATTATTTGTTTAATCTTGTCACTATATTTATATTTTTGTATATTTTTCACGCGAACCACTTATTATTCTACCTGTTATTTGTTTAGCCCACACACTGAAATAGCTAAATGACAATTAAGTGTCGGTGGGTCACGTGAAAATGTGGAATCAATCCAGTGCCCTGGCTCCATCTTGGATATGTCAACAAACACGGGCGGGTCTACAGAAAACAATGGTGACTTGTGCCTCTAAATGGTTGGTCTTCTGTTTTTTTCAGTCAGATTCTTCTTGATCATATCTATTCCAGATATGTCAGGCACAAGTACTGTTTGGAACCCTGTCCAATTAAAAACAAAACACATTTACATTTGGTTAGTTAGAGTTGATAAGCCATAATTAGAATTGATTTGTACATGTGCCACTTATTAATTGGTTTGGTTTATCCTTATATGGTAGGCTTGGTCTATTTAAAAATTTTTCATAAAAATATAATTTTCATACAAATGGTATTTCGCACAATCTAGTTCGATTTGGTGGAAATGTAGAAAATATACATAAGCTTGAAGGAAAATAAATCTCACATTAGAGAAATTTTTATTTAAAAGTGATATATAATTTTTTTTGGATCAAAGAAACGTTTCACTCACAGATTAAAAAAAAGAGAATTTTTTAACTTCTTTATCCATCATTGAAAAATACTTCAATTTTTTTTAAAAGAAAAATTTTCTCTAATCCCTTCTCAAACTGACGCCTATCATCCAAGCTAATGAGAAATGCCAAATTTAAGATAATTCAACTCTAATCATGATTAGTCAATCAATGGCCTTTAGTGTTGTTTTATAACGATGTTGGTACGATTTAATTAATGAATTTAAATATTTCCGTAAAGGGCAAAAAAACCTCCCGCTCCCCCTCCCAAGAAAACCTCATATCCTATATATGCCTGTGTATTCTTCATTCCTCATCACATCTAAAAACCCAACTGTGTCAATCAAAAAGAAAAACCCACTTGTGACTATAGCAAAAAGCCGAAAACCATGAACAAATCTGTGTTGTATCTCCTTGCTAGTGTACTCACTTTGAGCACATTCTGTATTGCTTATGGCAAGATCTTCGATATCACCCACAAGATCACCGCTGACCTGCCAGCGTGGGATTCCAAGGACGGGACCGGAGCTGACTATATATGGCTTGTTTCCAGCATCAAGAAGGGCAATGCCTCTAACAATTCCGAATTTAAGCTGTCAACTCACACGGGCACTCACATTGACGCCCCTAGCCACTTTTTTCAGGAATACTACAATCAAGGCTACGATGTTACTTCTCTTGATCTTAACGTCCTTAATGGTAAAACACCCAACAATATTCATGCGTTCTTTTCTTTGTTTTTTTTGTGTAAAAAATGTTACATTTTGTATAATTTTTTCTTGTTGTGTTTGTTTGAATAGGTCCGGCTCTGTTAGTTGATGTTCCCAGGGACACGAACCTAACTGGTATGTGTTTCTGATTCTGATGAAATTTTGTTCACTTTGCTTTCAATTTTAGCATCCTGTTTCAAATATATATATATATATTTGTTTGTAAAATAATCCATCAACTTCTTACAGCTGAAGCCCTGAAGAACTTAAATATTCGTAAGGGAGTGCATCGTGTGCTTTTCAGAACATTGAACACTGACAGGTAAATTGTCAAAATGTGAATCACCTTTTTTCAAAGTATGTTTAATAAAATTCTTGTTAAATACCGATGATTATGGGATTTTTAATGCTAATGGAATAACAAAACTTATTTGATTTTCAGGAGATTGATGCACAAAAAGGAATTCCACTCAGACTTCGTGGGATTTATGGCGGATGGGGCAAAATGGTTGGTAGAGAACACAGAAATCAAACTTGTTGGTATGATTTGATTACCATTAATTTGTTTGCTGTTTATTAGCAAAATTCAGTGGTTTCAGTTACTAACATATCTGTCTGTTAATGAATTTCAGGACTTGATTACTTGTCAATTTCTGCATATGTTAACGCGATTCCAGTTCATCACACTTTCCTAAAAAACAGGGTAATTACTAAATACTATACTAGTCTTTCTGATGAATTAAAGGGTAAGGTGTTTGTCTACTTTGGTTCTTGATGATCATATTTTAATTAACTACCCAATTCTTACGATTTTCAAATGCTTCAGAAAATCCATGTTGTGGAAGGCTTAAACCTCGATGACATCCAAGCATAAGTTGATTATGAGTGTCGCACGTATACGAACACGTGCGGATAGTTTTAAATTTAATAAAAAAATGTAGTAAGAAGAGGCAATTGGAAAAATCACTGTTTTCATAGAGGTGTTGAACGAGACATTCTGACCAATGAGGTGTTGGGGCATAAGCCTTTTAGAATATTATGACGTTTTAAAATTCTAATAAAATAATAATAAATAATTAAATTTTAAATCAATTAATTAATTTTCAACAAAGTTTAATACTTTTACTAACTCTCTAAAAAATATAAATTATAATTATAATTTTACAAATATTAATATATATTTTAATATAAATTATATATAATTTTTCAATTTTATATTGTTATAACTTGTAAGTGATCAATTAAATAGTTTATAGTTATTAATTTATTATTAAACCAGATGATTTGGGTTCATAATAAAAACCACTAACTCAGCGGTTAAAGTTTGTATTCCTACTGATTTGGGTATGCATTCAAGCCTTTTATTGGGAAGTAAAAAAAACGTACATCTCGAAAAAAATTTAGCCTACCCAATGAATTTAAAGAGCTCGAATACGTGTCTTTTAAATTTTAATTTTTAATCAAAGCTCAAACTTCAAAAGCCCTAATTTTAAATCCATGATTTTGAGCCCAAAAAAAAAAATTGAGATCAATTTAAGAGAATGAACTTGAATTTGATAGAAATTCACAGTGAATTTGAAAATCTCGAATACATGTTTTTTAAATTCTTATTTAAACCTTGTATTTTCACAAACTCACACTAGACTGCAACTCTCACTACCGATAAGCAACCGAGTCAAAATTTTCAGTTCCGTATCAAAGTGGACTTTCTTAAACTCTTTCCTCATGTTCTCTCTCAAGATGTCTCTTTACAATACGCTTTGAGAATCCACATAAGAATTGGGTCACTCAGAGGATGTCTCGGCAGAGACTCAATGCCTCGCGCAGAGCGCTGGTGAGTCCATGATGAATCAACAACTCCTAGATTAGCTAATTTTCTTTGTTAGCCACGTGTTTGTTTAAGAGCTCCTTTATTTGAAAAAAAATCTTAGTTACATCTTGCATTTTCTAAAACTTTGTTAATAATTTTTTAAAATTTTATTAATAATATTAATTAAATATATATAAATTTTTTAAATATTATAAATTAAATTTTTAATTCTTCAATACCCAATACAATCAAAAATTTCTTCGTCTATTTGAGTTGCTGTGCAATAAACATCTTGACAAGTTATCAAATGCAGAGGAGTAACTGTTTTGAAGTGCACATTTATTAATGTACCATAATATTAAGCATGAATAATTTAAATTAAAAAGAGGAAATGGGTGTGGGACTTATTGAAAATTGCATGAATAATTTAAATTAAAAAGGCAAAATACGTAGGATTTGGAACTCACGCAACTGCGTGGGCGCCTGATCTAGCGAGAGGTAATGCGGGTAGGTGTTAGTCCTTGCCACTTATTTTTAATTAACACCATGCATGTATCAATTAAAAATTATATTTTATTTGTTAAAGTGATTTTTGAAAATTAAATATCAATTATTAATCAATTTTTACGATGTAACGTAAAGTTATTATTTAATTATTTTGTATATTAAATTTGAATAATTATTTTGAAGGTATACGGAAAAAACGTGAAATATGAGAGGGGAAGCCTTGTAAGCTTGTGAGAGAGAATACAAAAGGGAAAGAAGATGAAGAGACCAGTCTGACTCTGAGTGTTTTGGGGCTCTTAAGATTTGTGTAAATGGGGCAAAGAGAACAACGGGTTTTCTATAATAACTGCCTTTTTATTTTCAGCTGAATTTATTGGAGAAAATGGTCCAATGAACAGAGAAGGGCTTGGAAGAGGAGAGGATGAAGAATAAAACCTAGGGGTCGCAATGGGCCGTGCTAGGTATATTTTCACGGGTTGTGTCGTGCTTGGCATGGTATTATTTCTCATGTCATGCTGAGCTTAGTTTTTGAGATCCATAGCATAGCACGAAACCCAACACAGCGTAACACAAACACGATCATAACATTTAATAAATTCAAAATTACATACAATTTTATACCATTAGAATAATGAATCAAGAAAAATTATATGATGATAAATTTGATATTTTAGGATGGTTGAAAAAAAAGGAAAATTATTACTCTATTTTTAATATAATGGCACGTGATCTATTAATTCATAAATTAAGCAAATTCATCTAATATCACACATTATTATAAATTAAATCAAACTTATACAAATATTTAAACACAAAAAAAATATCCTTTGTGAATTTTAAATTTAAATATTGAAGTTATAATTGCTTGATTTTAAAATAATAGCATATGATTCAATGAACTAAAATACTAAGAAGAAATCATATAATATTCTTATTTTTAATCCACCGAATGAAACTTAACTGCATAGTTTGGTTAGGTAGCCTATCATTCAATTTCTAAAGTCGTTTGTCTAAGAATTGGATAAGTTTACTTTTTTTTTATTTAAATGTCAAAAATGTTATAAAAATTACTTATTTTAATTATTGATATGATTTTATTTCTTTTTAATTTTTAAAATTTCTAACTTGTTTGTTATATTTCACCTATTTGTAAGTCATTTTATCTTCTTTCTTTATTTTATAAGTTGTTTTTGTAAGTTATTTATTTAGAAGATTTTTGAAAGTTGTAATTTTTAAGTTATTTGTTATATTATTATTTTTGTTCAATTTCTAAGTTATTTGTAATATTTAACTTCATCAACAAAATGATTATTTTTTTATATAATTATAAGCATTCAATTCAATATTTATATTCTTTTAAAACTATAAAACTATTTTCAGCAAAAAAATCAATATACGCCTATGAGGCCCATAGACCGCACGGCATGGCCCAGTAGCCATGTAGGTCTTGGGTCGTGTCGGCCCGAGGTTCTTAAAGCACGGCATGGCACGAAAGAGAGGGAAGCATGACACGGCACAGCACGAAGGCACGGTGGACCACCTTGTGTGAGCTGTGGGCCGGCACGACACAACTCACTGCCACCCCTAATAATACCCTCTTTGGTTAGGCCCATGAGCCTTTCATTCAATGTCAGCTCACATGTGTGGGTTAATACCACAGTTTTCCTTAGAGGTGGCAAAATCCAACTTGACCTTACCCGATCCAAACTCGATCCGATTCGAAAATGTATTAAAATAATATGACCCAAACCTGACCTGCCCCTAACCCGAGTGATTTGAAACCCAAAATAACCCAGATTTAAAATGATCCGAACTTGACTTAATCTGAACCCAAACAACCTAAAACCTGAAACAACCCAAAAACCTGAAAAGACCCGAAACCAAAATGACCCAACTCGAAATGACTTGAAAATATATTTTTTTATAAAAAATAATTAGTTTTTAAAATGAGAGTAATAGTTAATTGATTAATTGTCAAATAAAATAAATTATATCATAATTAATTAATTGTTTATTTGCATGTGTTGATGTATATGGTTCAACATTCTATTAATACAAGTATTCTTATTAAGTTCAAATCAAAAGTCGAGGAGACCAGTAAGTTTTACATTGTTTTTCATGTCACAATAAAAATTTATCTTTAATTGTCATGAAAACTAAAAATGGAATGAAGTGATTACATGAAATTTAATCTCCAAAATCCGGTATAATATGTTACTAGTGAGAATAATTTCGTGGACCAGCTATTTGAAATCATTTAAGACTGAATTTTGGGATTAAGAGTCATAACATTGCATATTGCATTCAACAATTAAATATATTATTTTAAAATTTTAATATTGATTTATTATTAATTAAATTTCATGGATTTTAACGTGTAACTCTTTTAGTCGTATTTTATGTAAATAATTTATATTTTAATTAAGCATAAATATTTATTTTGTTGACCCGATCTTACCTAACCCAACCCAACCCGAAACTCGATACAACCCAAACTCAAAATTATTTGAATCTGATTCGACTCAACTTGACATGACTCAAAACTTGATATGACCTGATATGAAATGACCCGCGATCCGAATAACTAATGACTCAATATGATTTGAAATCAATATGACTCAACATGTTTGCCACCTCTAGTTTTTTTTTCTTATTTTTCTTTTTATCACTTTGATTTTGCGTTTTGCTCCACTTCATTTCGGTTCTTCTTTCTCTTTCTTTCTTTTATTTTGTTCTACATTTTCATTTAGTTCCAAAATAAAAAATATTATTTTTATAGAATCATGACAATTAATGGGTATAAATTAACAATATTTTAAAGAACCAAATTCAAATACATGAAGGAGTTTTTTAATGTATGAATTTCAAATTCTTAATCATCAAATTTCACCCAAGAAATGAATTTCGTAACACATGCACTTGAAGTTTATGAGTTTAAAATACATGCATTTGAATTACATACATTAAATACAAATTCGTATAACAAAAGCTTACGTTATTGCAGGGATTGATCTTGTGATATATGCGACTAGTAATTAATTTTCATAAATTTAATTTCTTAAATGAAATAAATTAAGCTTGAAATTTTAAAAGGTTCTCAACAATCGAGTTTGAATTTTAACTATTAAGTTGGATTGAACTCGAGTTTGAATTGGAGAAAACATAATTTTTTTTAAACAAATGAAATTGTCCAAACTAAAGCTTGAATTTGAGAAAACATTATTTTTTTTTCTCCAAACAAATCAAATTGTTCAAACTCAAGTTCTTGAGATTTTTTTTTGGTAAGAGAGCTATTTGGATCTTTTCACACGTTATTGTGATATATTGGTCTTGGGATATATGCAGCTAGCAATTAATTTCCACAAATTTTATTTCTTAAATGAATAATTCAAGCTTGAAAATTTTGAAGTTCTTTACAATTGAGTTTAAACTTTAACTATTAAGTTTAATGAACTTGAGCTTGAATTGAAAAAAAAAACATCATTTTTTTAAATAAATTAAACTGTTCAAATTCGAGCTCTTCAAATTTTCTTTTGGTAATAAAGGATCTTTATATTTTTTCACTTAACTATTAAGCTCAACTCGAGTTTTGAATTCAAACAATTGTAAAAGTACCAATAAAAATATTGTAATTTCCAAAGATATTTTGGTCCTAACCAGAGAGAGAGAAGTGCAGTGAAACACTAATAAGTAATAACAACATAACAATTGAATTAAAAATTATAAAAGTTAATTGCATCAAAAGTTGCCATAAAACGGAAAAAAAAAATGTATTAAAAGCTTATGATACTTTAGTATAGTGTATTTAAATATTTAAAATTTTAATTTTGATAGCTGGGTTCTTGAATTTTCAATTTATTTTATAACTTTTAATAAAATATGTACCTTCTCTTGCAAATGTTGAATGGTCGGAAGTTTACTTGTTAAATTAAAATTTTAATTGTGGTATGTTAAAATTTTAAGATTTTATTATACAATTTTGCTACGTGTTTATTTAGAATTAAAATTTAAAATAAAAATAAAATCATATTTTTTTTATAATAATAAAATAATTGAAGATAAATTTCAATTCTAAATCATTTGCAAACTTCAATTCCAATCAAACATGTAGCTTTTGAGAGGGAGCGCCAATCCTATGACACGATACCAGTGTATATATATACCTCAGACCGAAAAGTAGCCAAAACCCGTCTTTTGGGTTTTTGTCTCCATAATCCACTCTCTCTCTCTCTACTTCGCCCCAAAAGATCCTTGGAAAGCCAATCCTAATACTATAGAGAGAAAACCCACCTATCCATGGAAGGAGCATCGTATCAGCGGTTCCCAAAGGTGAAAATCCGGGAAATGAAAGACGACATGTTGAAGTTCGAGCTCCGTGATACGGACGCGTCGATGGCGAACGCGCTCCGTCGCGTGATGATCTCGGAGGTGCCAACGGTCGCCATTGACCTGGTGGAGATCGAGGTGAACTCGTCGGTGCTCAACGACGAGTTCATCGCTCACCGGCTCGGTCTGATCCCTCTCACCAGCGAGCGAGCAATGAGCATGCGCTTCTCCCGCGACTGCGACGCCTGCGATGGGGACGGACAGTGCGAGTTCTGCTCCGTCGAGTTCCATCTCAGGGCTAAGTGCCTCACCGACCAAACCCTAGATGTCACCAGCAAGGATTTGTACAGTTCCGATCACACTGTCGTTCCCGTCGATTTCACCGATTCCGCTGGCTTCGATTCCTCTGAGCAGAGGTACTCTCTCACTTTATTTGTTCTTTCTTTTAAGGTTTGTTGCAATGTGACTGATTTAGGGTTTTATGCGCTAATTCGTTGATATTAATAATTGAAAATGTGCAGCTATTTTGGGGGTTGTTGTTTCTTTGACATGGAGATGTTATAAGCGATTCTTTTTATTGGAGGAAATATTGATTTGAGGTTATTATGTTCCCGAGCATAATGGTGGGGCTCTTGGATTTGAATTGACAATCCTATTGTTTAGTTACTTCTCTTTGCATTGAGAATGGATTCCTATTTGCTACAATTTTAGGGCTTTAGTGATTTTGTTGAACTATTTTTCTTTTGCAAACATAATAGAAGGCACAATGTGGAATGGCTCTTCTATTTCTTTATTGGGATTATGGATTTGAAAGGAAACAAATTGACTTTCTTATCTTTTCTTTTTTAATCAATCCATGTCTTTTTATTTCTAACTTACTATAAATTGGTTCATCATAGGAAAGAACAGATAATTTTTATATCATGTGTCATGATGGTTAATGTGAACATTAAATGATATAAAGTGGTTGAAATTGGATTGATTTATCATATATCTAGGGGGGTCATCATTGTGAAGTTACGCCGTGGGCAAGAACTGAGGCTGAGAGCGATAGCCAGAAAAGGAATTGGCAAAGATCATGCAAAATGGTCACCTGCTGCTACGGTAACTTTCATGTATGAGCCAGAGATCCATATCAATGAGGATTTGATGGAAAGTTTGACACTTGAGGAGAAACAGGCTTGGGTTGAAAGCAGTCCTACCCGAGTGTTCGATGTTGATTCCAATACCCAACAGGTTGGCCATTTTTACTTCTTGAAAAAATATAAATCTATACTTGATTGATTTGTGAGGTGTGAAGTGTTTTCCTTGCATGCTATAATTTGGATTTTGACTGCAGTCTTTTATGAAATGTGGGTTTGTATATGTCATACAAAGCAATTAGCTTGGAGGGAATTTACATGTATGCTCTTTCTACATTCCATTTGCATTTGTATGAGAAACCATTTATTTTGATGCACATTGTAATTCCAGTTGAAGGTGTGCTCTCTGAAGTATCACTTTTTTACCTAACTTCTATCTTTTAGTACTATTAGAAAAGAAAGTAAATGGAAAACTACAGATGATGCTTGTTATTGGTTCTTGGTAGTGTCTTACACTGATGAATATCAATAATTTAGATAATGGCCTTTGCTTCTATAGAATCCAAACTGTAGAGTTTGGTATGGCACATAACAGTGCTAGACTTTATTATAATTGTTAAATGGACTAGTGTCCATGATAGGATGAAACTATCATGGAACATTTGTTTTATAAACATGGCACCAAGAGAGTGCAACTCAAAGCCAACAATTATTTACAATAGAGAAAATCCACAAAATCTAATCATCATTTACAAAGAAATCCCCTTTAAACAAAAAAATTGAGAGTATTGAATCAACTATTTCTAATATTTTCAATAGGCATTTTTACTCCATCAAAAGCTCTCTGGTTTCTTTCTCTCCACACTAATCAAAAAATAAAGTGTGTGATCAACAAATAAGCCTTTTTGGCCTCTTAGATGCCTTCAACTCATTTCAAGCCCAAATTTCATCTTTCACGTAGTCGTCCCCCACCCAAGACCCCCCAAAGTTCTTTGAGCCATCTCTCACAAACTTCGAGCTAACAAGCATTCTATCAAAAGATGATACACGAACTCGGCACACTCTTTGCAAATATATCACCTATGAATGTTCACTTTCCTCCCTCCTTTGTAGATTGTCTATAGTTAGAATTTTCACCCAGGAAGCTTCCCACACAAAGAAATTAACTTTCTTGGGAGCACGAGAACATCAAATTGCTTTCCAAGGAAAATTGGGATGATCATCCAAAGGAACTTTTTCAAAGAGATTTTATAAAAGTCTTTCGCTGTAAAACCTTTTTTTCGAACAAGGCCCCACCTCAGCCTATCCTCTCTATCTACCTTTACCCTTGAGTTGTATAAGGTTTCCAAGAACCTTACTACCACCCCTACTTCCCAATTATGCGCATTACGAATAAAAGGTGCAACCCGAGATACCTCTTCATTAGACAAAGAGATACAAGAGCTCACACTAGCTTCTCCTTTGACATCCACCCATACTGGGCCTCCGCCCCTTTTCTCCAAAGGTGATCTCTCTCCACTAGAAATCTCCAAATCCATTTGCCAAGGAGAGCCTTATTCAATAAGGAGATAGATTTTAGACCAAGTTTCCCTCTTTTCAAAGGTTGCTTAACCACACCCCACTTTACCAAGTGATATTTGTACTCCTCTCCCGTGTTACCCCAAAGGAATCTTCTTTGAATACTCTCCAATGTTTGGCCACCGAACTAGGAATAGAAAAAAGAGATAAAATAGATTGGGAGACTAGAGAGAGTGCTCTTGATAAGAGTGAGTTTACCTCTTTTTGAAAGATAATAATTTTTCCACCCGATATCCTGTTTCTCAAATTTCTCCACAATCGAGTTCCAAATACTTTTGTCTTTAAATTTAGCGCCTAGGGGGAGACCAAGATAAGAAATAGGAAGTGATCCCATCGTACACCCCATTAAGCTAGCAATGAAGTGACTATTAATATCTTCACTAAGAGGGATTAAATCACTTTTGCCAAGATGGACTTTAAACCCTGAGATCGCCTCAAAACAAAGGATGCATCGAAGATGTAAAATTTGATTGCCATTCGCTCTACAAAAACAATCATATCATCGACAAAAAGAAAGTAAGAAATATTCACACTTCCACCATTACTCCCAACTTTGAAATCACTTAAAAGGCGCCCTTTGACCGCTTTCTCCAACATCTTATTAAAGGCCTCCATTACCAAAGTAAATAAGAAGGGAGACAAGGGATCCCCTTGCCTAAGGCCCCTTGAAGCTCTAAAAAATCTTGATGGACACACGTTAACAAGGATGGAGAAGGAAGTAGAAGAAATGCATTTAAGAATCCACTTGGACCATTTATCCCTGAACCCCATTCTTCTCGATAAATAAATAACAAATCCTCAACTAACACAGTCATACATCTTCTCCATATCAAGCTTGCAAATCACCCCACCCCCTCAATTCTTAAGGTGAGCATCCGATACTTCATTTAATATCAGCAAGACATCCAAGATTTGTCTTCCCTCTATAAAGGCATTCTAATGAGGACTCACTATTTTTCTTATAACTTCCTTCAACCTAGAGGTAAATTACTTTTGATAATAGCTTGTAAGCGCATCCCACAAGACTTATAGGTCAGAAGTCTTTAATGTTTGATGCCTCACCTTTCTTCGGGACGAGGGTTATGAAGGTGGCATTAAGGCTATTCACAAACTCTCCCGAAGAATGGAATTGCTAAAAAAATTGCAAAATATTCCCCTTAATCACCTTCCAACCATGGACTAAAAAAGTCATGGTAAAACCATCAGGCCTGAAGCTTTACCTCCATCACAATCCCGAAGAGCTGCAAAAATTTCTTCTTCAATAAAGGGATGCTCTAGCCATATTGCATCCGCAATATCGATTCTAGAAAATTGTAATCCATCTAAGTTCGGCATTGTATCCCACTTCTTCTTATAAAGGTTCTCTGAGAAGTCACTAATCACCCCTTTTATATCCCCCACCTCCTCATACACATTACCACCAACCTCAATGGAACTAATAAAATTATACCTCCAATGAGTATTGGCCATACGGTGAAAGAACTTAGTATTTTGTCACGTCAATTAGCTCCGATTTGGTCTCTTGAAGACTAACCACAACACCCTTCCACTCTTTCAGCTGGTACTTAACCATAGCCCTCTTCTCTAAGTCATTGACCCTTCTCACATTCCAATAAATAATTTTCCACTTCAAAGGTCCACAATTGCTACCCTATTCTTACTTATAAAAGAAATTGCTACCCTATTCTTCTCCGACTAATTCACTCCCTCTACTCTCTTCCCCATTATTCTTCTCACAATTGACCTCAAAAACTAGCCTTTTAAACTCTATGTTACCCACCATAGATTGTTTATTTCCCGAGGATTACCTATAGCAACGAAATTTACACTCTTCAACTCGAATCCTCTCAATTTCCTCAAACAATCTTTTTGCTTGATTTTCAATCCCAACTAAAAAGACCCCCACCATCCTATGAAGTTTTTTAACCCAATTGAGAACCCAAGCGGATGACTTACAGGTCACAACATACTCATCAACCACATACAAACCTGCCCATTGATCAATCGGCTCCACATTTTCATCTAAAGCCAGACTCAACTCTTTAGCCTCACTATCCCCCCTAACCTTCTCCCAATCCACCACATGATCCCCCCTAAGATCCACCAAAAATCCCTTACTACCATCCTTCTGCCTCCCCTGTACACCTCTTGAAGTAGAGTGTTGTATGGTATCAAACTCTGAACCCAGCATACTATCCCTCGCTAAACTCCCATAAATAAACTCACTCAACAAAACTAGGAGGGGGCTCAATGAATGTTGTCTCTTCAAAGCTCGAAAGACCGGAAAGAGTATGAACAAGAAGGTTCTCCATTGGAGCCAGTAAGAATAGGTCGGATATAACAGAAAAAGACCCGCCGACAGATTTTGCACATATCCTGAGCAACAACGATGGCTCAGGGAGAAGGAGGGCTCCTTTGGTAGCGAAGCAAAGAACAAAGGAGCATCATCTAAAGGGAACTGCGCCATCGGATCTGGCAAGATAGCACTAGACGATGCTAGACTGGAGTCGTCGGTCGATTTCAAGTCGACCCCATTTAGTGGTGTTGGTGCTGGCAAGCTACATGGACCGCACCCTATAGGAGGCCCAAAACGCGCATCAATCTAGTGTGTTTTGATCTTCAGATTCCAAACAGGTAGTTTTATAGGCTTTTTGCTAGCCTTACCCAATTCCCTATCCGAACCACCCCAGACGTGACCTGCGACCCAATATCCCTGCTCGGTCTAGTCTCACTAACAAGATTCACAAAAGAATTGGGGGCCTTAACATGGCCCATATTCATCGCAAAGTATTCCATTACTTGTGTCCGAGTTTTAAAATTCAAATTCACCAGAAGGGCCTAGTTGTCCCTTATCCTTTAAGCCCACTCATGCCTACGCGCACGGACCTCTGTTCATCTTCTTCACCTGTACCTCCCTTAACCACCATTGCCTAAGATTTAGAAGGTGTAGTATCTAGTGGCTGAGTGGCGCAACTGGATAAATCCCATCCACACCTGAGACAACACCTAGCCATCAACTGAGTGGTGCCGCCTCGCCCTTTATCAGCTTCATTAGGAGATGACCTACAAAACCCTACCCTACTCTGCCCAAACTCTGCCGTAGCGGCCTTGTTCTGAGTCACATCTCTCTCCTTCTCCGAGCTTAGAAAGCCATCGGATTTTGGCTCAAAATTCTTTTCCATCTCAAATAAGGACCAGAAGACACACCTCCAACCACCAACAACTGCTCCCTCTAAACATGTATGCATCTTCCATGTGTGTGTATGTATGCCACCATGTCTGTGCTTGTAAAACTGAGATAAATCTTGTTACTAATGTCTGCCAGATCACAAACTCTTAGCTTCTCAAACTCTAGAATCACCTACAAACAGCAAGGTGTGACTGTTAGGATAGATCCAATGTGGCCTTACATCCACCTAAAGAATTAGAAATTGATGGTAATTGGGCTTAAGCTTTATTCAAAGAACAAGCGGCCAATTGTGAAATACTTTTACACTATGTTTGGGAGTTCAAAGGGAAAGGAAAGGAAGGATAAGGAAAGGAGGGTAAAGGAGGGCTGGAGGGGTTGATCACTTGCCCTTGTTTCGTTGTTTAGGAGTTTTATATAGTAAAGCAGAGTAAAGGAGGGTAAACAAGCATCTTTTACATGAAACCCTGCAACCCCCCAATTTGGGGTGTTATTAAAATTAGTAGGTTAGGGGTTTTAGAGGGTTATAGGGAAACCCTCAAAACGTTTCCCTTATGAAATAAACTCTCAAACATAGTTTTTACTCTCGTAAAACTATCTACAACTTCAATAGCATGTCGATGCACCATAAGTGCTTCATCTCAAATAATGACAGATGACCATCTTATCAAATTTACGTGATCAGATTGCTTCTCAATTGAGCATATGGATGATGCATCTGATTTGAGGGTAATCTTGAATCTTGAATGAGCTGTCCTATCCATGGAAGTACTGTTGCAGCTGATGTTGTTGTTGCTGAGGCAATTTTTTCTTCACTTCGTAGGGTAGCTAGAATTGCCCGGTACAAAAGAGTATTACTAGTACCTCCAGGACTATCAAAAGAGAATACTGCACTTTCTTTACAGCTAATAACTTCTATGATTAAGTTGTACGCTGCTCTTCGGTCATCATTCAAATTATCTGGTGCACATAAATCTTCAGGGGAATAGGAACAAAAAGTTCATCTTGAATAACCCTTGGTACTCCTGTACTATCATCATATCCCTTTGATAATGCCGCTAAATCAAAATCAAAAACTCGTTTGCCATGTTGCATTAACAGTGAATTCAAGTCTCGTAATAGTTTATTTATCAAGATTACATTGCTTGAAGCCGTTGGTATAGCATAATCTTCCATCATGTAATTGTGAAATTAATCCCACAAACTACGTACCCCGGTTGGTCGACAGAAGACTAATATTGTGACAAAAAGTCTTTTCAAAGAGAATGACATACTAAAAGTTGTTGCCTCAAATAAACAATGACGTATAGTGGCATCATTTTCTAACAATCTGCATTGTTCTGCACTTTGCTAAAAAGTTGGATAGAAAACGTTGTTGATGGCCAGGTCTTCAAATGATTGAGATCCACGAACATGATTAAGCAAGACACGAAGATTAAATTTTTCAGCATCATTTGGTGGAATGGTATAAGTCCTTCCAATTACTTTTTGTTGCCCAAATCTTTTTTGCCAAATTTTCAAAGAATTAATCCATCTATAATGTTCAGGAATCTCCCTATATAAATATTGTCCTGCTTCTAGATCAACGCGTTTGAGTGTGAAAAACACTGTCAACATTGTTTTTTTTTTATTTCTCTCATCAGCTACAACTTGATCAACAGTATCATGACTATAAAAGCGTACTTGGTGTCTATTGGGAAGATGAATTTGCTAGCGTTCAATATAAGGGTACATTCGGCTTTCAAAAACTTAAATATCCTCCAAAATGTAAATGGGTCTCTCATGAATGTACGAGATGTTGTTGGCTTCTATGATCCCGTACAATATCCCTTGCCATTGCCATGTGGAACATATGGATGGGACAAAAATTCTGATAATACTAACAATAGGAGGAAGGTGACATGTCGTGATTATATTTATAAATGATATTTAAAAGTAGGGAATATGTAGGATTATTATTTTTGTGGAATTATTATTACTTGCGTCAACCAGACTAGCATTTAACGTGTCTTGAAGTCCTTAATACATTTTTGCTCGAATCACATCTTGATTATCACGTATCCACATGAGCTTGTGAGACTCTATTTTTACATAATTGTCTATGACATATTGCTGTAACAAACGCCCACCTCGAAGAAGAATTGATTGATTCGGTCAAATCTAACAAACATTTAAATAATTTGAATGAAGTTATCGATAATCTAAGTGTGATTTAGTGCCAAAAGATGAAAAATTAGTGAGTTTACCTGTAACATGTAGGAGTAGAAATCACGACGTGTCACCTTCCTCTTATTGTTAGTATTTTGGGAATTTTTGCCCCATCCATATGTTCCACATGGCAATAGCAAGGGATATTGAAGGGGATCATAGAAGCTAGCAAACATTTCGTACATTACATTTTGGAGGATATTTAAGTTTCTATTGAGCTGAATGTACCCTTTCACGCTTGCAAATTCATCGTCCCAATAGATACCAAGTGCTCTCTACAATCATGATACTGTTGATTAAGTTGTAGTTGATGAGAGAAATAAAAAAACAATGTTGACAATGTTTTTAACACTCAATTGCGTTGATATAGAAGCAAGACAATATTTATATAGGGAGATTCCTAAACATTATAAATGGATTGATTCTTTGAAAAATTGGCAAAAAAGTAATTAGAAGGATTTATACCGTTCCGTCAAACGATGTTGAAAAATTTAATCTTCGTGGCTTGCTTAATCATGTTCTTGGACCTCAATCATTTGAAGACCTTACCATCAACAATGTTTTCTATCCAACCTTTCAACAAAGTGCATAACAACGCGATTGTTAGAAAATGATGCCACTATATGTAATTGTTTATTTGAGGTAACTTTTAGTATGCCATATGCCTTAAGAGGACTTTTTGTCACAATATTAGTCTTTTGTCGACCAACTGGGATACATAGTTTGTTGGATGAATCTCACGGTTACATGATGGAGGATTATGCTATACCAACGACTTCAAGCAGTGCAATCTTGATAAATAAACTATTACGAGACTTGAATTCACTGTTAATGCAGCACGACAAACGAGTTTTTGATTTTGATTTACCTGCATTATCAGAGGAATATAATGATAGTATAGGAATGCCAAGGTCATTTGAGATGAACTTTCTGTTCCTATTCCTCCTGAAGATTTATGTGCACAAGATAATATGAATGATGACCAAAGAGCAGTGTACAACTTAATCATAAAAGTTATTAGCGGTAAAGAAAGTACAATATTCTTTGTTGATGGTCTTGGAGGTACTGGTAAGACTTTTTTGTACTGAGCAATTCTAGCTACCTTGTGAAGTGAAGGAAAAATTGCCCCGGCAACAACAACATTAGGTATAGCTGCAACAATACTTCCAGGGGGTAGGACAGCTCATTCAAGATTCCCCTAAAATTAGATGCATCGTCCATGTGCTTAATTGAGAAGCAATCTGATCAAGCAGATTTGATAAGACGGTCATCTGTCATTATTTGGGATGAAGCACCTATGGCGCATCGACATGCTATTGAAGTTGTAGATCGTTCTTTAATTTTTCAAGTGTTTTCTCTGTTTTATAAAGTATTGGCATAAATGTATTGAAATTTAAGTTGTAAAAATAAAAAGTCAACTCGCTCATTCTTAGATGACAGTTTATAGTTGTGATTCATGATATCCAGTCATTTTTTGGGTGCACTCACATAGATTTGGTATTCAATTAGTTGCTAGATGTTACTTATAAAAAAAATAGTTGCTAGATATCATGTTGATGGTTATTCTTACTTGCTTGCAATCCTAAAGCTACCCTTTCTTTTAGGTGCATTGCTTTAGCCAATATATCTTGGGCTCACTTTTGAGTTCCAACAGGTTGTAGTGGTTGATTCTGAAGCATATACTTACGATGATGAAGTGATCAAGAAAGCAGAAGCTATGGGAAAGCCAGGGCTTGTGGAGATCTATGCCAAAGAAGACAGTTTTGTATTCACAGTTGAATCCACTGGTGCAATTAAAGCTTATCAGTTGGTAATGAATGCCATAGAAATACTGAAACGAAAGCTGGATGCAGTTTGCCTATCTGAAGATACTGTGGAAGCTGATGATCAATTTGGTGAACTAGGTGCCCATATGCGAGGAGGATGATCCAGTTAGTAAGCAACAGTGGTCAATTTATCTCTTAAGGTTTAAGAGATCAATTTCCATTTGTTTGGTGGGACTTGTTTAAAAGCTGTTCTAACTACTAGTTCCTTTTTCTACTAGTTTGCGGATGCTAATCTATTTTTAAGTTGAATATGTCCTTAGGATCTGTGGGAAAGAATCGACATCTGTTTTCTGGAAATTTTCATGACACTTGTTACCTACTCTTAAAGTAAGCCTGTAAGCAGCACGTCTGATATTATTACCTCAGTTTGATGAAATGCGGCTCACGTCTCACGTTATCACATGAATGTAAATATCATCCATATTCATCATTATTATGACCCATAGCATATTAGTATCGATGCAATAAAGCTTACATGCCCGGATGTTTCAGTTTCAATTTAACCAAAGTTAAACGGGCTTGGGTTTGCTTGAATTATCCGACTGTAA
This sequence comes from Bretschneidera sinensis, assembly GCA_023935145.1. NCBI lineage: Eukaryota > Viridiplantae > Streptophyta > Magnoliopsida > Brassicales > Akaniaceae > Bretschneidera > Bretschneidera sinensis. The sequence goes on along the minus strand of CM043698.1, from coordinate 68,884,724 downwards.
TCACTAGAAATGAATTGGAGAGTAGCATTCCTTACCACCTGGGCTATCATTAAGCATTTAGAACCTCTTTTTTCTTTCTGTTTTTTCACCTTAATTCCCATTGATGCAACGAAAACTGCCAACATAAAGTTACATTCTTAACCGGCCTCAGTTTCAATAAGGATAACTAGAGTGTTAGAATTCAAACACCTCTGGCAGTAATTTCAGTCACTATTTGCTCTTTATGCAACATGATTCATTTGTACAATTGAGGCATTCACGGGTTCTAAACATTGTAGTGAGAAATTTGATCAAGTTATCTGCATGTTTGCTGCATGGTGTGGCCCTAAACCAGATCTACATGCATACCTATGAAAAATAACAATGTTGAAGATACGATCTTATCCACTGTCAAACAGGCACCAATTGTTTTTCAAATCAAAGAAGGTTAGGTTACCCTGGTATGCAAATCCTACTCCAAAAAATTATTGCATTCCTAAAACTCATGAATAAATTTGTAATTTACTCAACAAAGTTTGATTCCATAAGAACTGCAGTGTCTCTATAACCTGAATCTTCATTGGTTAAAAAACTCTCGAGGTAGTTTAGCTATTTGGGGGTGCAACAGAATGGTTCTTTTTGGTGGAATCCATCCTTATCTTTGCCTCTTTTTAGAAGAAAACCCATGGTTGTGGTCTGAGTATTTTGATATACTGACTAATTTAGCAAATACCAATGAAATTGAGCAACTCGTGTCAAGAGAAGGACAAAGATGGGTGCAGTAGTAATCCCTCCCTTTCTAATTTTCATTTTGTCCCTTGTTTTTAAAATGAATGTCCAAAAATCCATATCCATCATTTTTTTTATGGAAACTATTCACTTTCCGATAATTTTGAGAAACATACAACGAAAAATAGTAAGAATATCACATTGAGAATTGTGATTACCAAAATTGAAAGAATAGAGATTTAAATGCAATCGGATCAAAATAATGGGACCTCTTATGGAATTTAACCATATTTGAATTGCAAAAAAAAAAATTGTATTTTGTTTTTTTTAAATGAATAAGAATTACGGGTCATCTATTTTGATAAAAAAAAATTGCAAAAAGGAAAAAAATAGACAATTCGCCTTATTTGATAAAAATACACTTTGATAGCAAAATTTATATTTTTAATGGTAAAACGCACGCTTTTTATGGTAAAATTGTTTTTTTTTTGTTTTTACCATCTTAAAAATAAATTTATTATCAAAAGTATGTGTTTTACCACAAAATATATGAAAAATTATTGTCTAACTTATGTTTATAAAGGATGTATAACGTAAGGGTCCATCTCATTATTAAATGAAAAGAAAATATCTTTTTTTTTATTTTTTTCATATTATCAAAAGGTGGAATAGAACTTTTTATACTATGTATATTTCATTGATAATGTTCATTAATTGGTTGAAGTTATGAATTTTTGATAAATTGAGATATTAATAAATTATTTAGTGTATAAAAAAAATGTGTTCAAAAAGATGTCAAACTAAAAACTAGTAATATTCAATTTTTTGTAATTTTATATATATATATATATATATATATATATATATATATATATATATATATATATTTGGCAATGTGTTACCTAATTTCTGTTTGTTAGAAGGTAAAACTCCTTGCGATGTCTTACCTAACTAGTGGTAATAATTCCATTCCACTCACTTGTCCTAAATCTAAAAATATTGTCCTTTCTAAATGTGAATTTGAAAAAATCATTCATTTTTTAAATATACTATTTTGATGGGAGTTTATGGTGCTTTTTTCTTTGGTTTTTTTTTTTTTTTTTTCGTGGGTGGTGGGGGGACTTGCTTTACCTCTTAATTTTCAGCTTTTGCTTGTCACCCAAAAGCCCCATAGTACAAGATCCTGTGTTTCAAATTGTATAACCTCTTTCAAAATTAAGCTGGTAAGGGTTAGGTCGCTCAAACCTGCCAAAAGATACCCAAATCTTTGTCTGAGAAACAGACATGCTTCCAGAGTGGCAGCCACAGTTTTTCTTGGTACATGGCTGACGGTCAAAGACATCAAAAACTCATCTTGTCCTTTTCTTCTGACCATGTAAAGGGACTCTTGAGGCCTAAAGGAATCCCCTTAGATGGCTTAGCATTAAATTTTACGAACTTAAGTAAAGGAAAAATGAGTTGTAATAAGAGAACCCATCTACCCCTTTTAATTAACCCCACCCATATACTGGTCTTACCATTATTTCTTATATTGAATGCTGCTTGTCCACTTCTCCTCTTTAACATTTTGGCTTTCTAATTTAGGAGATAATAGGTATTTTGGGGCAGAGAGTTTGAGCTTAACTCAAGGTTTTGTTCAGTTAGGTCCCAGTTGAAGATTTTGCAGTGTAAATTTTAGCTCAATTCATTTGGTAATGTTAGCTGGGCTTGTTTATTGATTACATCAATCCAACCTCACCAATGAGCAGAAGTTGCTCAGTTTGTAGAAAAGCTAAGGGATAGTATGTATGAGGTGTCCGCTCAAATCTAAATTTTGCAATATTGTTTAACTGGATTGGAGAAATTTTTTTTTTTTATAAATAAGAAATTAAAAAAAAAACCTTTATCCTATCTTTGGCAGTTTGGATAGGAAGGAATGGAGATGAAATGAATAGAAGGAAAAAATAAAGAGAGAGAAGAAATAGTATAAGTACTATTTGTTTGGATTGTATAAAAATGAAGAAAGGGTATAACAAAGTTTACTATTTACCTTTCATTAATAAAAAAATACAAATTAAGGGTATAAAGATGAATACACAAATGATCTACACTTCTCCGATTTCTTTTAATTTGTGTGAATTAAAGAAAAGAATTTAAACGAGAATTGAGAGTTTTCTCTCATTAAAAAAAAAACTTTCAAACAAGAGGTACATTAGCCTTTCCATTTTATTCCCCATGATTTTCCAATACATCCTCTGTCTAAACACTTTGTTACCTCATGTTTAGAAGTTTGAAGGGAAAAAAAAGAGAAAAAAAGTGGAAAAAAAGAGAAATAGAAGTGTAAATGTACCATTTCTTTAGATATTTGAAAAAATAAAATAAAAAAATATATCACATACACCTCTACTTCTTCCTTCATTAAATGTCATAAAAGTTTGAGATATAACGGTAAGTATTTTAAAATATTATAAAGAAGACACGTTATGTGAAACAAAGATTTGAAAAGAGAAAAAAATATAAAAAAAAACGTATGGAAAACTTGTACCCATGTTATTATAAGGCTCAATTTGACTTAACAATAGAAACATTTCATGGTTTATAAATTTATGAAAAAACAACAATAAATTTATAAATTATTTTATGTTTTGTAAAAAGCAAAGAAAATATTTTTTCTGAGAAAGATTCAAAATTTTAAAAACATAAATTATTTCCTTTTTTTTTTACCACAAATAGGAATTTCATTCAACTGATGTAAAAACATTACGTAAATCATTTTTTAAGAGCGTTTGAACAAAATCTAAAACATAAATTACCCCGAAATATATTCCTTTCTTTGTTTTCTCTCTATCCCCCAATTACTTGGATCAATTCATATGCACCCTGATAACAAAGGGTTATGATCTTGTTGCCTTATAGCAAAAAATTGGAATTCATAAAGCAGAGCTTATATCTTCTCACCACAATGAATCAGATTTTACACATGTTCATCACGATTCAAGATAGTGTTTCATATCTTTGGTTAAATGGTTTAGGCTTTTGGCATCAAATGAGATGATGACCACTTTCAATTCAGTGTAATTTTGTAACACAAGTTGGATGACAATTGGGTAGTGCCAACAACATTAACTGTTCAACAGACAGGATGAACAAAGTAAAAGACCTTACAAACAATTATTTGATTCACGTAGTTCATATGGAATGGCAAGGCAAGTGGACAGTAGTGTTTGGAGCCTCAAAATTTATGATTTCTTGGGGACCATTGGAACAGAGCTCTGTATTAGCTCTCTCAGAACTGAGAGGAGTGACTTTGAGGACTAGTCCCCTCTGGTCCCAGGGGTCACGTTGATATTTATGCTTATATTTAAGAGTTTGAGACACTTAATTTACGTTCGTGGCTTTGAACACTACCTAGTAAGGTTGATGCATTTACTGTGGTAGGCTAGCAGAACTTTCCATCAAGTAAGAAGGTTTATTGTCATTGGACCAAAACCAGCATAAATATTTTTTGTTTTTGTTTTATCATCTTCAATTAAATTTGTATCCTATTTTATTTTTCTTATTGTGAGGATTGCAGTAGAATCAAATATTACTATGGAAATGTACTAGGAGTAGCTCTAACCACATGAATCAACATTAAGAGCATTTCATATCCGATGTCGGGTATGAATCAATATTTATATCCGATCTACTTGTAAAGACGTTTTTACAAAAAAAATTTAAAGCACACTCATACAATATTGATAAAGACTTCACACTCACCCTTTCTAACATATTTTTTTTTTAAAAAAAGGTTTAACTGATGAACTAAAACCCTATGGTCAAAATGATTCTTTCAATTAGACTCTTGCATCCTCTTTAGGAAAGTGCTCTAATCATACAAATTACAAAGCACAAATAATCAAATCAACAGGTTTGATCATTTGAGAACCCAAATACTACAATAAACTTACGAGCGGTCCAAATACCATATATTCAAATAATAATGATTTGAATTGATTTTGATATCATTTGTAATACTATGGATCCATCACTCAAAAATACTAAAAGGCCATTTGGTTTAGCTTCTAATGGTTCAAAAGTGATTTTAAAACAATTTTTAAGTAGAAGTGTTGTGGAATTAAAAGTTATTTGGTATTTGGTAAAAATTGCGTTAAAAGTATTGTCAAACTAATTGATTTGTTTAGTAAACAAGTTGTAAAGCTGCTTTTAGATGTTAAAATTACTCAAAAAGGTATATGAGTAATATTTGATTATTTGGAGGTCTTTCTTTCATCAAATTGACTTTATTATTTTTTCAATATAAATATACTAATTTTATTCACAATAAAATATAAATATTTTTAAATTAATCAAATTAAATTAATAATAATAATTTTATTAAATAAAATAAAACAAAATAAAGAGAATGGCTAGTGATTTATATAGTAGCAATGGTGTAAATACCTTTACCATATAAAGGTAGCTTAGAAACATGAATAATACCAAAATTGATTATGTTATTAAAAGTTACAAAACTCAACTTCTGATTTTTGGCCTAAATCAATTTTTTAAAAGTTGTTTTTCATCCTAATACACTTCATTATTTTTCTCTTCATTATAAACTTCATGAAATTATGAGTAGTGATGAATCAAATAAAAAAAAATATAAAGGATATACATTCTTTCAAGAAAGAATTTCATTTTGAAAAAATTAAACAAAAATAGTTTGAAAACTATTTTATTTTCTTTTTTCTCGTTAAAAAAACACTTGCACAATGATTCATTTCCTCAAATTTTTCTCTAAACACACGTTAAGATTTTTTTTCTTTTAAAAATTGAACTATAAAATGAGACTAACTTTATTTTAATCCTTTCATCCCTAGCGTGGATGAGCTTTGGTATATGATTTTTTGTGCAATAAACTCTACCAACTATTCTGAAGATACCCACCACGCTACAAGAGTTCATTTTCAACATGAAAAAAAAAAAAAAAAAAAAACCAAACATACAAACAAATAGATCAAGGAAAGTGTCTACCATGTTTATTTTTTCTTTTTTTCAACGTTAAGTGCTTACCATGTTGAATTCTATGGTTGGTGGAACCATCATTGAAAGATGGGAACAAAATATTTTGGTGTAGGTTGTAGTCAACAGAGGCATTGATTGCCTAAGAGCTAAAGATGGTAGAGGCCATTAAAAGTAACAATCTGTGTTTTAGTACTGGTGCGTCCTATGATTAATGCTGTTTCCCTTTCATTTATTTATTTAAGCAAAAATACCCAATTATGTTCCTTTTCTTCTTCTTTTGTCGTCTTTTAAACTTTACAGCTGTAAGCAAGAAAAGGGTAAAACAGGTTGAGGGCTTTGGTCCAAATGTTGAGTCTATTTGATTTGTTTATGAAAGGAATAACAAGCAAAGATATAAGTTTTCGATTCATTCTTCACTTAATGTATATAATTTTTTTATTTATTTATATTTTATTTGATGAGAGATTTTTGTTTAGATTTAATTTATTTAGATTAAAAGTATTTTTCATGGTCAAATAAACAATTTTTCTTTTACTTAAACTTAATTTATAAGATTTCTGTTGATCAAATACAATGTCAACTAGGGATTGACAGAAATTTCTCTTGCATCTCACTTTTCATTTTATGGTGGAGACTGAGAGCACTTTTCATTCAAAATATTTCATAAATTAAATCTAATTAAACAATAATTTTTTTAAAAGAAAAGATTACATAAAACACTTTTAATCTAAAAAATTTCATAAACAAAATTTAGACAAAATTTTATTTACATGTACCATGTCCTAACCAAGTCAAACGATATAATTAAGTCTTAAGAACACCAAGCCATTTCTATAAAGAACAAAAAACCACCAAGCCATGATCATATTATTCTACAATTATTGGTGTGGGGACAGACTGACTTCATGTTCTTCGGTCCTTGGGAGCAAGCTGTTTCCCTTTGAAAAAGCAACACACTCTCTCTGCCACTCTCAATCTCTTTCATGGTTCATGATCAGTTTACTGTTTTGATGTGGGGTAAAAAATCACTCTGCAATGACATGATAATACATGCCTATTTTCAAAGTAAATTGGTAATTTTTTAATCTGAGATAAGATAATTAATCTTTTTCCAACACGTGATAAGAAACGTAGTGGTAATTTCCCAACACGTGATAAGAAACATAGTGGTAATTCAGTATAAGAAGATCTGATGCTATTCCGTCACTCTAATATCTGGATAAACTCGTACGGATTTAAATAACTTCAAAAGAGAATTCTACTCCTATCTCAACACTATAATTGTTCTCGTAATCAAACTCTATTCCAACACACTATAAAAAAGATCCTTATAAATCAAAAGGTACGGATAATTCTCCACTCACACCTCCCATTATATTTGGCTTCCTTTATTATCTAGAAAAACGCCCTATACTAACTTAAGTATTGGAGAGTCCTCCAGAGGTACACCCCCCTCCGACCCTCCATGACTTTAGGTTTCTGCATCGTTTTATGCACGTAGGTCCCACTCTTCGATGACTCAAATTTCGGCATCAACAGTTGGCGCTAGTGGGAGGGCCTTTCTTTTATGAAAGATCAAGAACTTAACTGTTATCATGCCGCCCAAAAGCACTATCGGAACTAATTCAGTCGCTACACGAGCGTCTATCCACTAACGATAAGCTAATCCACAACACCCTGCTATTTTGAAGCGTACTAGCTTCGAGTGTGACAACGAACCATCAGACGGACGGACTGGACATGATCCTCACCCAGATCTGATAAAACCCAGATACCAAGAGAATCTGGTAGCCTTGCCTGTTTTGTATCCCATTATCCATCAGATTCATGAACAGTTCCAAGAGCTCACCCGACTTGTCACTGACCTCGCTGTTGAGGTAAAGGGGAGAGCTCTTCACCCTACGCCTCCTCCTCTTTCACAATAGAGCTCCCACCAGAAGACACTATCCGGGCATAATAAAACTGTTGGAAGTCAGTCCTCAATTGGATCATCCTTGTGTGCTGAAATAAGGTTTCGAAACTACTCTATTTCTAAGCTTTCTTTTAGGGTCAGATCCCGAGGTTTCTCAACCTCCAAAAACCACACGGACTTGGACAAGAGATTGGAAGACATAAACCAAAGGATAAATGAAGTTTTTAAGGCAAGGAACACCCACATCTTCGACGACCTCAGCTCAAAAGATACACCCTTCACTCAGGAAATTCTCGAATCTCCTCTCCCTCGGACTTTTCTAATAAACTTCGAGCAGTTGGAGTCCATGTCCAACTCTTCAGACTCCTTCAACTAATTCCGAGCAGTTTCGACTAAGTATCAACTCCTCGGACTTAATCACCAAACTTTTAGCGGTTTTGACTAAATGTCAACTTCTCGGACTCGAACGCCAAACTCCGAGCTGTTTTGGCTGAGTGTTAACTCATCGGACTTAATCACCAAACTTTGAGCAGTTTTTTATTGAATGTCAACGCCTTATATAAATCGCCAAACTCCAAGCAGTTTTGACTGAGTGTCAACTCCTCGGACTTAATCGTCAAACTTCAAGTAGTTTTTGACTGAATGTCAACTTCGTGGATTTATCACCAAATTCCGAGCAGTTTTGACTAAGTGTCAACTCTTCAGACTTAATCGTCAAACTCTGAGCAGTTTTGACCGAGTGTAAACTCATCGGACTCAATTGCCAAACTCTGAGCAGTTTTGCTAAGTGTCAACTCCTCGGACTCGATCGCCAAACTCTGAGCAGTTTTGTTTGAGTGTTAACTCATCGGACTTAATCACCAAACTCTGAGCAGTTTTTAACTAAATGTCAACACCTCAGATCAATCGCCAAACTCCGAGCAGTTTTAACTGAGTGTCAACTCCTTGGACTTAATCGCCAAACTTTGAGTAGTTTTTGGCTGAATGTCAACGCCTCGGATATATCACCAAACTCCGAGTAGTTTTGGCTGAGTGTCAACTCGTCGGACTTAATCACCAAACTCCAAGTAGGTTTTGACTTAATGTCAATAACTCGTACCAATCGCCAAACTCCGAGCCTTTTCCCAACACCTCAGAGGTGTTTCGGCAAAACTTTGTGGGTGATTAGCCTCCTCGCAAACAGGTTCGAACCATCGTCTTAACCTCATGCTATCTATTTCCTCAAGTACATAAATGTACTTAAAGAAGTTGAGGGGGGAGGGGGGGGGGGGGGGGCGTCTGATGTAGGGGAAAAGCCACCCTCCAATGACATGATGACACATGTCTATCTCCAAGGCAAATTGGTAGTTTCTTAAACCACGACAAGACATCTAACCTTTTCCCAACACGTGGCAAAAGGCATAGTGGTAATTCCGCACCAGGAGATCTGATGCTGTTCCGCCACTCCAACGTCTAGATAAACTCATACAGATTTAAATAACTCTGAAAGACAATTCTACTCTTATCCCAACACAACAGTTGTTCTCTTAATCAAACTCTGCTCCAACACTATAAAAATGGTCCTCATAAATCAAAATATACAGATAATTCTCCACTCACAGCTCTCATTCTCTTTGGCTTCCCTTATTATCAAGAAGAAAAGAAACCCTATACTAGCTTAGGCATCGGAGAGTCCTCCAGAGGCACACTCCTCTCCGGCCCTCCGTGACTTTAGGCTTTTGCCTCGTTTTATGCACACAGGTCCCACTCTTTGACGGCTCAAATTCTAACAGATTTTCGACATCAACATGTCTATATATAAGAAAATAACAAAGAACACTATAGCAAGCATGTAACTTCTATAGGTCTTGTTTTGGATTGTGTTAAAATACAACTTAAAACATGTAACTTAAAGTGGTTCAAGATAAAAATTGTCTTGAATTATTATTTGAACCATTTTAAATTTTATGTTTTAAGTCATCTTTAATACAAACCCAAACAATGTTTATAATGGTGTTCTTTAGGTTTGATTTTAAATCAACTTAAAACATTCGATTTAGTTTTAGCTTTGATGTTTTAAGTTAGTTAAAAGCCAAACTCAAAGAGCAGCTTTGGGACCAAACCTCTCTCCTACAAAATCAAAGATTGTGTCTCCCAAATTTAAAATTCCCGTTTACCCCTTTACCGTTTATAGGTCCACTGTCAAACCAGAACACTTCTAGTTCTCTTCGCATGCCTCGGTCAAAATCTAGAAATTCAATTTTTAGTAGGAAGAAGCTTCATTAGTAACAAATGTGAAAATTTATTAATAACCTTTTTTTATGATTTTTTATTATTTAATTATTATTAAAATATATGTCATTTTATATGCGACTCTGTAAAAAAAAAAAATCAATCTTAAACCGAATTCTTAGCCTAATAAAGGGTATATTAATTTTGGTGTATTACACTAGAAAAAGGAAAAAAAGCAAGTGAATTCTTAGCCTACTAAAAGGTAAAAAGAAAAGACAAAAAGCAAAGGAAGTACGATTCTGCTGATTTAAAGTATGGCATGCGCTGTTAAGAATCCACTAATAAGCGCATCATGAATCTGTGAGGTGCTTATTAGCATAAAGATGATGAAGGATATATATGTAAGCTTTACATTGCAATTTGTACCCACAACTTATGTGATACTTTAACATGGAAAGATTGTGGAGTTAATCCAGTCCAAGTTAGTCTAATCTGGTTATTGATACAAAAAGGAAGGAATATTGGATAAGTATAAAAAGCTAAACCAAACATTCCAATTGTTTAAAGTAAGAGGAAAGCACTTGTCAAACATTCTTTTGGGTGTCGTTTACCTTAAGCCCTTGGTAGCAAGAACTAGACCTAAATATTAGACCATAAAACAAGGATTTGATAAATAAAAAATTATCAATAAAGATTTGTGCAATTTATTCATACTAATTTTTATTTATTCATTTTTGTCTTTTATTTAAAATTGTTTCTTACGTTTTCGAGTTCTTTTCTCGAGTCATTTCATCTCGGATTAATTTCACATTAAAAAACTTAAATGTGACATTCATCAGACTATACTATTTCTTTACACCAAGTGATTTCAGATTTTGAAAAAAGAAAAAAGTTTTATTATTTTCGTGACATATCTTGTGATCGATCTTGTAACTCTTCACCGAGAATCTTTTTGGATCATGAACAGGATTATAATGTGATAGGATTATATATGATTATACATGGGATAATATAAAAGATGATTAAAGTAGTAATACCTTAATTTTATATTTGGTTAATGAAATTGTTATATTGAACTAAAGTATAATAAGAATTCTAAATACCAAAATGCCTTAACATTATTCATCATTATCAACAATTCTCAATTTCTTCACAAATCCTATTATCATTATTATTAATAAAAATAAAAATAAAAATTATTATCATTAATCTAATTATTACTAGTATACTTATTATAATTATTATGAGAATAATTATAATAAGTATACTAGTAATAATTAGATTAATGATAATAATTTTTATTTTTATTAATAATAATAATAATATTATTATAGATTTAGTTATAATTATGAAGTATTATAATAATTATTATTAGTAAATAATTACTAATAATAATTATCATTATTAATTAATAATAATAATTGTTATAATTATTATTGTTATTTTTATTATAATAGAAGTAATTATATTATTATAATAATAATTATTATTGTTATAATATTGATTACTATATTTAATATGAATAATAATAATATTTATTATTATTATTCAATAGTAGAAAGAAAGAGAAGTTTAATCCCATGAGATAGGATAAATTCTATCCAATGGAGGTGGTGGGACTAGAACTAGGATTTGGACAAAAATTGTGAGGTTAAAACTAACTTTATCCCACCCTAACCTCATGAATAGTATATTCACCTAACCAAATGTGAGATAAATTATTCATATGAAATTAATTAATCCAATCTCTTTTTAGTACCTCAAATGATGTGAATATTTCTCCCTAAGTTTGGTCTAGCATTATAAATGGCTTATGATTTAATTTATGAATATTTTTTTTACAACGATAAAACTATCCTACCATATTCTCACTCAATTAACACCACAATTTTCTTTATCCGTAAAAGAGTTGTTAGCTTGGAGAATCAGCCCAAATACTTAGATTTTGGGTGATAACCACTTAGCTAAACGTTGTTGTTTTAAATTATGATTTATGGTAAAACACATCCAGAGTTATAAAATATTTAATGTTTCGTAAAGTAACAATGAAAACTGTTTTTCTATTCTTAATAACAAAATATTTTATAAATTTTTATTTTAAAGTGTTTAACTTAACTTCTATTTATAAAATTCGAAAACCATTTCATAAACTCTCTCAAACAAACTCAAAATATCTTTGGTGTGGTCTATAATCGCCTAGCTATATTTTTTTAGGTTTTGTTAATATTCTCTTATGTATTAGGCTAAAAACTTTACATGTACTTATTTCTTCAACTAATATTTTTGGAGATTAATTTTTATTTTTTTAAAAAATTAAAATTAATTTATAATTACTATTAAACCTGCTAAATGTTAATTATATTTAAAAAAAAACTTAGTTCTATAAAATGACAATTTCTGTTCATTAGTTTAGCATTCCACGCTCCTTGTTTAGGCGCGTACAATAGCTCACCACTGACAAATAAAAGCCAAAAAGTATAGAAAATCAGTCAAAATCTAAGTGCGATGGTGTATTTTACTTTTAGGTTGGGATTAGGTAATCGTGAGAAGATTTCAAGTCACCTCAACAAAAACAAAGATTTTGGCTCTTCTAAGGAGGTCAACACACCCACAATTGAACCAAAAAAAAAACCCAAAAACCCCACCGGCCGACAACTTGTTTCTCCCTTCAACATGCAAAGTTGCAAGAACCCCATATTTCTCCCCCCATATTAACATATTTTCCCACTAACCAAACACATAAAATTAAGATAATTACAAATAAAACAAAAATGTTTTTGAATTTATTGTAAAATATTTTAATATTTAATTATATGTCCATATAAATAATTGCCCTGAGAAAGCCACTTGTGGATGGTAAGTAAAAGGGTGTGCCCAATACTCCAATAGAAAATGCATACATTCTGAAATGCCCTTCCCTTTCCTTCTTCCTTGTCTCCACTTCCCCTTGTTAAATGCCATTATTACCCATCTCCACAATCACTTCCCACCCTATCACATAAGAGTATTATTGGAATTGTGGATGTGGTAGGCAAATTTAAGTTGCACCAAAAAAGACATTAAAACATTACTAGTACTAATACATATATAAAATCTTTTTTTTTTTTTGATATATGAGAGAGAGAAATTAAGGGCTGGCAACAATGTCCACAAAGACTCGGTTGAGTGATGGCAAACGCATCTGTTGGTCTTGGGCTCTGCTCTTCTTAAATGGAGGCTCTGGTGACCAAGAGACCGACGACCCCAAACCCCAAGAATCGTTTTAGCTATCACAGCTAAAAACTGAATCAATCATACCGCTAGTGCTGATAGGAACTAGCTCATAGTACTTGCGCTTGTGAGGATTATTATTGATGTTATGCCCATTGATTTGGTTCCTTGATAGCTCAAGAATTGATTCATAACATTCATTCACCTTTTCCTGTTACAATGCAGTTGAGTTATTAATTAATAAATTAAGGTCACATTATGACTGAAAAGTGTTTGTATTAATGTCTCTATGAACAAGACAGATGTACTCCGTAATAATGATTATTAAGACACAAACCTTGCTTATTTTAAGGACATCCAGAAGCTGGTTTTGATAGTCAGAGGAATTAAAAGGCTCAATTTGGTCTATAACGTGCATCATTGTTGCAGTGGCCAATACAGAAGGAAGGTAACTGACAAATCTTGAATCTACAAAACCATCATTACAAAAACGTAAACAAAACAATGAGAAATCAAAAGGGTATATATATATATATCTTCAAGTCTTTGTTCTTGTAGAAAAAATGTTATGCCCAAAAGGGGCTTTGAATTGATTAATCTTATTCTTACCAGAGACTACAGAGAGAAGGAGACGCTCACATCTCCTGAGAAACTCCCAATGGAGATGGGTTTTCAATCCAAGCCTCCTTATGATGTGATCAAGAAATGAAAGAGGGGTCACTGGGTGCATCTTCCATTGAAGAGTAGACAGCACCAAAAGCTCCATTCTTTGGATGGTTTTAGCCTCAAATACATACTTTGTCTCCTCCACCTGAAAAAAACAGAGCAGAAGAGAACCCATATCTGTAAATATCAAAGCCAAAGAAATATAACATTGAAATAGTACAAGATGATACATTATTGAACGTACTTGGAGGTCTAAGAGAAGGGGCACTTGGGTCTCTTCAACTTTTGCAGCCAAAGAGAGACAAGTCACTGCCACAAGCTGGATCATCCATGGCTTATCTCTTTGAAAATGAAGGCTACAGAGGAACCTATCAAGAAAGTTAATGGCAAGTATAGCTGTGATATTTGTGAACCCATAATGGGCATTGACCTTTAGCATCCAATCCACAGCATCTCTGCGAGCCAAAGAGATCAGAGATTCATCTGTACTCTCCACATTGTTTACTTTGAAATGGGTCTGTTTTTGTTGTTGTTCCTTGGAGAAGAGAGAGATAAGCTCTTCATCTTCCCAGAACAAATCCTGCTCCAACAAGAAAAGTAGAGAAAAAGAAGGGCTTTTGCTGTTATCTTCTTGTAAAACCTGTTCTATTTCTTCTTCTTCTTCCCATTTCTCTTCTTCGCAATAGAGAGCAACATCTAACAAGAATGAAGTGTTTTGTTGTGATTGTTGTTCATTTTGTTGTTGTATTGCCATATCTTCTTCTAAGAAGAAGAGATTTTAGTCCAGTAGTACTGCTCATTTTATAAAAGAGAACACAAAAGAAAAGCTCATTGTGAGACTCGTCTCTCTTCCTCTCTGTGGGTAGTGTACAGAATGCAGAGTAGCTAGCTATAGAGACTAGAGAGAGATGGGGAAAGATCAAAGTAGAAAGAAAGGAAAAGGAGGAGATAGAATTTTATCAGAATGGGTTTCACGCTTGTCCTTTATTTATTACTAAATTAGTATTATAGTCTGTTTTGTTTCTAAATTATGGTGCCATTCTTTTTTCTAAAAAGAAAAAGAATATGAAGTAGCAATTTAATTGTTAATTGGGTTTTGAAAATCTTTGTGCTTTCGGTGTCTCGTTGGCGGGCGTAAAATGTAAAGGCACACAAACCAAGCCGGACCCCATGAAAATTACTACCCTCTATAGTCTTATGTTAACGCTGTGCCCTATATATGCATATATCTAGAAAAATATGAGACCGTGAGGGGGGAGAGAATTAGCAGTGCTTATTTGCCTAGCATTAATAGGATTTTTTCTTCTAAAGCTTTAATAATGTTGGGAACATTTCCACCATAAAAAATAATAATTTTAGGAATATCATTGATGCTGAATTCAGAATACCCCTTCCTCAGGGGTGATAATGTTCGGTAACAGTCAAAATCATTTTAAATCTAAATTTTCGGTTTGTGAACAACCGTAAGGGAAGTGTTATTCAAATGTTAGCTTTGAACATTCATATCAAACATTTTAAAATTTTAAGTATTAGTTATCATTTAAGTTTTTAAATAATTACTATTTAAGCTTTCAAATGTTTTTTTTTGTCTGTTTGGTATGTGGGATTAGGGTGTGAGTTGACTATTTTAATCTCACGTGAATAGTTATCTTTCATTTGGTTGGTGAAATTTGTTATTCATGTAGGATTAAAGTAAGATAAAATTAATTTTAATCCCATATATTTTGTACTATCTTCCCAATGGAAAAAAATCTATCCCATCAATATAGGATTAAATTTTTACTTTTACCATTTTTACCTTTGAATAATAGTAATAATTATTATAATAATTATATAATAATAGTAACAAATAATAATAATAATAATTATTATTATAATAACTATAATAATATTGATAATAATGGTATTTTTATAATTTTTTTCTTATATTCATAATAATATTATTAATATTAATTATTATAATAATCATAATAATAATAATTATTATAATTAAAATAATATTAAAATGATAATAATAATTATTATATTATTAACAGCATGAACCAAACATAAAATTAAAGTATTATCTCTTTAATGCTCATTTATCATATTTCGTTCTAATTCTAATCTTATTACACTGTAATCATGTCCGTGAACAAAATGAACATTTGATGTTTGTAGTGGGTGTACACAAACCATTATTTAAATTATAATCAAAATTAACTTTATCATTTGATTAACTGAATATTTTATAGTTAATCAACCAAATTGAAATTGTTTCCTATTCTGATTATTTTCATTAATAAAAACCTAATATGATTTTAAAAAACCATAATTCATATTTAAGCATTCAATCTACTTTTAGAGATTCATATTGGTTTTCGACACTGTTATAAGTAAATATGTGAAGAATGCTGATATAACCAAAGTTACTGGAGTCACTTCGAAAGTAGATGACGAAAGGGAAACAAAGTAACCCCAAAGTACACTAAACTAATAAGAGAGAATCGTCCTTTTAAAAAAAAAAGTAGTAAGAGTCTGTTTAATTTGTAGGATTAAAGGGATTAAAATGAGATTGAGTTATTTTAATCTCATGTGAATAGTATTTTTAGTCTGATAAGAGGAATTAATTATTGTGAGATTAAGTTAAATAAAATTAGTTTTAATATTATTTTTTTTCCCACCCCCATGAGATAGAATCTATCACATTTATGTGGGACTGAATTTTTTTTTCTTTCTCTTTTTACCCTTGAATAATTATAATTATTATAATAAATATAATATTATTAAAATATTATCATAACTATAATAATAGACATATTATTATAATTATAATACTAAAATGATAATAATAATATTAATTATATTTTAATACAAAAATGATAATAATATTAATTAAATTTTAGGGTTTGTAAAAAAATTAGATATTGTTAAGGATGATGAATAGTGTTACAGTATTTTGATACTTAAACTTCTTATCCTACTTTAATCCCAATCTAGCAATTTCATTAACCAAACATTATATTAAGGTATTACCGCTTCAATCCTCTTTTGTTCTATCCCATGTTAATCATTATCTTATCTCACTATAATCCTGTCCGTGAATTAAACGGACCCTAAGGGTATATATAGCCAACACGATAATCTAGTACACATTATGATTAGTGAGAGAATTCTCATTTTGTGCATGATATTTTTGGGTAGTAAAGCCCCTCAAATACGTTATAGAAGAGCATGTGAAGGCTTGTATCGAGTGCACATATCATGGTGTCAGGTCATAGCTCATACTTGGAACGACTAGAAGCGTATGAGGGACATACCTCACGCTTTATCCATCATTCAAGCACATTTGAAGGGTTCTTGAGCAACAATAGACATGAAGCATCCTATCATGAGATCCCCACATCTTTCGCCAAATTGGCACATGTAGTTAGGGTTATGTTTGGTCCACATGTCATTCGATCCATACCATAAGGATTTAATAAGGTAAGTATTAGGAAAACCAAGAGGGGGTGAATTAGTTCTACAAAACAATTTGTAAATATTAGCACAATAAAATCAAATCAAGCTAATAAAACTGAAATTGAAATTCTAGCTAAAATAAAAAGTTAAGGAAAAAGAAAATTGAACACAAGAATTTATAGTGGTTCGATAATATGCTTACAACACTTCTTTAATAGGTTTTCCTGGTCTACTGAGTTTCACTAGTTGATCAATCTTATATTTGCCTAACTTTACGGGTACCAAGCAAACTTTACACTGCTTGAGTTAATGGTACCAAGCGACCTTACAGAAAGTCACAATATCAACTATCAATCTCACAGCTCAATCAATAAACATTAAACACAGTAGTTGTAAACCGAGGTTCAAACCCAAGAGGGAGGGCTGAATTGGGTTTTAAAAACTTTTTCTAATTACATTGCAAGTTTTTAAACAGTTAAATGTACAAAGCACACAAATAAATAATATGCTTGAAAGTAAAAGAGTTTAAGGAAGAGAAAATGCAAACTCCGTTTATAGTGGTTCAGCAATATCGAATTCTTTCCAACCTTATGTTCACTCCCTTTAAGAGACATCCTTGAAGTAATCTACTAAAACTTTAGTCATACAACTTCACAGGTGTTGCACAAACCTTACAACTGATCTTTTCCTCACGGAAGCTACAATGAAGTGTTTAATCCTAAATACTCTAAGAGTTATATCAACTCTTTTCCTTTACAATAAATGATATTTGTTATAAAGTAAATGGTAAAAAGATAGCAATAAGTGCTTTTACAAATGAACAATATCTCTCTTTCAAGAATAAGCTTGATAAATGGCTCAACAATAATTTCTTCAAATCTTTTTGAGAATTAATGAACTATCTTGTGAATTGAGTGTATTCTTTTCTTGTTTAAATGCTCATTTAAGTGGGTTTATATAGCCTTGAATCAATATGGTCGTTTTACATTGACTTGGTAGGTTTGGGGCATTAAATTCTCAAGTCTCGTGTCTCAAACGATCATATTTTTGAATTACCAGTCGAATGGGTCCTTGTACCAGTCGACTGGCTCAAGTGAAGATTTTTCACTTTTTAGGCTAAGAGCGAGTGCCAGTCGACTAGGTTAAATGACCAGTCAACTAGGTCCTCAACACTAGTCGACTGTGAACTTTTTGTCCCATATCCCAGTCAACTGGTATAGGGATCCAGTCGACAGTGTTATCCTTCAACCCAGTTTTCCTTTTCAAAAACAGCTTTTGACTTATAAACTTTTTACATTTTTAGTTTTGTCAAAGTCTTTTGTAAATTGAGCCACAAATCAAGCTATGTAATTGAACATAAGAGATTTACAATTGTTTCAATTACCTTAATGCCTATTCTAGATCTTCTGTCTTGTTTTGGTGTCTGAATCGCGTTGAGTTCTTGCATCTTGTTTCCGTAGTGAATACTTTTATGGCTAAAACACTTAGATAAACTGTTAGTGCAATTAGAGTAGTGTTTTGTCATTATCAAAATCAAATACGGGTCAACAATCTCCCTTTTTTTGATGATGACAAAACTAAGGAGAAAAAAACCAATTTTAAAAAGTAAGTGTTGGTTTTTAGAAAATTTTGGGCAGTCTCTTCTGTTTTTCTGATAAAAACCAACACGTTAAGCATTCAAACACAGTTTAAATATAGTTATATCAACCCAACCAAGCAATGCAATACAATATTACATTTGTCAACATGTTTGGAGCAAAGCTCCCCCTAAATTTATTCTTTATTCTAAGTTTACATTCAGTTTCTTGTTTTTCATTGATTTTTCTCTTTTTTCTCCCCCTTTTGGCAATAACATAAAATGGGGTGTAAACTCGAAAGATAAGAAAAATAAATATCACAGCCATGAAGATAAGGCAAAATAGAACTTTTATGCAAAAACAATGTATGATTCGGAATTAAAAAGACTTCCCGAGAAAAATCAGAAGTTTCCACACTAGTATAAATAGTTAAAGCATATATTCGAGTACGAATAGTTTAACCCAAGGAACCATATAGCATAAAAGTAACATAAATATTTGAGTTAAAGTCTAAAAACATAAACCAACACAACGATATAGATACATCCATCTAATATGAGCTTTTAAGAAGCTGTCTGAGTACAATACATGAATGTATACAATGAAAATGAATATTCATGCTAAAATATCTAAGAGCTATATGTACATAACAAAAGGATAAAACAATATCTCAGTGAGTGAGGGAATCAGAGTCGTCTTAAATAAGATCCCGAAACTCAGCCAAAGATCCCTTTGTGTGCTCCCAGTGTAACTCAAAATTGTCTTTGAGTGTGCGAAGCTCGCTGTTGTGAGTTTTAAATTACTCGCAAGCGCACGAATCGTTTGAAGTATAGCGTTGTGCAAGTGCGAGGTCGAATCCACAGGGAATTGCGTTGTGAAAATATAATTTAATCTAAACTAACTCTATTTTAACCTAGTTCCAAATTTGTAATTTATATGTTGCAAAAGAAAAATAAACTTAAATTAAATTGATTTAAAAACTAATGAAAAACACTAAGGTTTCCGAATCCACCCCACCAAAGTTTAAGCATATATGTCCTAAAAAATAGTCTATCAAAAGATTCCATGAATCCAACTATAAGAAAAAAAAACAAAGAATATCCCAATTAAACCAAAAGCGTCCAATGTATCCGCTCTTAACAAATCATAAAGGAAATCCAATTTAATCGAAAAGCATTCAATGTATCCATCAGATGAAACACAAGGAATATCCAACAGACAATTTAAACTCAATCAATTATAAGATTAACTCAAATAATTGACAGAACATTTATACTAAAAATTGTCAGATTTGTACAAGCAAATCTGAACTACTACGCCAAACAACGGTGGGGCTTCATCTTCAACCTTAGCTGAAGAGTCTAACCACTCATAACTATGAAACTACAATTCATAATAAAAGTGCTAAACATTTAAACTAAAACAACTAAATGTAAATAAATAAATAAATAACTTTACATGGGAGAAATTCCACTCGCTGACGAGCGACGCTTCCCTTCGTGGTGACAAAGCCTTCGAGATCCACAAGAATGCTAGCGGACGTCCACCGGTAAACACCAAAGTGGCTCAGGAATTGTACATTAAAGATGAAGTGAAGAAGGGCTTATATAGGGAAATATCACAAGTGCAATATGCTTCCAATCCGATGTGGGATACTGCAGATTCCAGTTTTTGCTCTTTGACCTTTGTCTACTAAAACTGCCATAACTTTCTCTAGAAAAATTATTTTATTGATCCATAAAATTCTCCAGAAAATAGACATCGGGATCTTTCCAAAAATATATGGCTCATCTCATGATTCTTCCTGAATCAATACAGTTAAATCCTCAAAAATGGCTGATCTGTCACGCTGAAATCATGCACAGCCTGACCTTTGTCTACTAAAACTGCCATAACTTTCTCTAGAAAATTCATTCTATGTATCCATAAAATTCCCCAGAAAATAGACATCTGGATCTTTCCAAGCATATATGGCTCATCTTCTGGTTCTTCCTAAATCAATACAGTTTAATCCTAAAAATTGGCTGATCAGCACGAGCAATTCTGGCAATTTAGTGAAACTTCTTTCCAAGCTTGTAAACCTGTAAAACAACGAAAGCAACTCAAAGTAACAAATTCCTAAGCTAAGAAATGTAAATTAAAGGGCAAAAATATGCAATATTTGGCACTCATAAAATACCCCCAAACTTACAATTTGCTAGTCCCTTAGCAAAACAAAATAATAAAAAAAAAACCTAAATGAAAAACAAAGAACATAAAGATAAGTTCATCACTCATGGTATCCAAAAATTTAAGGAGCACACATCCCCATGATATTCATTCATGAGCAAGCTTAAAAAGATAAACCCATCTTCGAATGAATAGAAAAGTTAAAATCTAATTACTTACAAAAGGCAGGTTAAGGCATCACAAGTCTGACACTGTGTAAAGTGAATTAGCATATAGAAATGAAGCTTCCAAGTGACTCCAATGTGTAAGGTCTCCATGTCTCAAGATTCACTGAATTTCCCATCAAAATGAACGAAAAAGGCGTAGTTTTTTTTTTTTTTTTTTATAAGGCACGGCTATGTCTAGTTCCCTTAAGCTTTCTAATTGACCCATGTAGCGAGTGTTGAGTCAATGACTCCCAAACCAGATGGTTTTAGAGCATTAGGTGTAAAAACACTCCTAAGGACTTACTAACTCGAGTAAAAAAGGCTACGAAATTAAACCGGTCTTAATACTATCAAGCAAAATTTCACCTTTTGACGTGAACACTCACTGCTTACTGAGGTAAGAGGTCCAGTTACTCAGTGGAAAGTTGTAGTAATTTTTTGTTATTTTTATTTTTTTATGCTTTTCTATGCCCAAGAGTTCATCCAACAAGTCATCCAGTTTCAGTTAAGATAAGGAAAAATACACATTAAAATCACATGTCATACCTCACATAATTTGTGCTAATGTGCTCGTGTTAGATTATGTCAAACATGTGAATTATCAAATGCCTAAGGTAAATAACTAAATTTTAAAATTTATCACCAGATCATGTGTTCAAAATGTTAAGCTCACCAATGACATCACATCACAGAAATTGTTTAGATCAACCAAAATTTCACGATAACATGAGCATGCATTTATCTTTACGACGAAAAGACAGCAAATTAGGATAAAGTGTGTGATGTGTCTCCTATACCCCCAAACTTAAATTACACATTGACTCCAATGTGTGACTAATATGGAAAAAGCTGACCTGAGATATGGAGAACTATCTGGACCGGTATGGCTCATAGCATACCCCCAAACTTGAACTGAAGTACGCTTTGTCCCTGAAAAATAAAAACTAGAAAACAAAAAAAAAACACTGGAAACAAACATTAATAATAAAAATGCGAAATAATAAATAAACAAAAAAAATAAGCTATGGGATGCCTCCCATGAACGCTAAGTTTAACGTCTTCAGCCAGACCCAACATTAGTAAACAGGCCCAACTAAGCGCTCCACCATCTAATCAATAAATGGAAATGGAAAATGATCAGGCCTAGTGGCAGCATTCAATTTACGGTAGTCTAGACACTTTCTCCATCTTGACTGCACTCGAGTTGGGACCAACTCGTCATCTTTATTTACTACCGTCAATTTAGCACGTTTGGGCACGACTGGAATCAGGCTCACCCACTTGCGATCAGAGATGGGATAAATGATCACTGGCTCTAACAGCTTAATATCTTCTGCCCTCACAACCTCTTGCATAGCAGGGTTGAGCCTTCTTTGTGGCTCCCTCGATGGCTTGGCATTCTCCTCCAACTATATCATGTGTATTACCAACGAGGGGTTGATTCCCTTGACATCCTCAATAGTCCAGCCTATAGCTTCCTTATGCTCTCTTAAGATGTCCAATAATTTTTCCTCTGGAGCATCACCCAAATCTAAAGCTATCATTATAGGCAAAGAATCTGCTGGACCTAGGAACTTATACTTAAGATTGTCCGATAAAGGCTTAAGTTCCTTCTTGGGGGGTTCAGGTGTTGTGGTTTCCTCCGTCTCACTGATCTTTTGAGGAGCAGACTCCAAAGTAGCATTTGCTTGCTCAAACAACTTATCTAAATCCAAATCGTCTTCAAATTGAGCAAAGCATGCCTCCAAAATGTCCTCAGACTTCCTTTATTTCTTGGGCACTTGTAGTCTCTCAGGGTAAGGCTCTTTAGGTAAAAACGACCTAGATAGATCATTAATAATAGGTGTGGCTGTAGATGGCTCAGCATCTCTCTTTTCATTGTTGCCACTTTCTTGCCCTTGGTGCATAGCAGGGTTCTCTTCCACTTGATTGTGCACTTGTCTCCTAGACCTCAATGGGACAATTGATTGCACTTGTTCCTGCTAATGCATAAGAGTTGATAAATTTCCCACCATAAACTGTTCCTTTGGGTTAGGATCAGTTTGACTGGGGAACGTTCCTTCCTCTCCTTCACCCACGTAACTTGCGATTTGATCAATTTGACTCTCTAGTGTGGCAATCGCTTGGGTGTTTTCTATTGTTGCACTCATCACTTCACTCATAGATTGGCTAGTCGTTTTCATGAAATCATTGAGAGCGTCCTCCAATGACTGTGAAACCGACGTTGGCGCTTGAATGGGAGCTTGGTAAGCGGGTGATGGTGCTGGATAAGCTGAGTGACCATAACTTGGAATTGGTAGAGGAAATTCGGGAGGGTATTGATTGTGAGCATGATAAGGGTCTCCTCCCTGATTCATCAGTTGGTTCTGCGTCTATGAAACATTAGAGTGGTCCCACCACTCTGGATTGTATGTTTCAGAGTAAGATCCATTTGATTGCCAACAACACTCATTGAAAGCATTCATTTGTTCCATGGGATACTCGGCACAAGCCGGCATTAATGGACAATTCTGTGCTAGATGTATATGACTAGCACAGATGGAACAGCTATCAACATTGAATGTGTTGGTAGCATTGATGGACGGGCCGGTCATTTTAGTGAAATCCTTGAGGGCATCCTTTAAAGACTGTGAAACCGGCGCTGGATTCATCCACATTTTTTTTTAAATGAAAAAGATAACTAACTAGTAGAAAAATAAAATCGTTTTAGACCAAAAATTTTCACAAACCAAACAATTCCCCGGCAACGACACCAAAAACTTGTTGTGAGTTTTAAATTACTCGCAAGTTCACGAGTCGTTTGCAGTATAGCGTTGTGCAAGTGCGAGGTCGAATCCACAGGGAATTGCGTTGTGAAAATATAATTTAATCTAAACTAACTCTATTTTAACCTAGTTCCAAATTTGTAATTTATATGTTGCAAAAGAAATATAAACTTAAATTAAATTGATTTAAAAACTAATGAAAAACACTAAGGTTTTCGAATCCACCCCACCAAAGTTTAAGCATATATGTCCTAAAAAATAACCTATCAAAAGATTCCATGAATCCAACTATAAGACAAAAAACAAAGAATATCCCAATTAAACCAAAAGCGTCCAATGAATCCGCTCTTAACAAATCACAAAGGAAATCCAATTTAATCGAAAAGCATTCAATGTATCCATCAGATGAAACACAAGGAATATCCAACAGACAATTTAAACTCAATCAATTATAAGATTAACTCAAATAATTGACAGAACATTTATACTAAAAATTGTCAGATTTGTACAAGCAAATCTGAACTACTACGCCAAACAACGGCGGGGCTTCATCTTCAACCTTAGCTGAAGAGTCTAGCCACTCATAACTATGAAACTACAATTCATAATAAAAGTGCTAAACATTTAAACTAAAACAACTAAATGTAAAGAAATAAATAAATAACTTTACATGGGAGAAATTCCACTCGCTGACTAGCGGCGCTTCCCCTCGTGGTGACAAAGCCTTCGAGATCCACAAGAATGCTAGCAGACGTCCACCGGTAAACACCAAAGTGGCTCAGGAATTGTACATTAAAGATGAAGTGAAGAAGGGCTTATATAGGGAAATATCACAAGTGCAATATGCTTCCAATCCGATGTGGGATACTGTAGATTCCAGTTTTTGCTCTTTGATCTTTGTCTACTAAAACTGCCATAACTTTCTCTAGAAAAATCATTTTATTGATCCATAAAATTCTCCAAAAATTAGACATCGGGATCTTTCCAAACATATATGGCTCATCTCGTGGTTCTTCCTGAATCAATACAGTTAAATCCTCAAAAATGGCTGATCTGTCACGCTGAAATCATGCACAGCCTGACCTTTGTCTACTAAAACTGCCATAACTTTCTCTAGAAAATTCATTTTATTGATCCGTAAAATTCTCCAGAAAATAGACATCCGGATCTTTCCAAGCATATATGGCTTATCTTCTGGTTCTTCCTAAATCAATACAGTTTAAGCCTAAAAAATAGCTGATCAGCACGAGCAATTCTGGCAATTTAGTGAAACTTCTTTCCAAGCTTGTAAACCTGTAAAACAATGAAAACAACTCAAAGTAACAAATTCCTAGGCTAAAAAATGTAAATTAAAGGGCCAAAATATACAATATTTGGCACTCATCACTCGCGATGCATATGATCGACTGAAGAGCTCAAGCTCTGGAACTCGGACTGCATAGACAATTGGAGGCTCGAAATAGCCTGCAGAATGTCATCATAGCTAGCTTGACCAACACTAGAGCCACCATGATATAGATTAGATGCTCGCTCATTAGTTTCCATAGCAGTGGGATGAGCTGCATAACTAGAAACCTCATCATCCTCCTCGTTGCTGTCATCCTCGCCGATCCGAATGTTCCTCCCAGCCTTGAAGTAGATCATCCCATCTCGGATCGTGCAGTCTATCTTTTTTAGATAAGAGACATTGATGATGTCCTTGGGGTCGATATTCTAAGCCTCAGAGGCGGGTAGAGGGATATGTAATGCTGAAGGATCAAGGTGATGAGCATCCCGTATGGGAGGCACCCGGAGTCATTCGCTTCGTTGTCAATCATGTTGGCAAGCAAGAAGGGGTAGATATTGAAATGGTGTCTTGTTTTGAGACAGCAAATCAATACAACATTTATCTTAGAAAGATAGCCCCGACTCTTGAGTTTCGGGTGGATGATCCAGTTAACAATGAGATTAAATAGCTTTGAGTCGAGGGGCATGTCACTATAGTGATGAAATGTAGTGGGACTGAAAATATAGTTAGGTTCGTCCCTAACAATCTGGCACGCCTCTTCATAATCAAAGTTGTCTGACCATCTATCTAGACTTCACTGGACCCCTTCCATAGGGATCCTTATAATATTGACCAGAAGGTCAGTATTCACCTTGAATTCTACGCCCATGACGCTGGTCTTAAACCTAAGAGCCAATGCACTTGGTTTAACCAGGTTGGCATGAAACTGGTGAATTAGGCGATGGTAAAATTTTTGGTGAATGTTGACAAGTGGTGTTAACTATATTGCCTCGAAAGCAAGTAAAATATCGAAATTTTCATAACGGATAGAATCAAAATTGATGAATCTACCCGTCATGATTTTCTTGTTATGGATGACGGAATTATACCTGCTCTTTGCGGCGGAGCTCCAAAAGAGCGAGTTATCAAGCTCAGTCTGTGCCTTCTTGCTCGATGAACCAACAACCCCTTTCCCCTTAGCATCCGATGTCGATGACTTCGTAGACCGAGGCCTTATAGCGTAAGGTCCTCTAATGGTGGTTTTGATGTGTATTCTTTTAGACATTTTGGGAAAAAATGTTTTAGAGAGAGATTTGGGGAAATATGGAGTTTCTAACCGTGAAAAGTTGAAAAAATGGATGATTTGGGGTATGATTGAAGGTTCTATGGACTATGTTTGAGAGATTTTGGACTGAAATCAAGGTTTTCTAGAGAGAGAAAGCCTACGATTTTCAAAAATGGCGTGAAAACTTAAAAATCTGAAGAGATTATTTATAGAATCGCGATATCAGTCGACTGGGTCCTTCATAATTTGGGGATTTTTCGACATACCAGTCGATTGGATGTACTATACCAGTCGACTAGGTAGGCCACCAAAATTTTAAATTTTGGCTCCGAACAATGTCTTGTAGTACTAATCTACTGGTAAAATAGACAGTTGGGTACCAGTCGACTGGGGTCATACTACTAGTCAACTGGGTTCTTCAGAAAACTTAAAAGTTTGAGCTTTAACTTGGAATTTTAGCACGAAATTGTTTATCTATGCCATCTCGAGTGAGAAATATATTAAATAAGAGTTAATACTTATTCACTAGATGTCAAACATGCATATGATGAATGTTGATGCAATCAAACATACATTTTATCATAGTCTTTCAAGCCCATCAATAGTCTAATCTTGCAAAAGTTATCTTTAATTAAGGGTTTTGTAAGAATATCAGCTATTTGATCTTCTGAAGGAGTGAATTCTAGTCTAATATCACCTTTTTGAGTATGGTCTCTTATAAAGTGATGTCTAATTTCTATGTGTTTGGTTTTAGAAAGCTAAATAGGGTTTTTGGTCAAGTTAATAGCACTAGTACTATCATAATGAATTGATATATCTTTAAAGTTCATGCCATAGTATTCTAATTGTTGTTTCATCCACAACACTTGTGCACAACAACTTCCAGTTGCTACATATTTCGCTTCTGCGGTTGATAGTGCAATCGAGTTTTGTTTCTTGGTTAACATTGCTCCTAAGAATTGGCATGTTCCACTAGTTCTTTTTCTATATAGTCTACAACCTGCAAAATCAGCATCTGAATATCCTATAAGTTCAAAAGTTAATTTTCTAGAATACCATAACCCTAGGTTTTGAGTCCCTTATATATATCTAAGGATTCTTTTTACTACAATTACATGTGATTCCCTAGGATTAGCTTGAAATTTAGTGCACATACATACACTAAACATTATATCAGGTCTACTTGCAGTTAGATAAAGTAAAGTTCCTATCATGCTTCTATAAGTTTTAGTATCTACACACTTACCTTTCTCATCTAGGTCAAGTTTTGTAGAAGTGCTCATAGGAGTGCCAATTGACTTTGAACTTTCCATCTCGAACCTCTTTAATGGGTCCTTAGTGTACTTTGATTGATTGATGAAGATGTCTTTTTTTAATTGTTTGATTTGAAGTCCAAGAAAGTAGGTAAGCTCTCCCATCATGCTCATTTCAAATTTACCTTGCATGCACTTTGCAAACTTTTTACACATAGATTCATTAGTAGCACCAAATATAATATCATCAACATATATTTGGACTAGTAGTGTGTCATTTTTGTGAAGATAGTTGTGTTTATTTTTCCTCTTATAAAACCATTTTCAAGCAAAAACTTACTTAGTCTTTCATACCATGCTCTTGGAGCTTGCTTCAACCCATATAAAGCTTTAGAAAGCTTATAAACATGGTTTGGAATACTAGAATTTTCAAATCCAAGAGGTTACTCAATGTTCACCTCTTCTTCTATAAAACCATTTAAAAATGCACTTTGTACATCCATTTGAAATAGCTTAAATTTATTGAAGCATACAAAAGCCAATAACATACGAATGGCTTCTAATCTAGCTATGGGAGCATAGGTCTCATCAAAATCTATTCCTTCTTCTTGATTATATCCTTTAGCAACTAGTCTACCCTTGTTCCTAATCACTATTCCATTTTCATTCATTTTATTTCTATATACCCATTTAGTTCCTATTATAGAGTGATTCTTTGGTCTAGAAACTAGATTACATACTTTGTTTCTTTCAAATTGATTTAATTCTTCTTGCATAGCATTTATCCAATCAATATCTTTTTCTGCTTCTATAAAGGTCTTATATTATACTTAAGATAAATAAGCTACACAATTACGAATATTTCTAATAAAAGATTGAATGCTCACCCCTTGCGAAGGATCACCAATCACTTGATCAATTGGATGATAATTCACATACATTCAATCTTTAGGAAAACTATCCTCTTTTTGACTTGTAGATGGTTGATCAAGATTGAGAGCTTCTACCTCTTAACTTGTTTGAAGTTGGCTCTCCTTCGGGTCAACAATGAGAGTAGGTGTTTCCATTCTTAGAATAAAATCTGCATCATCATTAAAAGAGACTACTCTACTACTAATTGGGTTAGACTCACCAAAGGTTACATGTACGGATTCTTAAACTAGTAGAGTTCTTTTGTTAAAAACTCTATAAGCTTTACTAGATGTTGAATATCCTAAGAATATCCCCTCATCGATTTTTGAGTCAAATTTAGCCAAGTTAATTTTATTGTTATTTAGGATAAAACATTTACAACTAAAGACACGAAAATAAGAGATATTAGGCTTTCTACCTTTCTATAATTCATATGGAGTTTTATTTAGCATACGCATAATTAATACTTTATTTAAAACATAGCAATAAGTGTTTACGGCTTCTGCCAAAAAATATTTTGGCAAACTATTTTCACAAAGCATTGTTCTTGCAAATTCTTCTAGAACTCTATTTTTCCTCACAACAACTCCATTTTGTTGAAGAGTTCTAAGTGCTTAAAAGTTGTGATCAAATCCATTTTCATCACAAAATTTTGAAAAACTTTGGTTTTCAAATTCTTTTCCTTGATCACTTCTAATTCTTGAGATAAAAATACTTTTTTCATTTTGAACCTTTTTACAAAAGTTCACAAATCCTTTATATGTTTCATCCTTGTAAGCAATAAAAATAATAAAGGTATATATTGAATAATCATCAACAATAACAAGAGCATATTGATGGTTACCTAGATTAATGGTATTTATTGGACCAAATAAGTCCACATGCAAAAGTTCCAATGGTCTAGAAGTTGAGATTATATTTTTTGATTTAAAAGAAATTCTTGTTTGTTTTCCTATTTGACAAGCATCACACACCTTGTCCTTTTCAAATTTGATTTTTGGAAGTCCAATGACTAAATCTTTTCTTGAAATAATTTTAAGCAAGTCTATGTTCACATCGCTAAGTCTTCTATGCCATAGCCATGGATTTTCACTAAAAGCTGAAAAACGTTTTTCATTTTCTGAATGCAATAATTTTAAATCAACTATATAGATATTTTCATGTCTATGGCCAACAAACTTGATCTTGTTACTTTTGATGTCTATAACTAGACAATGAGAGGTTTCAAATATGACTTTGTTGCCTTTATCACATAATTGTCTAATACTAAGCAAATTTAGCTTAAGGCCTTGCACATATAACACATGATCAATAGTTGAGAAGTCATTACCAACTTTACCATGCCTAATGATCTTTATCTTTGTATTGTCTCCAATGGTGACGTGTCCACCATCCCTTAGAGTTAATTCTTTGAACATGCTTTGATCATTGGTCATGTGCTTTGAGCATCCACTATTAAGGTACCAATAGTTACATTTTTCCTTGGTGTGGAGACATATCTACATTACACAAGGATATACAATTGCACTTTTAGGTACCTATAATTTCTTGGGTCATTTGGGGTTAGTCCTAAAAAATATGGTTCCTTTCAGGACCTATACTTTCTTAACATTATAAGGTGCTCTATAATTATAGACACGTTGATGATGCATAATCCTAGGATAATAGTTATTGAAATTTCTAGGATTTCTTAATTGTGCATATCTATAGTTCCTTGGATAAGCAATCATAGAATACATGTTTCTAGTATGAAAATTATGAACATGCATGTTATTTCTAGGAGATGTGTGATGATAATTTCTAGGATATGCACTTGTATTATTGTGAACATACATATTACTTCTAGAATACACATGATGGTAATTCCTAGGATGTCCACTTTTTCCATGCAAGTTATAAGCATACACATTATCTCTAGGATATGCATGATGATAGTTCCTATGATGTGTATTTCTAGTATGTGCATTACTTGAATGATTATTCATAGCATTTACATTCTTCAGTGAGCATGCATATATGCATGAGTATTTCTAGGATTCTTATCTCTAGTATATGCATTAGAATTTAAATTCGCATTCTTAGACCTACTAGTATATATTGAAGGAGTACTTTTAATCTTACTAGAGGTCTTGGAAGTGGAGGCTTCATTCAAACATGTTGTTTTCATGAACAAAGTCTCTTTTGACTTTTGGTTGTCCAATGGAGAATAACCCAAGCCAGATCTATTCAATCTTTAGCTAAATAGCACTTCATCTAGCTTTTTTTTTTCCAAGCATAAGTCTAGATATGGTGCTATTCAATTCTAATATTTTTTTCTTTAAATTTTCATTTTCATTTTTTAGAAAATCTTGTGAAGAATCATAAAGCATGGAAGATAGTTTTTCTTTTTCTTCCTTTAAGTCTTTCATTTCTTTGGAAAGAGATGAAATTTCCTTCTTGAGAGCTATATTTCTAGAATCGAATTTCTTCAGTTCTTCATGCATCTCATTTATAACTTCAATTAACTCTTCACTACTACTAAAAATGTTATTATTAGAAGGGGAAGAAGTTAAAACCTCATTATCATCATTAATTCCATCAAGTATAGGTTGGCAATCTTCTCGTATCCAACTTCATTGTCCGGAGTTTCTTCCTCTTCGTCATCACTCCATGTGGTTGCAATCATGGTATTCTTTTTGAAGCTCTTATAAAGTTTTCTCGTTGTTGGACAATCGGCCTTGATGTGACCGGGCTTCTTGCAACCGTAACACATAAGAGGTTCCCTTTTTAGAGTGGAATCCCTTGTGTAAGGTTTCTTGCTCTTTTTTAAGAACTTGTGAAACCTTTTGGTGATTAAAGTCATCTCACAATCTTCTTCACTGCTCTTATCCTCTTCTTCTTTCTCTTCCTATTTGTTGCTTGTAGAGGCCTTGAGAGCAATCATCTTTTTCTTTTTCTCATCATCATTGACAACGAGATTCATTTCCTCCATCTCTTGTGTCAATAGTGATCCGAGAAGTGTTTCGACATCAAGTTTATCAAGATCTTTGGCATCCGTGATGGCTATCTTCTTTGCTTTCCAAGTGGATGGCAAATACTTTAAGATCTTCCTTGTTAGTTCAAACTCCTCAATGTTTCTACTAAGAAACTTTAAGCCATTAACAATAGTGGTGAAACGTGAGTGCATTTGGAAAATTGTTTCGTTAAGAGAAATTTTGAAAGATTCATACTCGGACACTAGCATATAGATTTATGATTTTTTGACTTTGCTAGTGCCCTCATATGTAACTTGCAGTTTATCCAAATCTCCTTAGCCGAAACACATGTAGAAACTTTATTATACTCAGAAATATCTAAATCACAATGTAAAATACTAGTGGTTCTACTATTTAGAGACATCATTCTACAATCCTCTTCATTGAACTCAGTTTTGAGTTTAGGTATTACATGATTGATTTCTCCAATAGTTATTTGTTTTGTAGGAATTCTATGTCATTCCTCAATGACTCTTTATAGATTGTAATCTTGTAATTCGAAAAATATTTTCATTATATTTTTCTAATAGTTATAATTAGAGCCATTGAACAAAGGAAGCCTAGTGTAGGAATGCCCATCGGTATAGCTGTTTGATGCCATCGGATCAACTCAAGGATTTTAAGTCTGAAATTGAGTGCGAAGCTCTGATACCAATTGTAAACCGAGGTTCAAACCCAAAAAGGGGTGAATTGGGTTTTAAAAACTTTTACTAATTACTTTGAAAGTTTTTAAACAGTTAAGTGTAATAATATGCTTGAAAGTAAAAGAGTTTAAGGAAGAGAAAATGCAAACTCCGTTTATAGTGGTGCGGCAATATCGAATT
Organism: Bretschneidera sinensis; assembly: GCA_023935145.1. NCBI lineage: Eukaryota > Viridiplantae > Streptophyta > Magnoliopsida > Brassicales > Akaniaceae > Bretschneidera > Bretschneidera sinensis. The sequence goes on along the minus strand of CM043698.1, from coordinate 68,852,318 downwards.
CCTTCCAACCCTACGTTCACTCTCTTCAAGGAGCATCATGAAGTAATCCACTAAAACTTTAGTTGTACAACTTAATAGGTGTTGCACAAACCTTACAATCGATCTCTTTCTCACGGAAGCTACAATGAAGTGTTTAATCATAAACACTCTAAGAGTTATACCAACTCTTTCCTTTTACAATAAATGAAATTTGTTGTAAAGTAAATGGTAGATAAATAGCAATAAGTGTTTTTACAAATGACCAATATCTCTCTTTCAAGAACAAGCTTGATGAATGGCTCAACAATAAATTTTTCAAAGCTTTTTGAGAATTAATGAGCTATCTTGTGAATTGAATGTATTCTCTTCTTGTTTAAATGCTCATTTAAGTGAGTTTATATAGTCTTGAATCAATATAGCTGTTTTACATTGAATTGGTAGGTTTGGGGCATTAAATGCTTAAGTCTCTCGTCTCAAATAGTCATATTTTTGAATTACCAATCGACTAGGTCCTTGTACCAATCGACTGGGTCAAGTGAAGATTTTTCACTTTTTAGGCTAAGGGCGAGTGCAAGTCGATTGGGTCAGAGCACCAGTCGACTGTATGAAGTTACTAGTTGATTAACTTTCTGTCCCATATCCCAGTCGACTAGTATAGGGATCCAGTCGACTGGGTTGTCTTTCAACCCAGTTTTCCTTTTGAAAAATAGTTTTTGACTTAGAAACTTTTTGTATTTTTAGTTTTGTCAAAGTCTTTTGTAAATTGAGCCACAGATTAAGCTATGTAATTGAACATAAGAGATTTACAATTGTTTCAATTACCCTAATGCCTATTCTAGATCTTCTGTCTTGTTTTGGTGTCTAAATCGCATTGAGTTCTTACGTTTTGTTTCCGTACTGAATGATTTTACGATTTAAACACTTAGATAAAACTGTTAGTGTAATTAGAGTAGTGTTTTGTCATTATTAAAATCAAATACGGGTCAACAGTAGTAAAATAAACTGATGCTCAATATTGATCTGTAAACTCATACACAAATTCATGTCTGCATCCATTATTTATAGCCTTTAGTTGTGCCTTCAAGAAATGTAACTCCGAAATTTTATCCTCTATGATTTCGCAGGATCTTCTGAACTTATGACAAAGATTCTATTTAAATAAAGAATTGTCTAACTTCCAACATATGTTTTCAGACATCTACCCAGATGTCAAGCCAGTCGTCTTCATTTTCTATGTAGACCGGGGCTCTTCGAGCTTCGATCTTTAAATTAGGTTTTCAAACTGGGTCACATTGTGTCAAGCACCTGCCTCTTCTCCCAGGTGCCTAGTCATTGCTTGCAGGTTCCTTCAATTCTATCTGTAGCAGGCAACTTAACTTTTCTACAATTTTCATGTTAGGAGCCTATCCAAGCGTCTAGGCAAATGCCTAAGTCCCTTGTAGTTTCTTTCCTCGGTTTCCACAATCTTCTATTTGATTTTGTAATCTTTTCTCTAATCTTCAATCTTCTCAGATTCGACAATCTTCTCAGAATCTTCTCTAATTCTACAATCTCTTTATGATTCTTGCAATATGATAGTAAATGCTTGATTTTGTAGTCCAACAATAAATGCTTCTGCAATCTAATATATCATACACACCTAATAAATATATCAGTAATAACAATATGGTTTATCTATATCAAAACTCTGAACTGGAGATTAAACATTAAAACCCAAACAATCTCTCATTTTTTGATGTAGACAAAACATTTAATAGATAGTGCAGATAATTTAAACAAAAATGTTTAGATATGAAAAAAAAAAACACCAAACACTGTCTAAACTTCTCCCTGAACATGTGGGGATTAAACAAAACAAGCAAACATAAACCTTGAGAAACAAACAGAAACAAGGAAACATAAACAAAATAGATAATTAAACAACCACTTGGACAACTCAATTTGCAAGTTTAGACATATAGGTTCCTTTTGGAACCCAAATTCAAGTTTTTAATCTATCAAAACAAAACCTAGAGATGTGACCATTTCTTTTACATAATGAACATGTGTAAACTGGTTTCTTTTCTTTTGGAGCAGAGTTTTTCATGTTATCCATAATGTTTTTGTAAGGCTTTTCTTTTTCTTATTGATTGTACCATAGTCTTGCTTTGTCAAACACGCTTCTTTGAAGACCTAGTAGTTTTTCAAAATTTTCTCCACTTTCGTTGAATTTTGTAAAAGTTAATTTTAACTCAAGATTTTCTTTTTAAAGTTCTTTTAAAGATGAGATTTCAGATTTTAGAGATAAATTTTCGATAGTCGTTAAATCCAATTCATTTTGAATTTTTGTTGATAAATCCTTAAGTGACTTGTATTTGATTTTAAGCTTTTTATACTCATCTAAAAGAGAGAAAAACATGTTTTCTAGCTTACTATATGTAGAAGAAAGTTCAGATTCGTTTACCTCAAATACCTCGTCGAGTGGTAAACATTCTTCATCTAATATGGCTACGAGGCCAAGATTAGCGACTTGCACTTCGGATTCGCCATCACTCCACATAGTTACTAAGGCCTTTTTCTTCTTGAAGTGTGATCCTTTAAGCCTTGGATAATCTGCCTTCATGTGACCAGGCTTGTTGCACTTAAAAAACATGACCTTTTTCTTTCTTGACGATTCACCTTTCTGATATGAAAACTTACGAGTAGAATCATTAGTAAACAAAATAGATTTGTTCACTTTCTTACCTCTTTTGTATATTTTAAGCATTTTCTTGAACTGTCTGGTCATCATGGCAATCTCATCATCTTCATCTAATAGCTCTCATTCCTCTTCATCAATTACTTTTAGGGTAATGGAATTCTTTATATTGCCTTCGACAGCCTTTAGATTGATCTCGTGTGTTATGGGTGAGCCGCCAAGATATTCTAAAGTCATTGTGGTGATCTTCTCAAACTCTTCGATAGTTGACACTTTCGGTAGCTACTCTCTTAGTAGGGATATGATCATCTTGATCATTAGATCAGTTTGAGTGAACTCATTTTCGAGTGACTTTAACTCGTTCACTATTTTTATGAACTGAGTAGTCATATCCATCATGCTCTCGTTAACACCCATCCTAAAAGTTTCAAAAGAAGAAATTAGTATGTTTATTTTGGTTAATTTAACTTTTCTCATACCTTTGAAAAAAACCTCTAGTTTGTTCCAGATTTCTTAGGCAATTTCACAAGATTGAACCCGATTAAACTAATTCTTGTTGATTACACAGTAGAGTAGGTTCATGGCCTTATTGTTGGTTTCTATTGAGCCTTTTTAGCTGCGGTGCATTCGTTTTCATCCTTCTCAATTTCAACTTCTCCAATCTTATTGGTGTGTTTGTATGCGCCTTTGGCAATCACTATCCAATAGTTGGTGTCAATGCTCTTGATGAAGACCATCCACCTCTTCTTCTAGAAAGAGTAGTTTGACCCATCAAAGATTGGAGGGTTGAATTTGGCCAGTTGCTCAGTATCAATAGAGCTAGTTGCAATGAATGACTTCATCTTTCAGGAACTCTTTAATGGTTAATCAAGTGGAATGGAGACCCGCTCTGATACCATTTGTTAAGAAAACCAAGAAGGGGTGAATTGGTTCTACAAAATTGTTTGTAAATATTAGAACAATAAAATCAAATCAAGTCAATAAAATTGAAATTGAAATTGAAATATTAGCTAAACTAAAGAGTTAAGGAAGAAGGAAATTGAACGCATGAATTTATAATGGTTCGGCAATATGCCAACTCCACTTTCCATAGGCCTCCTCGGTCTACTGAGTTACACTAGTTGATCAACGTTACACTTGCTTGACTTTATGGGTACCAAGAAAACCTTATACTGCTTGAGTTTACGAATACCAAGCAACTTTACAGAGAGTCACACTCTCAACTCCCAATCTTACAACTCACTCAATAAACGCTACACACAGTAGTAAACTAAACTGATGCTTAAGATTGATATATAGACTCGTATATGACTTCATGTTTGAGTCCATTAGTTATAACCTTCAGTTGTGCCTTCAAAAAAGGCAACTCCGAAATTTGCTACTTTGTAATTTTGGAGAATCCTCTGAACTTATGACAAAGATCCTCTTTAAATAATGATATGTCTGACTTCCAATGGGTGTCTTTAGACATCTACCTAGATACATAACTAGTCATTTTACCATATGTCTTCATCTTCTATGTAGACCGAGGCTCTTTGGGCTTCGGTCTTCAAACTGGGTTACACTGTGTCAAGCACCTAGCCAGGCACCTAGCACTATCTCAAGCACCTAACATTGTCTCAAGTGCCTACCCAGGCGTTTAGTCCTTGTTTGCATGCTCTTTCAGTCCTATCTCAAGTAGGCAACTTAACTTTTCTAAAATTTTCATGCCAAACGCCTGGCCAAGCCTCTAGCCTCTTGTCAGGCACTTAGGCCGTCCTCTAAGCGCCTAGGTCCCCTGTAACTGATTTCCTTGGTTTTTGCAATCTTTTATTTGATTCTTCAATCTTCTCGGATTATGTAATCTTCTTGAATTTCAAAATATTTTCAGATTCCGTAATCTCTCTTATTCTTGCAATCTGACGGTAAATGTTTGAAGCTATAATCTAACAATAAATGCTTTTGCAATCTAATATATCATGCACACTTAATGTATCAGTAATAACAATATGGTTTGTCTACATCAAAACTCTGAATTGGGGATTAAACATTAATACCCTAACAGTTCGATTTTTTTAATGAAATATATAAGATATATTGATTCGGTTTGATTAATCGATATTTTAAAAATAAAAAATCATAGGCAAACCAATAACCAAAAATATATATTAGTTTCGAACTGAACGAAAACTAACCATTATTTGGTTCTCCCCCCCCCCCCCCCCCCCCCCCTCCCCCTCTCCCCACCCAATGGCCTTCCTCTTTCCGTAGTTCATCTTCAATAATAAATTATCGATGCTTGTATATCTTATAGCTACACTGTTTGGTTATGTGATATTATATGTAATCTTTTGACATGAAGTCATATATAATATTTTTTTATAAAGAAACTGCATTATAAAACTAAACCAAATTGCATTTTACTTCATTCCTCTCAATCCAAACATAAGGTAAATATTAGATGAGATTAGTTCTATCTTATCTCTTTTGTCAATCAAAACAATTCTCAGAATAACTTAAATTTAATTTGACTTAACGAGAGTTTAGGTTTTGTTTAGGTTGATATTAAAGCCAACTTAAAACAAACAATTTAAAATGATTCAAAACAAATACCAACCCAAACAATTTAAACAAATTTGCTTTAAGTTGGTTTTGATACCAACCCAAACAAAGCCTTAGTTAGCTCCTAAATCAACTTCTAGTCCAGACGTGAAAGTCCTTAGTATAAATAACTATGATAAAATAAGATGCGGTTGTTTTCATTCTCTGTCTACTTCTTAATCTTTAGCAAATTAATTTTAATTATGTTTAATTGCGTTCTTTTTGAAGTGGGTGCTCTTAGAATTGAAGACATGCGTCACTTGATAAGATTTTTGACCTGCGATCACTTCGGTTTCCATTAACATATATTAAAAAAAATCATTTAAAAGTTAATTTATCATTTTTTTAACGATAAAATGATATCATAATTTAATTTATATATATCACATTAAGTTTATTTTTTTTTGAAAAAATAAAAAATAAACCATCCACATCCAATATAATAAATTTATAAAAAAAATATTTATAATCTAACCACTTGAATGTCTAAAAATAAAATCCAACCATCTTATAATTATTTTATAAAATCTCTATCATTTCACTTCACTTCGTTCAGAGTAATAAAAACCTGTTAAGCTAACCTAATAATAATTCATTAGTGGCTTTTGAGTTGAAGGACACAAACACCAATTTCAACTTATAAATTGACTAGCTAGCTGATCTTGACACCTTTGACTCATACACAAGAACTAGCCTCAACTACTCTTGAAATGGCACTAAAGCAAGAGAGTGGAGTTGAAGTGCTCGTAAAAAACAAAAAAATGATAGGAGGAGTATTAGTTAGCAGCCAAAAGCAAATAATTGAATGTCATTTGTTCAATGTATCCCGTGATATCTAAATGGTCACCATCATAATGGTAAATTTTGGAAATTTTCAATCATCCCACGGACAAAATATCATTGTAATCATGAATGTAGTGAGGCTGTTAAGATTGATAATTAAGTGTCATGATCTACGTAATAAAATAATTTAAAACCCATTGCTTCTAGATAACAGATCATTACAGGGTAAAAAATTGACAGTTTTTACAATAAAGGATTTTTCTATGACAACTTTCCCATTATTTCCTACTTACAGACAATTGAGCCTGTCAAACTAAAATTTATAATCATCATTCTGTCCTTAGATGTGGGTACTTTAATCATAATCACACAAAACACAGCTTTTGTAATTACTGAGATTACCTTACTGCATCTCATGGCTTATTAAAAAAAAGTAATGCTTTCTCCTCTCTCCCCATGCAGTCAATTGAGGACAATGCTGTAACAAAAGCAGAGGCATCACTTACCATGCTGATACCGAGAAGAATTATTGCTTAGTTATTTGGCGAGATGCATGTACTACAAATGAACTGAGCTAAGCCAAACATCGAGGCTTTGATTGGATGAGAAGAAGACATAAACACGAGTGCAAGACCATAGTTATCGAGATTTTTATTTTCCTTTAGAATTATGATTTAGATTTTATGTTTTGATTTGCAGTGCATTCGTGCACTGAATCATTAAAATCAATGACTCAAACTTTTTTTTAAAATTTTTAATAAAAAATTAAAAAAAAAATTTAGACACAAATAAAACTACAAAAAAAATGCTCAAATTTTATTTTAAATTTATGTTTTTTAATATTATAATTATTGATTTTATTATTTTGTCAAAACTTTAATATTTTTAAATTATTATTATGCACATATTTATATTCAAATTGTACTTATAAATATATCTAATATCTTAATTTTATATATGTATTTCTATATAATAAAAACCATTTAAGTTTACCCTTAACATATTGCGTATTGGATGGTCACATACCACGTTTTCGTACCTGTACTGTGAACTACAGCGTACCAAATTCCTGGTAACCATGTGCACAACACCCATCAAGTGACTATACAACAAGAAAAAACATAATAAAAATATACCAAAATCAAAGCCTTTGCAAAATGAAATATAATAACAACTCAACAACTGAAAACCTTATTCTTATGAAAACCAAAAAATCCTCTCAAAATTTGAGAAGATGACTATCAAACCATTCTCGTAGCATCTGTTGAGAATCCTATTAGGTTTTTTATTATGTGTCATATTAGATCTCTTAATTTTACTTAGTTTATCTTTCTTAATCCTATTAAGTTTAATATTTATAAGTTTATATATAAGACTGTTGAATTGTATTTAGATCATCAATCAATAATATAGATAATTTTTCTCCAATTTCTCTTATTTTAACATAGTATCAAAGCCTATGAAATGGGATCCTAGAGGTGATCTAAGATAAACACCATTAAAAAAATCTAGTTTAGAATATGTTTTTTAGTTTTTGTTTTTTTTTTTTCAGCTACTTCTCTAACATACATTTTGCTTCTATCTTCTTCAGCGTTCTAGCAATTCCGACGAGATTTTGTTCTTTTTCGACAATTCCAACAAACTTTCCAATGAGATTCCAGTGAGATTCCGACATTGTTCCTAAAGAAGAGTTATCTGAAGAAGAGTTACTGTAAGACCTGTACCCTCAATGAAAAGGTAATTTAGTAATTGCAAAGTTACAGATAATTATCATGCATACATGTGATTTAAAATTTAAGTTTGAAACAATTTTTGAAGAAAGAGTTTGAATACATTGAATAAAAAGTTAGAAAATATACAAGGAAGAAAGAGTAAAATTTTAAAATGCGAAAGTGAGGGAAACGGTCGATTAGGCGATTGATTGGTGACCTAACCAGTCGGTTGGTCGGTCGACTGGTGGTGTGGACACCAGTGGTTTGATGTTTGGCGATCAGCTGACAAGGTGATTGGTTGACAGATCGATCGACTTGTGACCCAGTCGATTGACCAGGCTGTCGATTGGTTAGTTGATCGATTGATCAAGTGGTCGATTGGTAATGTTTTGAGTGTTCAATTGGTAAAACCCGAATTTGGTCTAGTAACCAAACGATCGGCTGGGTAGTTGACCGATTAAACAAATTTTTTCATATAAAAGAGTTCTAAATGTTCAAAAATTCAATTCTAAAAGTTTAGGCTTTCTTTTCTCTATAAAATTCATTCTCTTTCTAGAAAATCTCTCTAAACATTAAAGTTTTCAAGGATTTCACAATCTTGTGTTAGAAATTGATTGAATCACTGAAGGATTTAAAAAAAATTGAGGAAAAAGCTTTGGAAATGTGTAAATTTTAAGAATTTAGTGTAAGATTTTGTTTTTGAGATTTAATTCTTGTACTTTCTTAAAAATGATTTGAATTTGGATTCAAAGCAAAAGGAAAGGCTTTTCATCAAAACTTTAAATGTAGAGTTAAGATGAACATGCATCCATATTTATGAAATTAACTCGGTACATGGTATAAATTGATGAGATAGTGAAATTGATAAATATATTTTGGTTAGGTGGTGGTGAGCATTCTGGTGAAATTGGTGAGATGAGCGCAAAAGGCAAAAAGGTGATCCACGGATAGCATTAGTGTTACGTGCTTAGTTCGATTTACTATTAGTAAACGAGAAGAATAAGAAAAATATATAAAACTTGAAATGAAATATATTATGAGAAAATTGATGAATATGTTATAAATATGATTAATATGATCTGATATATGTTATAATCATGAAATTGATAAATTAAAGAGAAAGATAGCTCTTAATGATAGAAAGATTGAAAGTCTGAATTATATTAGGAGTTGATGTGATGTAAATTATATCTTTGAAAAGAGGAATAAATCTCTTGAATTTATGTGAAAAATAAATTGAGATTTTATACAAAATATATCATTTGATTAATATGATGATATGGTATGCTATGATTGCTTGTATGTGCTTATTCATATGCATTGTTAGGATCACTAAAGAGATGGAGTGTGTGGTCTCGGGAAGACTAGAACCATGACTGGTCTGGATGTTAATATGTTTACATGTGGGGAGACGTCCCGAAAATTGTACTAGAGAGTGTATGAATACCTAAAAATGGATAAAATTACTCATACTTATGATAATATGGATGAGATGTGATGTGAAAAGGAAAAATTAAATGATGAGATGTTGAAGTGAGAAGAAATGATTATGCATTCATGTTTATTATTTTCAATTACTAAGATGTTAAAACATCAAAATGACTATAAATATTGTGATGAAATGAATGTGAACCTCGTGATGAATCAATTGTGATAAAGAGATGATGGAAATGATATCAGAAATGACATCTATAAGTTGATTAAAATGAGATTATATAAAAAATGGCATCTTTATGATAATTGAAATACATGGGAAATTATGTAGTATGAGAATTGATAAACCAATAAAAACTTGAATTATTTATGCAAATTGTGATTAAATTATGATTAGAAGTATACAAATCGAGTACTTCTAGTAAATTGAAATTCTTTGAGCTTGTAAAGCTCATTTCCTAATATTTTAAATAAATTTCAGGTCGTGGACAGGACTAGTAGGTTTTTGACTTGATTCAGAGTAAATATCTAGGTAAGTACTCGTGGTTGGCATCCTCGGACAAGAAAAGAAAAAGAAAGAAAGAAAAGAAAAGGAAAGATAGAAAGAAAGAAAGAAAGAAAGAAAAGAAGAAATGTAAAGAGAAAAATATTTGAAAATATTGTATCAATCATGTACATGTACGGTTGTAAATGTTTGTATATTTTTGTAAGTATTGTAAATGAAAGAGTTGTATCTCCTCTGTAAAAGAGTTGAGACAAATGTTTGTAATTATTTTCAAATAATTAATACAATAGTTATTGCATATAAGTCATACTTAGATCTAAAACATGACGATACCATCTTAGGTGAGCTCACCCAAGATGGATCGTTACAATTTCTCACCATTGTTTTGATGTTGTTAACTTGATCGGACTTGCGTTGATATTGTTATACTCTTGACTCGTTGATTCAACTCATTCAAGTCAAAGTCAAATTATTGTTGATCCGATGTTTTAGACCTTGTGTTTTAGACCTTGTCTTGTTAGGTAATACCGACGTGGTGATCTAACTGTTTGTTGTCGGTGTAAAACCCCGAAGTGTTATCATGTGTTATTATAATTTTTGAGTTTGAGTTTATTTGCTTCAAAATACATTAAGTTTGTTATTGTTATAAGTTTCTTTGTAATAAATTAGAGCATATATATACTCCAACTTGAAGGAAGATTGTTGAGAGTCCTATTATGTGTCCTAGAGTGCTGAAAATCCTATCATATGTTATATATGATTTTTAGTTTTACTTAGTTTATGTTTCTTAGTCTTATTAGCTTTGATATTCATAAATCTATATATAAAACTGTTGAATTGTATTAATACAGACGATCAATGATTCAGAGAATTATTCTCCACTATCTCTTATTTTAACATCTATACATTGAACTGGCTGTAGATTCTAGATGTTGGTTCTTCACGTGGATACGTAGGGAACTTCAGTACGGTGGTGGTGGATACAATCCAGGAAAAGGACCTGATTGAAAAGCGGAATAGAATTTTAATATTTATGTTGAGAAATATATCAGCATCAAAAGTAAGGAAATCTAAATTAAAGATACCTGGTGGATAATAGGATGAGGCTTGCGGAGGAGGTGGATATGAAGGTGGAGGATAAGTTGAAGGTGGTGGTTGAGGAGGATAAGCTGAATATGGTTGCGGAGGATAAGGTGAATATGGTTGTGGAGGATAAGCGGAAGGTGGAGGAGGGTATGAGGATGGTGGATATGCTGAAGGAGGGTATGAAGGATAGGGAGATGGAGCTGGGTAGGATGTAGCTGCTGATGCATAAGGAGCAGAAACCGTTGGTGGGCGTGAAGAGTATAGAGGTACTTCGTGAATAGAAGAGGCATACGGCGGCGCTGATGGAGCAGAGCTATATGCTGGTTTCTGTATTAACGCAAACATAGTTAGCTTCTAATCAGAAAGCCTTCACAAACCTAATACAATAATAAACTACTACTATAATCACTCAAAAGTAACCATAACAATCAACTTACGTTGGCATTTGAATAATGCATTATGAGTCTTCTCCGGCATATCTGCAATGAGAAAAAATTCACTTCAGGAGACTAAGAAAGCCAATCTATCATAAAGCATTAGCATTACAATACACGAATTTGGATCCTATTTCCAACATCCTTCAGGACTTTAGGATAGTAAATCATTATTAGATTTTCACTGTTTGAAACAATGTTATGCTAAAAGAAACAATATCACTCTATCCTAAAAGGCACACTTTAAGCACCCCTCCCCACACATAGACAAGCCTGCATTTCTGTATCTAAGGAGGAGGAAGGCTATATCCTCCACCTCTATTCTTACATTGTCCAGTCAAATTTTGCACTATTTCAAACCCTCTTCTTAAAGAGTACAAAAGTAAATAAAAAAATAAAATATAGCTCAACAAATGGCCCTTGTAAGTAAGGCAAAAATATTTATCCCTTGCTGGATTTACACAAGGAAATCATACATGCTAAATCAAATACCATAGATAACAAAGTAAAGACAGTTCTTAATCATATACCAAATCATAAGCAGAGCACTAAATCTAAAGTTGTAAGCCTAAAGCATATCCACTACCTTTGATTGGTTTTTAAGAAAAAAAGGCTTTCAGGGAATTATGTAACTTAAGAGCATTTCACAGAGCATGAAAATTGGAGAACACTTTTAATGCCCAACAATAAACACAAACATTGAGGAAAACGTCTGATGGAATTTTTCTGAGTTGTTTTCCAGAGATGGTACTAGGCATTTGGACTTGGGCTTCAGGCTACTCAAAACTTGAAGTGTCTTTAACCCGTTTCAGACTCAGTCAGTCAGTCATATAAATACTATACAAACAACGTGAAAATTAGTACAAAAGATCCTTAAGAAATCAACTAAAACCAACGATTGGGATGTCAAGGTTAAGAACCTACGGACTTGCAATATGAGACAATATTTTAATAACATAACTATCAGGTGTACATTTTAAATTCTAGTTGTCAGATAAAAAGGTCTCCTCTCCTAAGTCTAAAGTCTCAATCAAAATGAGACAACATTTTAACAACATAACTATCATTTCAAGCTCTAGTTGTGAGATAAAAAGGTCTCTTCTCCCCTAAGTCGTCTCAATCAAACAACGATAATCGTTTTACAAAAAAAAAGGACAAGAGGATATTCTAGTTGTGAGATGTTAAGGATAAGAACCTACTAACTTTGCAATAGGAAACAACATTTTAACAACATAAATATCACGTGTACGTTTCAGGTTCTAGTTGAGATAAAAATGTCTCTTCTCTCCTAAGTCTAAAGTATCAATCAAACAAGGATAATCGTTCTACAAAAAAAGGGGCAAGAGGATATTCCATGGCTTCACCTTGTACGACAACACTATGCCCTGAGGAGATGCTAAAAAGAAAAACGTTCCCTTGGTGCACACAAGTACTTCTGCAAACATGTTTGACAAGAATAATGCCCATAAACAGAAAAAAATTGGTCTGTCTATGCCTAGGGAAATTGTGACATACATGCATGAACAGGAGAAATTGGTGTCTGTCTATGCCTAGGGAAATTGTGGCCTACATGCATGAACAGTAGAACTTGGTGTCTGTCTATGCCTAGGGAAATTGTGGCATACATGCATGAACAGGAGAAATTGGTGTGTCTATGCCTAGGGCAATTGTGACATACATGTATGATAATGCAGAGATAAACCAAAGAGAGAATAGACCCCCCAAAAAAAAAGCTAAGACAGTAGAGCTTGAAATCAATTACCAATTTTTCACTCTCAAAGATCCCTAAGTTCTACGAAAATATAGAGAATTCAATGGCACAGAACTCTAGAAATTTGACTTTTCATAGGAGGACAACCTCACATCTGAGAAAACAAAGGTAGAGGAACTCAGCAGTAATACCTCCACATCAAATATTTCACGTCTAACAAATAAATGCTAGATCTTATCATATCCAATTTGATTAACACCCAATCTAATCTAGTACAAACCTACATCCCATGTTTTAATAAGCTCCAAACCAGCACAAACACACTGAATATCCACAGCTTAAACAGAAAACGAGGTGACATCACAAGAAACTAAAGCACTAATGCCAAAAAACTAAAACACAAAAATTAAAAATCCTTATCAGTCGGTCAAAAGTGGCAATTGCAATCCAATTTTACCTGCCAGCTTTAGCCTGTACCGGCCAAGAACTGTCGTCATAACCCTGTGAAAGAACCTTCTGCAATTGAATCCTACTCACAGCAAAACCCAACAAAAACCACCGATTTTAGAATTGAGATCCAAAAGGATATCTACAAAAATCACAATTTAATTAGAGAAATTAAAGATTACTTACCTCCCGCTGCCAATAAAATCGTCGTAAGTCAAGGTGTTGCTGTTCCAAACCACGACATTCAGCTCTCTAAGCCCTTCAATCAACGTGAACACGAACTTCTCTTGAAATATGGGATTTTTGCCACCATCTAAACCAATAAATAATGTGTTTAAGAAGTAGACCCAAAAGAGGGGAAAAATCGTTAAATTAAACGAAAAGAAGTATTACATAGCTTCAGATCTAAACTGAATATGCAGCCAACTAAAAGGGAAATGAAAGAAGAAAAAAAACCTGTGCAGGTTCTTGTACGGTACTTGGTGCTCCCATATTCAACACAAACGTACGGATCTTGCCTTGAAATCCATTCAGTGTCCTTCAATTTATCACACCCAACAACTGCATACACAACAATCAATCCATCAAAATAAAAAAACAAAGAAAGAAAGAAAAAAAGAAAACACATAAGAACAAAACATGGGTTGTTTATTTGTTCATGTACTTTTATTGTTGTTAAACACAATTTAACATATGATGTGCATACCAGTAATCTCAAGAACCTGGCCTTGAACACCAGAAATCGACATGAAAAGGAATTGTTGACTTCGTAGAGAATATGATAATACAGAATTTTCCGATCCCCTTTCTTTTCTTTGGTTGAATCCGATACTCTTTCACGACAACCCGTTTTATAATCCTACAAAAAGGAAGTACGAAGGAGAAGGAGAAACTTCTCTGGTCTATACCAAGGTTCTACGAATTTAATATATCCGCGATTTTTTTTTAACCATGGATTTCCTTTTGATTTGTTAGGTGTCGGTTTTCTTTTCTTCGTTGGTTGGGTTTCTTTTTCTTTCCATTTTTTTCTTACTTTCAGTAATAAATGCAGTTTTTATGGTTTCCGCGTAAAAGTGGTACACGCTTTGGTACGGTTTGATTCAACAATTGATTCCATTAAGATTATTAGATATTTTTTAAAATAATAATTTTTTAGTTAAAAATTCAAATAATAATAATAAACTGTTTTGTATTAAATAACAGAATTATAAAAACAATTTATTTAATTCAAATTCAATTTTAATTTTAATTTTTAATCATTTTTTCAAAATTATTGATTTAATTTTCAAAATAAACACACAATTTTGTAAATTGCTTAAAAAGTTATTTTTCTCGTTTCATATTTTTAATTCAAATCTTATTTGCATAATGCTCAAAGATTTTTTTTTTAAATTTAAAGTTCAAATAAATTTTATAAAATTATTTATAACATAAAAAATTAATGATATATTTGTAGAGTTATTAATTTTTATATTTTATTTTAAAAAATAAGTAAATAATATATAAAAATTAAAAATATAAAATAGATTGTATATCGTACGACTAAGGTTGATTACTTGAAAAGTTCATTTAAAAAACAAAGTGTGAAGAGTCTTTGACTCGGCTTGGCTGCGTACCTGCGTGACCCGGTCATCCCAATTAGGGATATTGCCTCTTTCTTTTTGGAATTTTATTTTTTTATATAATTTTATGACCTCAATTTCCGATTTTAGATTATGCTCAAGTTATAATAAACAGATTTTTTTAATTGTTAATATTTTTATTAACTTCATTATATATAAATTATAATCACAATTTTATAAATATTAATATATATTTATATATATATTATATATATTTTATTTTTATATTATTATAATTTATAAGTGATTAATTAAATAATTTATAGTTATTATTAAATCAGATAACATGTAATAAATACTTACGGTTTGTTTTCCTACTCATTTAGACATGAGTTTGAATCTTAAATTTAATTTTTTTAATTTTAAAGTTTTTATAAAAATTTTAATGAAATATACATCTCACTGTGACGTAAAAAACATACACCTCCAACATAAAAACAAAAAATACACACGCAACTAAAAAAATGTTTAGAAAATTGAGCCTTAAGACATTTTGCTAAAAACCCAAAAAAGCCTAATTGAAAACATTGACCAAAACACATGATATAAAAATTAATATTTTCTCCCATTTCTCCTCAGTCATAGCTTTAAAGAACAGATTTAACACGATTCTAAAATGTGTTGACTCGCTTTTTTCCAATGAATATTCACACCAGAGGTACATAGGAACTACAAAATATTGAACCAAAAAGTCAGACAAAATAGCTGAACAAAAAAAGTCATGCTCCCTCCTAACCAATAAACATATATCTGAAGAAGTAAAGCATGGTTTTTGTACACTCTGATCCCCATTGGAAACAATAAAACAAATTCCATTTATTGAGGCACAATTTATGCAATAATTATTCTCACTTCCACCTAGCTTTTTGATTTACAGAACCACATACTTCCACATTACAAACGAAATGAATAGATTGAATATCAGCAATTTATCTGTGCATTTCTTTTAAGGTCAAAGCCACCAATTGGCTCTGCTACTTCACTCACTTTCATAGTCTTCATCATCCCCAAATGTAAAAACACATGCATCAGCAGCCATTGCCTTGAATTCACTTTCTGAGTTGGGAACCTCAAGGCCATGTGCATCTCCTGCAACAGCGTCCCTCTTCGGTTCACTGGCAGTATGTGTCTGTTGGGAGCCCACATTTCCCAGAGAAACTTGTTCGGTAGCATGTGTTAAATTTGCAACTTGATCTGAATTACTACTAGTTTCAGAACTGGTGGTGGTTGAGTTCTGAGTCCCTCCCACTCTAGAATCCACCTGAGTTTTCCTGCTTTTTGAAGAACCAGCCTCCTCTGCCTCACCATCTGAGAACACATCATCTTTATCATGGATTCCAGTTTCTTTATTTTGATTTGGAGCAGCTGCAACCCCATCAACAGTGGGAGGACAGGCACCTGAACTTTCATCCGAACTCTTGCTAGCAGTTTCTGAGTTAGCCCTCACTGGAAGAGCAGCATTATAATCTGCTAGAACAACCTCGACCTGAAATCCTGGGGAAGGCAGTTTCCTCTGCACATGGTCCATGCCAGATAGGGAGGTGTTAATTTTGTTATGAGAGAAACTGAAGTAGAGAGAGCAGATAAGACAGATACAATGACAAAAACCATGTCTTGTTAAGAGTATAACTTCACCCGAATTTCCACGATTATCAGTCAATAATTCATTTGATGTTTACCTTGTCGAAACAATCAAGATGACTGGTGTTAAGAATTTTTCTATTTTCCATCATCGTTGTGTTTAACCAGCTGAAAAAATCAAAAGGAATGAATGACACTTTTTATCTTCATGTCAGAAGAGGCATAAAACAGATTCACTGGGGGCAGGCTAGACTACAAACCAGTAGAAATCTCCTTGTCGGTCATGGAAATGGATTTTGAAGTCCCCAGCCAATTCTGTCAGACCAGGCTCCCCTGGCAGGGCAAAGACCATAACCCCTTTCTTCGGTGCATTAAACCAAAAGTCTTCTTGCTGCGGAGAAGAATATAATGTAAATGATAATGGAAATTTGCATTGCTGAAAACAAATTTCAGAACTTGAAAAACATTTTAAAAACCTACCGAAAGATCCTTGGTTCTTGAATGCTTTTTTGTGGAGAACAGAACACCTACAAATATATTAAATGAAAAAGAATTCTTTAAGCATGAAGATGCAATAATTACATACTATTTTGAAACTATGCCGCCCTTTAAAAGATAAAATACATTTGAAACTGTAATCAAAGCTCAGAGAATGCTTATTAATAAAATTAACTTTTCAAGCCCCCACAAAGTCCTCATACCCATATATAACTCATGAGATGCCAAACAAAGAAATGCTTCCAGAAGAACATAGCAAAATGACCAGCTAAAAAGCCAATACTGCTACTAACGACCCCAAGGTTTATCTGCTTCTCTGCATTTTAAATTCAACTTGCAGTTGACTTTTGTTACTTGTCTTTTTACATCATCACCAACTTCGGCCCGTAACTATAACACAACCCACCTGATCAGGTTGCTCACTTAAATCATAAATCATTCCACATTCATGACAATAGAGATCAATTTGACTTAAGTTTGGATCCAGTGTTGCAACAAGTACTCACCCGGTATATAACTGCATCTTACCAAGCAATTACCATGGAAAAACTAAACACTAATAAATAAATAAATATAAAATATTGTGATCAGTGTCAGTGCATGCCAACCAGCCCAAAGTGTTTTATGACCGAGTTGAAACTCCAGTTTCGAATTTCTATGATGAAGTCCTACATAATTGCATGCAACTCAAATTCTAAAACATAAATAACCAAACAAATCTGTTAAGAGTTTAGTCATCCCTATTGTGTTAAATAGTTACAGGGTGCAATTGACATATTTAGAAAAAAAATTTCTAACCAGGTACAAGACAACCTTAATAATTATATAGACATACTTAGAAAAATATATCTATATAAAAGAAAGTATATGGAAGAATTATAATGACCTCCAGTAAAAGCACAGAATGTCACTAAGCAGTAGAATGGAAAATAATTATACATATCAAGGATTCCGCAACACACCATTATGGTCAGAGACAGTAATGGAGGGCCTGATCCAATATGGGCACCTGTGAAGCCGAAAACCCCTAAGCATGCACCGGGAGAACATTCAGCATCAGTGCCACTATGAAAACCAAAGCCAGATGAGACAGGTGAAGTCAGTAGCATACCTACGCCCTGGTTGGTTCTTGCCGTTGAAGTATGTTAAGATTCTTTCAAAGTATTTGACATATCTCTAGAAAAAAACATAGTTTAAAATATTTTCCCATCAGATAAGATGTAAAGCAGCCTGCCAAAGAAGTAAGAAATTCTGAATTCACAACTCTTTGAAAAAAGGTATCAGATAGCAAAAATAGACTCACAATTTGACTTGGCAGAACAAGCCCTTTTCCATCTACACATCTTTTCTGGTTATAGAAGTCAATGCATTCCTCAGCAGTTGGAAAGAACTGAAGAGAGATAGCATACAAGTCAAAAACTGAAAGTAGAGTAGTGAAACCAAACAAACACATGGAATTTTCCACAAAACTCATCAGATGCCTTTCAATAACATACTAGGAATACATTACCTTCAAGTACAAGAGGAGGCTAGAAATCATCAAACCTGTCCTTGCCATTCCAGCTTTACAGTGTACAACCACAACATTCTCAATATCCTCCTTCAACCACGAGTAAGCACTTTGACAAAATGACGTAATCAGTTGAATAGGGGGGCAACTATGATCGTCAAATGGGAAACTAGCCAACTGAATTTGAAAGTAATTTATCAAACTTAAGAAGCTGCCACAAAAATTTCCCACAAGTAAATAATCTTACATATGGACAACCTCAGCAAGACTGAGCTGTCACAATATTCCAATGTCAAACAGATAAACAGTTGAAGCCTGAAGTCTTTCAGAATGCAAGCATTAATATCCACCAAAACACGAGAAAAACGAGTCTTGCATCAAGATAACATGCTTGTTACTTGTATTCCAACCAAACAAAGAAAGGGGAAAACAGTGCAACACACTTAGGACTGCCTTTTGACTTTTACAAGGTTTAAAGTTTAAACAGCCCAGAAGCTGTAAATTATGATAAATGCATACCTTCCTATATACATATATTAGCAATAAAATTATAAAGATTATTTTGCACTCAAAACTAGCAGCATTCTACTAATGTTTTCATCCAGATAAAATTTACAGCAACTATTTGCATGTATTTGTCAAAAACTAAATGGTTTAACATCCATTAAAGAGTACATTTATTTGCACTTCAATAAAAATTAGTCGGTCTCCCAGGTCAAAGTTCTAATTTTCAAATCCAATATTTCATTACAAGGTAAATATTTTTGCACCATCTCTTGGAAACTAATCCTCCATTGCAACTTTATTGTAGACTGCTGAAGCAGCATTCCATAAATCTTCCTACCCCTATACATCTTTTATTTTATTAATCATAAAACGATATCATTCTTTGCCTTCCCATAATCCAGGTAATTCTTCGGTCAAATTTAAATTCTTTTGCACATCACACTCACTACCATGCTTCCGACGGATCAATTTGAGGGTCTATTAATTGTAAAAAACGAAGAGTCTAGGTGGCATTGATTCTTTCATATATTATATCCTCCATAATGACTTCCATGATGCAAATCATTTGAATAAATTAAATGTACCAAGTTAAACACAATTATCATTTCAAATTTATTTCCATATATAGGATCCACCAAATGTCAAAACACAAAAGAGTGAAATGCAATCATTTTTGTACCCTAATTATTTGCTGCAGAAATGCAGTCTTTTTGCGAAAGCTTAACCATAGACAGGCCAAACATGAGAGCAGCTAGATGGTGCAAAAATTGTAAAATAAACTTTATTTATATAGGGAATTAGAGATACAAGGAACAAATTATAACAAACCTTCCCTTCAAATAATGATGCATCATACAGTCTCTCAGAGCAAAGATTGTACACTTTGTATTTGTTCTGCAGAAAGAAAGTAAGTCATTTGAATAACAAATAAAATAGCAATCACAAACAAATGACAACAGCTAATGACAAAAGCATCATTGGCTTTTCACTGAAGCACGCAAAAATAACTAGAGAACGTTTATTAGATTTCAGATAAGAATACTTCCAATTCCAAGCTCAGAAAATCATCCTAAACTGATCTCATTATATTAAGTGTTAAATATAAAAGCAAATCTTACTGATATCCCTTTGAATCCATAATCACTGATATAATGACTTCATGGCTTTCCAGTGTATATGTGAATCAAATTTCGTCATAGTTGCCTCCACTGACAGGCTAACGCAAAGGGGCAACAGTGTTAGATCCTCACTAAAGTAGTACCAATACTTTAAGAGAGCAGTATTAAACTTGCACAAAACATTTCTCCAACAAGCCTGGACACATTCCAAAAACACATCCATGGCTGAAGCTCACTAGAAAAGCCTGGCACATTGCTAGACACCTATCTCTCAGCAGCATAAGTGAAAAATGTGGGCCACACAAGTGCATGGGAACCATATACGATAATCCCCCAGGCCTTGAAGATAAAATATAAAACTCTTAACTCCTAAAATTTAGCGTGTTAACATTTTTATTTTCAATAATAAAACATGGAAATAAGATTACTCTTAAATATCAAATAAAAATTGTGATCCTTAAGCGCTGAAACGTAACCATATGATGCATAAAATAAAAATTTGAGAAAACAGACCAACTTCTCCAATCTAGGTTGAGATATATCAGATTAATCTCTCTATCAGCAATGTTAACTTCACTCGTCAGTTTGACCAATAAGGTCAAGGTTGAATGTAACGTGAAGAGTAAGGGACAGCAGATGACATGACTGGGATGATGAGAAACGCCTGGCAAGTGGCAACCTTATAATTCATGCAGGCAACCTAGATCACTAAGATATGGCTAACTTGAGTTGATTCATATATATAAATCTTAGTATAGAAGAAAGCAAATAGAGTGGTACAGAACTTGGTCAAGATCAAACAAAATCACAAACCCAAATTCTTCTCAAGAAGGGAAAAAGACTAACAAAGCTCAAAGCCTTCATATATGTTTCTCCTGCAATACTACTTAGTCACCATATGATAAAATGTGGTGAAACAAATTCCTATAGTAAAATAACTGGGTGAGATGTAATTACAACACATGTTATTACCTTATGATGGGTTTCAAAGAACTTGATCACTTCTTCCATGTGGTTTCGGTAGAACCCCTGCACAAAATTTCTAGATGGTTTGTTTATTGCTAATTAAATTAAATAGGATGACAAAAGTCAACCGTTGAGTGCAGATTAATAACCTCAACATATCCAAAAAACCCAGAGCTCATATCACCAGCAGGGAATCCCATAGCAATTATATTCTCTGTGATATATGTCATATCTAAATCAAATTCTCCTTCCTGGAAACAGGATACAATCAAGGTTAAATTACAAAGAAATAAACATCAGATGGAAGGAAAAGGAAACTATTATAAAAGGAAGATATAAGATTTAAAGAAATAAATGAAAATGTGATCTTCATAAAATTAGGTTGCATGGATAACAATGTAGAAGTCATTTGAAGAAATCTACTCTAACATTTATGGAATATAAAACCCATATCTTAGCATTCAAATAAGCATATTCAGGCCCCTATACAAAGGTTTTGGTATGGACATATTACAATCTACAAGGAATTATGAATCAAATGCATAGTCTTTGAATATAATGAATAACATGTCAACATTCCAAAAATCTTTTTCACTGTTATCAATAAGTGCCAACATTTCATGATTTAATAGCTCAAATTATACAATCACACTTACAGCTGCACACTCTTCAATCTATAAGCTCTATGACTTCTATTTCATTACAGAATAATTCCCATTTAGCCAAAGACTAAGAGTATATAGATGGCTCCTATGGGTATCTTCCGCATCAAAACCCTCCTGTTCTTTCACTCCATTCAAGCCAAAAATGGAGAGCAATCGAGTCAATAGTTATTTGCTTCTTTCAGCAGTATGTATACCATGCCACGCCCAATAGACCCAGCTACCAACCGTTGGAGACTAAGCATCAGAAAGCCTCGTTTAAGATCACCACAATAACATATGCTGCAAGGATTTGGCGTCCTCCTTATAGAGGTAGCATTGGTTAACTAACATTGTCCCCCTCTTCCAAAAATATCAATAATCAAAATTCTTCCCGAAGATGCCTCCCATATAAAAATAAAAAAAAAACACTTTAGTAGAAGCATAGGACTTCCAAATTTCTTTCCAAAGAAAAATGGGACCTCCCTCCATAAGAAGATTCATTACTAATGCTGTGTAGAAGGATTTAACCTCAAAAGCCAAAACGACCATATTTTTTCAACTTCCACCATACCTTATCTTCAGTAAGCCCGTCCACTTTCAAATAAAGTATTAGCAATGAATCTTCTTGTGGAGGTGGAGACATCTGAAAATTGAACTTTTGAGAGGTGAATCTTCAAACAAACATCATGCCAGAAACGATTCCCCATTGCACACCACAAGACAAATGAATGGAAAAAACATCACATCCTCTTCTTCTCCACTTCTAAACACTCTCCCCATAAGGACCTCCTTGGAAATCCAAGCATTAGACTCCAAACCAAACTTAGCGACAACAACCCTTCTCCATATATGGTCTCTCTCACCCATTAACATCCATAACCATTACACAAAAAAAAGGCTTCATTAGAAAGGGTAAGCAATTTTAAGCCCAAGGCTCCTCTATCAATGGGTTGTTTGACAACACTCCATTCACCAAGTGATACTTGTATTCTTCTCTTTAAATTCCCCAATGGAACTTTCTTTGATACTTTTAGATCTTCTAGAAACGTTGAAAGAGACGGGGAAAAGAGAAAGTAGATTGAAAGGGTAGAAAGGGTGCTCATCTCCCCCATTTGGAAAGGCGAGTCTTTTTCCATCCGGCCAATTGCTTCTCAAACCGTGAAATAATGGTATTCCAGATTTTTTTTTCTTTGAACTTAGCTCCCAAAGGAAGTCCAAGTCAAAGGAAAGGACAATTCATTGCACCCGAACACATTTGCTAAGAAGTTAAATCCTAAGCTTCTACTGGAAAACTAATAAAGTCTCTAAATTTATTATAATAGTTCACTGAAAACTTGAGTTCATAAGAGTACGATCTCATTTAATAAACTAGATATTTCCAGGTCTGAAATACCTACTATGAGAGAAGCCTTAACATAATTTTCAAGAATCTGTCATACCTACAGCAGCACATTAATGAAAAAAAAATGCTGAGATATAACGCGTATATATCAGCAATCGGTGACATATCATATATAGTATCATGTCCACCAGTTAACTTACATATACAATCAATAGGTAAGATACTTAGAGGTAATTAATGTGTAAATTTGGGAATTATTAGGGATAGTTTGGTTCAATACCCTCAATTTTTACTTTAAAGGGAATTTCTTTATAAATAATGATGATATCTTAGATTTTGTGACTTCCTCTTTTGTAAATAGCCATTGGCTTTGAGTTGTACCCTCTTGGTGTTTTATTAATAAATTTTTACTTATCAAAAAGAAATTGTGTAAATTATTCACAGCCTGATGCAGCAAACAACATTTTACATTGATTTTTGCTTCTGCAGTAGAATTTTATAAATAAGCAAGAAAGAAAACAGAAACAGACAAATCACTTCCCCTTTAATTCATAAAATTCTAGTAGTCGAAAGAAGAACATGGATAAAAATTTAAAGCTGAAATCAATTTCTAAAAGACACCCTCCATCACAAGCAAGAACTAGATTGAAATCACAACGAAGCTAGTCATGAGACTCTTATTTAATTAGAATAAAAATCCAATTAAGAAAAATCAGAGCATCAGCAAATCTCACCTGGTATCTTCGTTTATTCTGGGAGACAACATGTCGAGCCTTGACCTGTACAGCCTTCACAGCATTCTTGGATGAGTCAACTAAGCCTTTTGTAATTGTTCCAATGAAACCAGGTTGTGCTGTAGTTGAAGTTCCATCAGAACTATCATCTGACTGAAGAGATTTTGGAGACAAGCGCAGTCCTAATCCACCAGTAAATCGTGCGAAGGTTGATTTTCCAGCAGCATTTCCAGTTGATGAATCATCTTGTGCAGCACTGAATGGCTGGGGAATTTTCAAATTTTTGGCCCATGACGATATCCCAGAAGCAGAGGGCCTTGACAATGCCTCCTGTGGAGAATTATTGTGTCCAGACTCTGCAGTGGCAGGTGGCTGCACATCAGGAGAATTAACACGAGGCACAGTTGATGAATCAGCTGACTCCGAATCCATTCCAAGGCCCAAAGGTCTCAACAAAAAGAAGCTAGAAGTTCAAGGACCAAGGATATCAAATATCAATGGCGCATGATTGCAATCAAACTGCAAGCATAAACATAATAAAAAATTTAAAATAGAATATGAAAATCATTAGAACAAACAAATTTCTCTTTCGAAGAGATTAAAAGACAATTTAGGGTTTTGTGTTTAGCAACTGCAGGAACTCATATGTATAGTGTATGTACATGAGAGTTTCCTATTTACATTAGAACTAGGATTTCCTATTTACATTAAAATTAGGATTTCCTAATATTATTTACATTAGGAAATATATACATTTACAAGTCCCCTCAATCCGAATGGGTAGAACCACATAGAAGGATTGTTTTTATGTTGAAGAAACCGAGGAGAAGACAACTCTTTTCTGAATATATATGCCAGCTAAGCATCAGTGGGAATATAGCGAATCTGAACATTTCCTTGGGCAACTTTTTCACGAACAAAAAGAAAATTTATCTCAATGTGCTTAGTGCGAGCATGAAAAACTGGATTAGCAGTAAGATAAATGAAACCAATGTTATCACAGTACACTAGAACTGGAAGATACAAAAACACATGTAAATCATAGAAAAGCTAAGGAATCCAGGTCGCAGCTACACAACAAGCCTGGGATTTATATTTTGATTCAGTGCCAGAATGAGACAGTGGGTTTTTTTTTTGCTTTCCAAGAAATAAGGTCCGGTCCAAAGAAGACAGCATAAACTATGGTGGACCGACGATTGTCAGGTCACCTTGCCCAATTTGCATCTGCATAGCAAGAAAGAGAGGAATCCTTTGCAGAAGTGAGAAGCAACCCATGATTAGTAGTACCACATAAATATCGAAAAATGCATTTGACAAGCTAAAAATGAACCATGCGGGGAGCATGCAAAAACTAGCCAGCATATGCAATATAGGTCGTGTCATGGTTAAATACTGAAGACCTCCAACCATACTCTTAAATTTATAGGGATCTGCTAGTAGTTCACCCTCATGTTATGAAGGTACTGATTGGGAACGCAGAGGAGTTTTAATTGATTATGCAGAACACATAGAAAATTTAAGTAAAAAGTATTTAGTTTAAGAGATAAACAAACCAGTGGGACGATGAACCTCTTCAATTCCAAGAAAATAATGGAGATCACCAAGATCCTTCATAGCAAATTGGTTAGATAAAGAATGAATAAAGTGAAAAAGGAAGGTGATATTAGTGTTAAGGATAATGTCATCAACATAAAGAAGTAAGATAAGAAGACCATGAGAGGACTTGAGAACAAACATAGAGACGTCTGCCCGAGTGCAAGAAAAACCAAAAGAGAGGAGGAAAGAACTGAAGCGGTGAAACCAAGCCTTAAGAGCCTTTTTCACATCCAATTGTCTAATCACCCAATGATGAGAAATAGCTAAAGGATAAAACAGTATGTATAGTAGTAGGTTTAACAACTGGTCTAAAAGTTTCATGATAGTCAATACCAGGTTGTTGGTGGAATCCTTGAACGGTCAGCCTCACTTTGTAGCACTCCACAGACCCATCAGCCCGATATTTAATCCCGTAAATCCACTTACATCCAACTAAATTTTTCGTTGGATCATATTGAATCAGATCCCAAGTGTGGTTAGTTAAAAGCGCATTAAATTAATCATTCATAACTATCCGCCACTCGGGATCTTTATTTGCTTGAGAAAAATAAGTTGGTTCTGAGTAGGATAGTAGTGAAAAGAGAGAGTAATTGTTTAGGTTTGTGAATGTTAGCTTTCGAACGAGTGATCATGGGATGATAAGAGGCGGTGGTAGACGTGGGAGGAAGAATAAAAGTAGAGGTAGAGGTAAAGGGAGCGACAAGTTCAGGAGACTAGACAGTGGGACTAGAAGAGGTCGAAGTTGGTGATAAAGTGGCAGGAAGAGAAGGCGGCAAGAGAAGAGGTGTCGCTGGTGATGGGGATGGGGTGTTAGATGTGGGATGTGAGTGAGATGGCTCTGGGGAAAAAGCTGAAGCGGGAGGTAGCATGGTAAAAAGTGTCGGGTTGGGGAAGTTATACTAGGAGCAAGGATACTGGACAAGGAGTTGTTGAGAGACACAGTGGACGAGATAGAAGATGGATGTAAAGGTTCAATGGTGGTAAGTACAAGTGAAGGAGTTGGAGGTTGGGTAACTCGAGTGGAGAGGACATGTTTGGAGAGACTAGGATAGGGAAAAGAAAGTCCATGGAAGACAACATGACGACTGGTATACACACAGCCCGTGGTAGGATCAAGACACCTATATCCTTTATAATTTTAAGCATAGCCTAAGAAGACACATTGTTTGGAGCGAAGAGATTTAATGGATGTGTGTAATAAAGTAGAACCAACATTATTAATATCAAGTAATTGTCCATTACAAACCAAAATTTTTGTTTTGCCAAAATAAGGTGTAAGGTTAGTAAGTATACTTGACTGAGAAATCATGTGAGCTGAGGCGGTTGTATTAGGGTACCACTAGGCAGCATTAGACTCACCAAGAGACATAGTAGCAAATGATTTGGGCAAGTCATGTGAGACAACAACATAATTGAAACAGTGTGGACAATTGAGAGCAAGGTGACCTGTGGTATGACAAATCTGACATGGCGTGGAGGAGGATCTAGGATGCTATCCCAATAGACCTTCACGACTGTAAAAGGAAGTACCAACAGAGCGATTAAATATAGGAGAATAATTAGAGTGATCAGTACCTGAACCATGCTTAGTGTAGTCACCACGACCAGTATTGCGTCCACGGCCTCGACCACGATAGCTTGAGTGACCCCTGCCACGACCACGAGAAGTGCAAGAAGTGGTGGTGGTGGCGGCTAGGGTTGTTGGAGGGTCAGATGTCTCAGAAGTGACCCGAAGATGTTTCAACTGTTATTCCTGTATGAGCAACTTGGTACGCAAACTATCAAAGGTTATGTTGATGTTGCTGTTGGTGACTATTGTGATGAAGCTCTCATATTCTGAAGACAGACCTGCTAATGTATAGGAGATGAGGTCTTTTGGTGGAGAGTAGTAAGTTGATAGCAGCAAGGGCATCAGCTATGGCTCTGAGGTCGCAGAGGTACTGTTCCATTGACTTGCCGTCCTTGGTATGTTTGTCAAGCTTTAGATAGAGGTCAAGCTCATTGGCATTGGACTGATCAAGTTACCTTTGTTCCAGTGCAATCCAAACATCCTGGGAAGTATGGAGATCATGGACATCTTGCAAGATGTCAGAGGCCAGAGTAACATTAATCCAGGATCTGAGGCATTGGTCAATCTAAACCTAAGTAACGTAGGCAGGATTGAAAACAGTTTGACCGTCACTAGGTAGGGCTAGGTGAGAGGGACAGGGAAAGGAACAATCAACGCAGCTAAGTAGGTCATAACTGATGAGAACCGGTAGAAATTGAGACCGCCAAAGGATATAATTGTTATTGTCTAATTTTAGACTCACTAGGTGGGTGATATTGGGAGCAGAAAATATGGGTAGATTTTGAAAAGCATGGGTAGGTTTGGAAAAGCAGGTGGTGTGTTGGGCATAACTAGGGTTTGATTGATGACTGGAAGAAGGTGGTTTGTATTGGTGGGAGCATAGCGGTAAGTGCCTAGTAGAGGAAGGAGAGAATTTAGTATATGGGTAGGGTTAGGACTGGTGGCGCCACCAGCAAGGGCAGCTGGCGTGGCAGTAGCAAAAGGGGATATGAAGGAATTTGCAGCAGCAGCAGGGAGGCATTGTGGCTGCGGCAGAAGTAATGAACAGTAAGGGAGGCGAGGGAGGAGGTGAGGGTGGCTGGCGGGATCAGGTGGGTAGAAGTACGGAATGAAGGGGTAGCCACGGTAGTTGGGAGATGTGCACAGGTGGCGGCAGCACGTGGGTAATATGAGCTAGTAGTGGCGGCAGCATGTGGTTCGGTGGGCAGAAGGGTTGTCTCAGTGGCAACAGAGGGAGGCAGGAGGGCAACGTTGGCGTCACGGGCTGCAATGGGTAATATGAGCTGGTAGTGGCGGTAGCATGTGGTTCGGTGGGCAGAAGGGTTGTCTCAGTGGCAACAGAGGGAGGCAGGAGGGCAACGTTAGCGTCACGGGCTGCAAGCTTAAGTCGCTAACCGTGCGGCCTTAGGCTCGGAAACACCTCCTTGGAATGCATAAGTCAGCCTTCCTCTTAGCTACTCAAGAGAACCGCCCTCGAAGCTAGACCCACTTTAAGAAAATAGCCAACACAAGAGAGAGAATATGAGACAAAACTAGAGAGCTTGCTATTGCTTGAATGAATGAATTACAAGTGAGGAAGAGGTCCCTTTATATAGGGAGAGCTCCCTCACATCTATAGCTAACATCTTACCAAGTGTCATAATCCTACGGTACTAAAAGTGTAGTACGATAGTACAAGATACTACCATATAGTGCACGTGCAGTATAATGTTGTACATTATAATCACAAAGTGTACTAGGAAATCCTCGAACACGCGGGTCTCACATGGGTCATGACATTCTCCCCCACTCAATCTGGCGACACCCTCGTCGCACTCTTGGCATGAAACTGATCGATCTTTGTCTGAAATTGCCACAAGGCCTCGGCTGGTTCCCAACTAGTCTCATTATCGGGTTGTCCCTTCTATCGTATCAAGTACTCATGCCTCGTCTTGTAGTTCTTCCGTCTCAAAACTCGGTGGGCCAGTATGCTCTCAATGTCTCGGTCATAAGAGACCCTAACTCCTATAGGGGCTCGTTGTGACTCACCTCGATCCGGATCAGTTTGGTCTTCATGGAATGGTTTCAACATACTCACATGGAAGACCGGGTGCACCTTGAGCTTGGATGGTAGCTCAAGTGTGTAGGCCACATTGCCTACCCTCCGAAGAACCCTAAATGGCCCCTCATATCTGCGTACCAATGCCTTATGGATCCCCTTGGTGCGAAGTGCCGAATGTAGCTTCACAAGCACACAATCCCCCACTTGGTACTGCACATCCCGTCTCTTACGATCAGCCCACTTCTTGGAACGCTTGGCTGCCTTGGCTGGTGGTTGGGCAGTAGGTACCAGCTCGATCTTATGATCCACCTCTCTCTTAGATGGGAGTTTCTTGGGTAATTCCGGGGGCATCACATCAACCAAGGACTCTAAAAGCTCAAGTACCTCAAGAGTAGTCTCTTCCTTAGACTCTAGGACTCATCCCTTCTCACCCCCTTGGTTAGTTGGATTACCGATAAAACCTAGTTAGCTTGGCCAAAATCTCTTTTTACCAGCACGAGGCATTGGCATCGAGAATTATGGATGCACAAACAGTTGGCAAATAGTACTAGCAAGGCATTAATCCGATCAAGGAAATTTAACCCAATTATAAAGTCATAATCATCAAGGGGGATTACCTCAAGAGTTTCCTTGCCTTTCCAATCTCTTAGTTGTAGCTCCACCCCTTGTGCTACACCCATTGTCAGAACTTCTTTAGAATTGACTGTCTTGATCCACCCGTTGCCTTTCTCTACCTTGAGGTATAATCTCCTGGACATTTCCTCAGACACAAAGAGATCAGAAGCTCCAGTGTCTACAAAAGCACTAACCTTGGTGCTAGCCACCATGATGTCTATAAACATGAGTCCCTTCTGCTTGCCAAACCTTTTGGCTTTGATCGAGCTAAGCATGATAGAGCCAAGCTTGAGAGTATCTCTCTCTGTTTCCCCCTCTTCCCTGGCAATGGCAGAGATCTTGGTTCGTTTCGGGCAATCCCATACCCGATGAGGACCCTCGCACAAGAAGCATGCTAATGGCTCCTTCTTCTTGTCCCCTTCCTTGGCGAACTTCCACTTATGAATGGGTGGTTTCCCCAGACCACCCTTCTGATACTTGTCTTTATCTCCCCCACCTTTGCCCTTGTTCTTGGAGGAGTCAAATTTCTCTTGTTTCTTGAACTCCACCAAAGATTCCGCCACGGACATAGCTCGGGTGAGGTCTTGGACACCCCTTCTTTGCAACTCTTGCTTGGCCCATGGTTTGAGGCCATCCATGAAGGAGAAAAGAGCCTCCCTCTCTCCAAGATCGAAAATTTGGAGCATGAGTTCCGAAAACTCTCGTACTTCCCCACGTTAGGTGAGCCTTCGCAGTGTGGCTCGTGCCTCATCTTCCGCATATTCCGGACAGAACTGTTGACGGAATTCCCTCTGGAATTCTTCCCATGTAACAATGGCAACACCCGCACACCTACGTCGCCACCATAATAATACAATATCAACAAGATACACAGGGGTTGTGTTTACCTTGGTTACGTCCTCCATGATGTTCATCCCTCGGAAATATTGCTCCATCCCCCAAAGAAAGTTGTCCGCATCCTTTGCCGCTCGGATGCCCTTGAACTCCTTTGGCTTAGGCACATTCACCCTATGATTGGGTGTCATAGCAAGCATGCCAGCTCCGTAGGCTGCTTTGCAAGCTGAGAGCTCCCGCTTGAGATTTTCTATCTCTTCACGCATAGATACCACCATGGCCTCAAGGGTGTCGTTCTTTTGCGTGAGCACGTCTACGGCCTCGTTGAGGGCACCTTGCATCGCTCCTTGGAGATCCCCCCTCATGGAGTTTAGCTCCTCAATGCTACCATCGGTATCCTCGAACCTGTCCCGCATTTCCCCCACGACTAACTCCACCTTAGCCAAGCGAGCATCCATGCTTGACATCATATCCTTTGAACTAGCCTTCTTGGCTGCCCTCCCTCAGCTCTCATGACTGTCATGAGCTAGGTTGCCAGCATCGGAAACGGTTGCCATCTCTTCTCAAAAGTCTCGTTGAACTTTGGCTCTGATACCATTTGTCACGGGCTGCAAGCTTAAGTCGCTAACCGTGCAGCCTTAGGCTAGGAAACACCTCATTGGAATGCCTAAGTCAGCCTTCCTCTTAGCTACTCAAGAGAACCGCCCTCGAAGCTAGACCCACTCAAAGAAAATAGCCAACACAAGAGAGAGAATATGAGAAAAAGCTAGAGAGTTTGCTATTTCTTGAATGAATGAATTACAAGTGAGGGGGAGGACCCTTTAAATAGGGAGAGCTCCCTTACATCTATGGCTAACATCTTGCCAAGTGTCACAATCCTGCGGTACTAAAGTGTAGTACAAATGTAGTACGATAGTACAAGATACTACCTTGTAGTGCACGCGCAGTATAATGTTGTACATTATAATCACAAAGTGTACTAGGAAACCCTCGAACACGCGGGTCGTGACACTGGCAGCAGGATGAGGCAGGGTGACAGCGGCGGAAGCTATATGACTGGGTTGAGTACAGGGAGGGTTAGGAAAATTTTCCATTATTTAGGGTTTAAGAGAAGAGAACAGTGTTTAGGGTTTAGGATCTCACTGCTCTGATACCATGAGACTAAAAGAGAATTTAAGGTTTTTTGTTTACTGCAGTAATAGAAACTCATATTTATAGTGTATGTACATGAGAGTTTCCTATTTACATTAGAACTAGAATTCTTATTTATATTAAAATTAAGATTTCCTAATATTATTTACATTAGAAAATATTTATATTTACATCTTGTTTATGCTATGTTATGTGAACAATGATATAAGCATAATTTTTTTCTCCCCAACCTAGAACAAAAAAATAAATGAACAAAAGCTCATGCTGCTCTATAAATGATGCAATAACATAAATTTAAAAGCCACCGTATGACACACTGCAGAAAAAAAACCCATTTAGTTCCCTTGGTTTATCTTGTTTGTTTCTACAAGTATCGAGTCTCAAAGCTAGAAATGAAGAGAATGTGGGTATATAAGGTGTGTATTTGCGGTAAGAAATAAAGATAAGGGGGAATTAAGAGGCAAACAATCAGATTTTATCATTACCTCTACTTCTTCCATGCATATCACGAGTCCTTTCAGTTCCCAAAAACCAAAAATTAACTAAAACTAAGACCACTGTGAGATATGGCTAAAGTACCTGAAGTTGCTAACGTTACAAATAATTAAACATTGGTCAAAGTCAGCCTGATAATCATCCCTAACCAGACAGGAGACTAAACTGAAAATCACAAAAAAAAAATCAAGAACTAGGTTTCGAGGAACAAAATAATTTCAAAGACTACAGTCTTACAAAAACATTGCTTTTAAAAGCAGAATCCTTTAGCTTTTCAGAAAACTTAATATGAGAGGTACGCAGAACAGATGGGTAATAATAAGTGTATATACTATTACACAATAATAATAATAATAATAATAATAAATTATGTAATTATGTTTCACTCATTATTTTATATTATTACGTAAGAAAATCAACTTCACATTTTGTACATAACATATAACACATTATTGTTTTATTCACTCATTATCTAAGTTTTTATGCACTATAAATTCGGAAAATAATAATATGCATAGCTTAATTTTGTACATAATTATATAACTCATTCTAGAAACTGCAATAATGTTCATGTAGCTTCATTGATAAACAGCCAAAACCATTTCACATAAATGACAACAATAATGACGGTTGGAGGAATCACTAGAAAGCTAGAGCTATTTCATCTCAGCAACCATTTCAGCACAACACAAATGAGAAAACCAGAATGGTACACTGATTCCACATTTTTCATACTTAGTTAAAGCAAACTTCATAGTGGTAAAGGAGAACCTATATAACGCTAACAATAAACTTCACTCTTCACACACTTTAACACTACCTAGCAACCTTGCCTGGCAAATTTAATCAAAACTAATCCCAAATTAAGCCTCTAATCAAGCCATGTAAAGTTTTTGCTATTCAATTAAAAATAAAAGAACATATCCACGCTCAATTAACCGACAATACTATACGATTTCTAGAAATGAAAATAAAAAAGAGGATCATCAAACCGTTGAAATTACAATTCATATAACGCATAAAAAATAAGGGGTAAAAAAGCTAACAAATCAACGATTAAAGTTGAAACAAAATTTAAATAGCTAATCAGTTTCAGATCTATTGCGAAGATCGTATTTTACCTGAAATTCCAATGAAGACAACGAAGAGTTTGAAGCAGAGGATCACACGTAGCGAGAGAGCGAGAGAGGGAGAAGGAGATTGGAGTTTTGGTAATATGAAGGTATTCGTTGTGCTTCGCATCATTTCACGTGAAAATCAGTGGTCAACGCATTAATCGCCCGCTGATTAGCGGTGATTGTCTGATCTGATGAGGAAGAATGGTTGTTGAATTTTAGTCGACAGTGCATATGTCGTTTTGTACACTGACGTCTTTACAATGAGAAAGGCTAGAGAATTTATTAGATTCACTGTCATGCGTGCTTATCAATAGCATAGCTTGATTTTCGTTTCGGAAATAAAAAAGGTAACAATTCTCCTGTTAAAAAACTAACGTAAATTGATTTTTCACAATTTTTGTTACATTCTAATGGGTGTGAACTTAAATATAAAATGAATTCAAGTAAAAAAATCAGTTTATTTTTAAATAAATAAAAAACTAAAATTTATTTATAAATGAATTTATAATTCATTTTCAAATGAAGTGAAACTATAATTCATTTTCAAATAAACTCAAATGAAGTTTTATGTTATGTTTATATAATTGAAATGAACTTTGTGTTTGAAATAAACTAAGAATTCAATTCATTTTTTAAAGTTTACATATATATCCTTAATTATGTAACATTTTAATTCATTTAACATATAAATTGTAATTTTATTGATATTATTCAACAAAATTAACACTGTTTACTTTTTCAATTCACAAGATGAATTTATAATCTAAAAATGGAATCTTATTTTTTATTTGCTGAATGAAATCTGAAAATTAAATGTTAATTTAACATTTTTTAATAAAAAAATATTAGTTTTACTTTAGTACATCAATTTGAATATAGTAACATATTCATTTTATTTTTATAACCTATTCTTTCATTTTATTTTATTTTATTCTAAAACAATAAAGGAACCAAAAGTTTGGTCTAACTAAATATAGATCAAACAACTGTAAAATGTAAACCATATTTTTCAGAGTATTGAACGTTCCCTCATTAAAAGTAGAAACCATGCTTGAATTGCGCAAAGTGAAACCATTATCTTGATATCTTGAAAAATAGCTCATGATTGATTATGGACGTTATTGTTAGTGTGGCGATTGTCGTTGTTGTTATGGTGGCGACAATTATGAAAGACGGAGATAAATGATGAAGAGAAATATAAGATAGAGAGGAGGAAGAGAGAGAAGAGTAGAGAAGAGAAGTGTAATTTTATAAAAACTCATGTTTAAAGTTTATTTGCAAATTTTATCAATTTTGATAAAAAAATTTCCATAACTAATTCAATTATACTAGAATTCATTTGAAAATGAATTCCAAACTTTTATTAACAAACCAAACATGTAATCAATTCATTTGTAAATGAATTATATACTTTATTAACAAACCAAACATGTGGTCAATTCATTTGTAAATAAATTTCACACTTTATTAACAAACCAAACACAACAGCCAATATAATTCAAATGAATTCCACAAAAAAATTTAAAATTCATTTAAATCAAACATAGTGTTAGTGTTGATACTCGTAAAGCAAGTTCTTACCTAAGATACAAAATTATAAAAATATATTTAATAATA
The DNA here is from genome assembly GCA_023935145.1 of Bretschneidera sinensis. Lineage (NCBI taxonomy): Eukaryota > Viridiplantae > Streptophyta > Magnoliopsida > Brassicales > Akaniaceae > Bretschneidera > Bretschneidera sinensis. The sequence continues at coordinate 68,817,410 of CM043698.1, read as the reverse complement.
TAAAAATATAAAATATATACTATTAATAAAGCCAAAACCCCCTATTCGGTGTCCACCCATTAAAATATCACATATACCCCTACTTAAATATATAAATAAAATATTTAAATAAGGTTATATATGTAACTCAATTAACTCCAACTCCCCATATTTTTCTCTCATGTTTTTTTTCTCCCACTATCCCACTCAGACTGAACTTCTTCACTCTCATTGTCTCTCCTATGTTCAATCCATGTTTATTTTTTCTATTCCACTTTATCTTCTCCACATTTTCAATTGTTCTTATTATTATTATTTTTTTTGTGATTCTAGCCCGATTGCTTTTCTCTTAAGATTTCTTTGCAGGTTCAGTTTTTTAATGGAGAATATGTCACTATTATTCTTTGTATGCTTATAAGTAAGAAAATAAAACACATATAGTGTATGTTGAGATGTTGATTTTCTCTATTCTTCTTTATCTTTTCCATATTTTCAATTATTTTTTTTTATTCTAACCGGATTGTTTTTCTCTTAGGATTTCTTTGCATGTTCAGTTTTTTAATGGAGAATATGTCACCATTATGCTTGGTCTATACTATTAATAAAACCAAAACCCCTATTTGGTATCCATCCATGAAAATATCCCATATACCCCTACTTAAATATATAAATAAAATATTTAAATAAGGTTATATATGTAACTCAATTAACTCCAGTTCCTCACATTTTTCTCCAATGTTTTTCTGTCCCACTATCCCACTCAGACCTAACTTCTCCACTCTCCTTATCTCTCCTATGTTCAACCCATTTGATTTTCTCTATTCTTCTTTATATTCTCTACATTTTCAATTGTTCTTATTTTTTTGTTATTCTAACCGGATTGTTCTTCTCTTGGGATTTCTTTGCAGATTCAGTTTTCTAATGGAAAATATGCCTTTATTATTCTTTGCATGTATATAGGTAAGAAGATAAAATAGCAGATCAACACATGCTATGCGTGTTGAGATGTTGATTTTCTTTATTCCTCTTTATCTTCTCCAAATTTTCAATTGTTTTTTTAATTCTAACCAGGTTGTTATTCTCTTGGGATTTCTTTGCAGGTTCAGTTTTCTAACGGAGAATATGTCACTATTATGCTTGACATGCTTATAGGTAAGAAGATAAAAAAGCAAATCAATACGTGCATAACGTATGTTGATATATATATATATATATATATATATATATATATATATTGTAATTAATAATAATAATAATAATAATAACATAGTGTGTTAATTTCTTTAATCTTTGTAAGTTTCGATTGCATAGATTCATTTAGAGATTAAAGACTTGATCCTTTTTAAATTGGTTACAGAAAGAGAAATTACAAGTACTCAAATATAAAAAGAAATTGATGAACCATTCAAGTGACAAGGATATACTTATCTCCTACCTTTATATCTCTAACAGCAATACGAACCCCACAATGGTATATTTTGTTCAAGAATTACAATATTCACCCTTTAAAATATCTCATATACCTATACTTAAATATATAAATAAAATATTTAAATAAGGTTACATATGTAACTTCTTTAACCCCAACTCTCCACATTTTTCTCTCATGTTTTTCTCTCTCGCTATCCCACTCAGACTTAACTTCTTTACTCTCCTTATCTCTCATATTTTCAACTCATGTTGATTTTATCTATTCATCTTTATCTTCTCCACATTTTCAATTGTTCTTATTTCTTTTTGGTGATTATAACTGGATTGTTCTTCCCTTGGGGTTTCTTTACAAGTTCATTTTCTTAATGGAGAATATGTCACTATTATGCTTGGCATGCTTATAGGTAAGAAGATAAGTGTGTATTGATATGCTAATATATATAAATGCAATATATATATACACACTTTTATAATTTTAACTATATATATTTTAGGTAATAAATAAGTTCTTAATAATATATATTTAGGGTTATTATCTACAAACACCCTTATATTTTGTCATATATTTTAATTTACTCTTTTTTATTTTAGGCATGTATCTAATAAATTATTTTAGTTATAATTCTGACGAAATTGATACTAGTGCATACAAAAATCTTGACTATTAAACAAAGTAAACATTTTAATCAAAATTTTTGCGTCCGCCGATATCAAATTTGATCCATATTTTTTGTGTGCGCTCCTATCAATTTTGCTGGAATTATTACTATAAGGGTTTATTGGACATAATCTTAAATGCAAAGGGTAAATTGGTTGTTTTTAAAATATAAAGAGAATGTTAAAGCACATGGTAAAATGTAAGGGTATTTGATGATAATAACTCATATGTTTATATATATATATATATATATATATATATATATATATATATATATATATATATAATTGTCCTTTTAGGGGCAGTTTGGTATGGAGTATTAAGTTGGGATTGGTTAACTGAATCCTACATGAACAGTTAGTCCCATGTTTTGTTAGAGAGACTAACTGTTCATCTGGAATTAAGTTGGGACTAATTTAGTCCCAATCTTTAAAAATATGTCATAACCCTTCAGGGACAGAATCAATCACAGGCCTATGGGATTACTTTTTTCTTCAAAGACCATTTTACCCCTCCATCTTTCTTCTTCTTCCCTGCGACAGCCACCTCCCTCGGTCACCTCCTCTCTTCCCCTCGTGCCTCCCTTCTCCTCCTACTTCCTCTACTCTCTCCTCCTCCTCCTCAGCAGATCGCCCCATATTCTTCTCTTCTTCATTTTCTTTCTTCTTCTCCCATTCTTTCTCCTCATCCTTCTTGTCTAGATCGTGCCACCTTCCTCTCTTCTTCCTTTTCCTTCTTCCTCTCTCATTCTTTCTCCTCATCCTTCTTGCCCAGATCACACCTCAGGCTGCGCGCCGCCTCTCCCCCTCCTCTTTTTCTTCCTTTCTTCCTTCTCCTCCTCCTTATTCACGAGATCGTGGCCTCTCTCCTCTACCTTCATCTCTCCTTCCCTTCCCCCTCCTCCCTGCGCCTCCCTTTCTTCCCCTTTCTCTATCAAAAACGAAAGAAAACAAAGCAAAGCTCTTTGCCTCTCTCTCTTTGTAATGATTATACATATATATATATATATATAAGTTTTATAATATAAAAAGATTTATAATAAAATATAAGAAGGACATTTTAGTCTTTATATTTGTTATTCTATTTTAATCCCTGATAATCCTATTACACTGTAATCCTGTATGTAAACCAAACAAACCCTTATGGGAGTATTAGTGTTGATGCAGCAGTTTGTGAAGGAGTTTGGAAAGCAATTGTACTTAAAACTATGTTCATTTTAGTGTTGGGCCAGTTACTCCTCAATTAATATTATCATTTTGCTTTGCGTATTCCTCTTCAGCCGTTCACTATCCTACTAACGCTACACTTCCATCTTTTTCTCTTCCTAGTGAGCATGACTCTTCTTATTTTATTCTCATTTGGTTGGTTGGAATTGACAAATCAATTTCGGATCAATTCTTAGGGTGCATTTCGAAAAGATTTTACCAATAGAAAAACAGATTGTGAGAATAGATTTGATAGTTTTTCTTAAAATTAATGTTTGGTAAAATTTCACTACTACAACATTTTCAAAAATAGTTGTCGGAGAAAATTAAAAATCCTCTTTTTGAGAAGCAAGAGTGGGAAAGCTTTTAAAAGGTGCATTTGGGAAAGCTTTTGGCCTTTTTGCCCACAGAAAAACAATTGGTTAGAATAAATTTTCTTAAAATTATTATTTGATAAAATTTCGCTACTACAACTTTTTCAAAAATAGCTGACATAGAAAACTAAAAATCCATTTTTTTAGAAGCAAGAGTAGGAAAGCTTTTAAAATGTGTTTGACCGGGTAGCTCTTAAAGTTTTAATAAATTTTATATAAAATAAAAATTATCCTTACCATATTTTTTTAATTTCCTTCTAATTATTTATATATTTAAATTAACTAAACCCTTAATTCTCATTTTTTTACTTGAAACGATGCTCAACCATAAAAATGACATTTGAAAAAAACAGTCAAAGAAAACAAAGATGGTTCAATATGCCTTTTGTGAGGATTGCAAGGTTGACTGTAACAGTAAAGATGTACTTGATCAGCGTAAACTGGGCAAGAAGCAGAAAAAGAACTTAGAGAAATTACAAGAAGCAACTGCATCTATCACCAACGCTTCAGCAGGATCAAGTGTCCTAGTGATTGGGCCAGAAGAAAACCCCAATAAGAGCAAAACTGTGAACAGTCAAAAGAGTAGGAACAAGGCAGCTGAGATTGATTGTCAAAATTTTAAGAACCCAATTCCAAATAATAATAAAGACCAGTTCTTCTCCTCAACCCAATATTCGCGGATTTTTAATATTGAAGAATAGGTTTGAAAATCTTATTGAACCAATATATCTCTACTTAATTATGAATATTAAAAAATGCCCCAACTTTCTCAGCCATAATAACTTCTCTTTTATAAAATAATATAATTTAAGTAAATAATATAATATGTCAATAAAAATAATATATAATAACACAATAGTATATTACTAATAATTAATAAATACCAAATATATTGCTAAAAACTAAATAAAATATAATAAATTAATAAATATTGTTGCTGCAAAAAATGTGTCGAGTTGGAGGCCGGGCCTCGAGAGAATCTGCATAGGGAAAAGAATGTGAGCTAGGGGGTCTCCGGAGGGGATGCTTCCGAGGATGGTCTAACGTTTTTGTTAGAGTTCAGTAGGAAGTGTATGAGAATGACTGTGTTTCTTTTAGTTTTCTTCAAAAATATCTCCTTTTTGGAATGCGCACCTGAGTCTTTTTATAAGGTTTTGGGGCTAAGATGGCCCTTTCGTTTAGGACAGTAATGACATAGAGGCCCAGCTGTGTGGGTAATGATGTCCTGGATGCCCAGCTGCGTTGTCCACGTGGAGGTCCAGTTGTGTGGGCAATGATGTCCTGGAGGCCCAGCTGCATTGTCTAGGGTCGTCCGCGTGTCACCTTTGTTGTCTTGGTTAGGGGTTGTCCACGTGGAGGTCTAGTTGTGTGGGCAATGATGTCCTGAAGGCCCAGCTGCATTGTCCAGGGTTGTCCGCGTGTCACCTTTGTTGTCTTGGTTAGGGGCTGTATACGTGTCATGTCTTTATTGGGTGTGTGTTTTTTCGTAGTATCAAATATAAAAACGTAATTAGATATTAATATAATATTGAACTAAATATAATAAAATAATATTATTATAGTAAAATGTAATATATTAATAAAAAATATATAATGATTTATTAGTAGTAATTAATAAATATAAAATATAATATTAAAAACTAAATAAAAATATAAATAAATGATTTTTTTAAAAAATATAATTAAATATTAATATAATACTAAATAGCATAAAATAATAATAATTTAACTAACTAATATAATAAATTTAAATAATAATATTAATTAACTAATATTATATTACAGTGATATAAAAAAATTATATTTATATTATAATAAAATTATAAAAAATTAATTAATAAAATATAGGTAAGTGAAAATATAATATAGTATAATATGCTCGATATAAATAAATAAAGAAATATAATATTAATATGATTAATTTTATATACATTTTTCCTCTTTTCATATAATACTCAATATAATTATAACATGTTTCTATCAAAATAAAGATATGGGAATTGTAGGTATTATATTCTTTTCAAATGGATTTTATTATTATTTTAACATTCAATTTCATCCAATCGATGAATGAGTTTAATTGTAAGATGATATTTAGAATATCAGATCATGTGTATTGCATGTGTGTGTGTGTGTGTGTGTGTATATATATATATATATATATATATATATATATATATATATATATATATATATTACAGTTTGATAATAAACAAGATACAAATATCAACTTGATATAGATCAAAAAATAACGTAGTTATCTATTAGAGATAATGTAATCATCCTAAAAATAATGTAATCATCTATTATAAATGTTCTCACCCTCTATATATATTTCTGTAGAAGACTGGAAAAATAAGGAAATGGCTTTTTTGCTTCATTTGGTTACGATAAGGTAGAGAAAAAGAAAAGAAAATTTGATATTTCATTACGAGTTGAATGTTGTTGTAACCGTCATATAGGGAGTATATGTTTGGTTGATGAATCATCTCAAACGCTGGATTACCTCTATAAGAATTAAAAAAAAAAATGCATTTTTCATAGACACAATTCACAAATCTTGTATCTCAAAAAACTTCATTAATAATTTTTTGAAACATCATTAATAATATGGAGAGATTCAAAATAAAATTTTCATTTTATGCATATTTGTTTTGCTATCACTATTGAATGTACGAATACAATAAAACTTACACCATCACAATAAAACCCACAATCATAAAATGTGTCCTTAACCATTGCACCAAAAAGTGTAAGGCAATTTTTCACAAGTTTTAATTGGGCTTATAAAGTAATTACAAATGAAGTTTTTAAATTACCTCTATAAGAATAAAAAAAATGCATTTTTCATGTTGTATTTTTCACAAGTTAACTAAAGTTTGATTTTTTACATGTTGCTAGGTTTATGAGATTTTTTTATAAAAAAATTAAATGGTAGACCAATGACTTTACTAACTCTTATTTTCATATGTATCATGGCTCTTTCTATTTAGAGTGAAAAATAAAATAAAATGAACATTTATTTCAAATCATTAATTGAATCACATGATCATGATATCATCAATTATGAATCAATTATTTCATGATGATGTTATATCATGTCAATTTCGAGGTCGGTTTGGTTAAACTTTTATACATATTTAATAAGTGTTTATTTTTAAATTTTTCGTAAAAAATTAATCAAATTAAATCTAATCGATTATGGTGCTTTATTTATTGCTTATTTGCAACAAAAAAAAGCATTAACAGTGGTTTAAACTGGTTTAGCTGATTTTTTGTTATAAATTTAAGATATATTGCATATAAAATCAGTGGAATACTTTTATTTGTGTTTTACATAAATTTCAATTTTATTTAGGGATTAAGTCACCTGCTGTAAAATTTGTATTGTAAAACATTCACTTAATTTGCATATAGATTTAGACCCATTAAATTTTGAGATTTAATAGACACCACTTTATAATCAAAATTTATATGAGTTGTATATTTTACCTCACAATTTTACAGCAGATGAATCAATCTATTTTATTTAACGGTTTGCATATGCAATAATTGTGCCATCTACACGAAGATACACAAGTTGAAGCTTCGAATTACCTTAAATAAACTTGATGTACTAACTACCAATTTTTGGATATGTTTGATAGACAAGATAAGAAAAAATATATGATAAAATAGATAAGTAAGAAGACAAAATGTCTCATCCTACGCCTCAAAATAGAATGATTTTATCCTATTATGACAGGATAAATCATACTTCTCATATTGTTCACCAAACATACATAAAATAAAAGTTATATTATCCTCTTCGTTATATCTACGAAACACATTCTATATTTCACAAATAAATAACACATGTATTACCTTTTACATATTTACTAATTATGTATAGCAACATCAACATTCCACAAAGCAGAAGGGACATCCAACAAGCTAAACTATAAAATCATGAACAGGAAGACACCAGTTGATGAAAATAAAAGTTGGCATATAATGCACAACCCAGGAGATGGAATTATAGAAAGTTTTTTCTTGTTTCTGTTTGAGAAAATATAAAATTAAAAGTTATTTACAATAAAATACCATGAAATTGAAGGTACAAAAACAGTCGGGTAGTTTAAATAGGAGATGTTAACCAACAGGCAGTTAAACAAGTACAGCATTTCTTTTCCTTGCAACAACCAGACGAATGGATGGACCATCAAGCAGGAAAAATTCCATCCATTGCTCACTTGTTTACTTCTCCTTCCAGACCTAAATGATTCATGCAGGGCTTCTCAAGCACTGCTAAATAGATTGCCAACAACATGCGGCTTAGTACTTCCAATAGGGACTCGCTTCAATGATTTTATGCTCAATGGGCTGTTCTCACTCTGTGTCATAAAAAAATGTCAGCGAACAAGAGCGTGAAAAGCATTAAGGCTTAGTGTTTACTGTTTAGTGTCTAAAATCAAAGTAAAATTTAGTATTGAAATTCTCAAGTGTACTGATAATTTACCATTCGGCAAGTTCCAGCTTCAAGGTCACAGATGGGATACTCCTGTGGGCAGCAGCTGTAGTGGTCATTACAGCAGGTTGCAGACTCAAGAGGGCAGCATCCCCAGCCAAAGCAATAACCACCATACTCGTAAACACAGCAGCATGTTCTTGCCTCAGGGCATGAAAAGTAATCATCACAGACAGTAGAGGGCTTTACAGGAGGAGATGGAGGGGATGGACCAGGTTTCGGGGGGTTCTGGCCTGCCTTGGTGGGATATGAAGCCTCCATTGCAATCCCACACTTACCAGTATTAGTAGGAGCCACATTGCGCTGCAACTTGATGTACCCCTTCTCTCCCCATCTAGGACCCCATGAATTCCTCACAATCCAGTAGTCTACACCATTTTCTGTACCATACCCAACAGCAACCACACCGTGGTCTAGACTTGTTCCACAACGTCCAGTAAATACACCCTGCTCAAATAAAAGGGATATTTAAAAAAAAAGTCATATTGTCATGTACCTTAAAGATTTTGTTTTCTCTACAACTTTGTTCATAAGCGTTAGAAACCTCCCTCTAAGTTTTAATGAAATTAGAATTAAGTAGTCGGGATAAAATTTCTGGCATGAACTCATCCAAATGAATTACCTCATAGGTCAATTATTCGTGTGAATTAATAGAATCAAATGGTTCATGCTGCTAGCCAAACGGTTGGAATAAAATCCTTTGGATTAAATTCAATTGTCCTGAATCTTAATTAATATGGACTCTGATTATTTTCACGTAGTTTTGGAAATGATAATTATCTTTTTAGACAAATTTTGACTAGACGGTTACTGTTAATTTTTTAATTGATTTAATAAAAAATCAATATTACTCTTTCATGTCAAACCTCTTATTTTATTTAAAAATAATGAACAAAACTAAACCATTTCTATTTGATAAAAACAATGAATTATTAAAAAAAAATTATAAACAAATCTAACATTAAAAATAAAGACTTCTTAACATATCTCGGTATATCTATCTTTTTCTAATACTTTTTTTTTTTTTTTTAATCTTCTTCTCAATAGATCTGAGCTAGGTTTTGATGTTGATAGAATGTGCAAAAAAGGTGGGTTTGCTTCAAACATATCCTAATGTCTCCTCCCTAGACCTCTCGCTCTACCGTCACGTCGAAGACGAGACTGTGTCGTTGCTGTTAATTCGCTGTGGCTCGTCGAGCATAACCTAGGGGCTCAACGTGAAGCAGGGTGGTGGGTTTGTTTGTTTTGTGAGAAAAGTTGGGGAAAAGAAAGGGATTTGGATTTTGGATTTGGTGACAAGGAAAGAGCTCGCGTTGTGGCAGATGACAGTGGCGCAACGATAAGTCATAGATGGTGAAGATGATGGCGTGTGAGTGCGCGTGGTGGCTGATAGATCCTTATTGTGGCGTGGTGGTGAGAGGGAGAGAAAGGTTTTATTTTACGTTTTGTTTTTGATTTCAGTGGAAAATTTAGAAAGGAAATGATGTTTGGGGTATGAGACAGTGAGGGAAAATATGGGATTTCATTGTTTTCTTCCTCTTTGCCTCAACGAATTATATCCCTATTTTCTTTGCGATTTTTTTCTTCTTTAATCCTCTATACTCTCTCTCTTTTTCTCCTTCTTTCTCTGCTCTTTCTCGATGTGAATGTGAATTTCAGAATGAGCTCTCCTCTGTTTGCTTTCGTTTTTTTTCGAAGGATTAATTTTAAGGAAAGTAAAGATTTCAGAGTGTTTGGAGGGTGAGAAACAAGAGAGATTTGAGAAATTATAATTACCCCAACTTAGATCGGAGGAAAAGTAAAGATTTCATAGTCTTTGTACCATCAAAAACATGCGAATTGGAGTATCACGAAGAATCGAAATTGAAGCAATATAGAGATTTTTTTATTAACCCAAGTTGGAGAAGTGTTAGTAAATATTTAAATGTTATTTTATATAAGGTACATAAAATACAGTTGCGGTAATATAAGGTTAACAAATCACGCCGATTGATTAGTTTTTAATAATTGACTAACAGATTTTCTAACGTCAAAAAGTAAGTGTCGTGAAAATCCAAAATATGAATAAAACAAATGTTGTAATTATCATTTTCGAAATTAGGTATGTCAAACTTTGAAAGAACAAATATATTTATCTTTTTTTATGAGTAACTTTGTAAATATAGTCCACCATATATATTTGGACAAAAGAAAAAATAATATTCATGATATGAAATGAATGTAGAGAAGAATTTTCTGAGACAAGTAATTCTTTATTTTTGATTAGTAATCTGAGACAAAAGTGATTACCGATTCGTAAAGCTGGAATTCCCTTCCACCAGCTTCAATGGCAACGCTAACGGGTTGATGCGCCAAAGCCTTCTTCAAGGAGTTCTCATCATTTTGTGGAACATCTTCATATCCATCAATGCTAACAACCCGGGCATTTTTCTACAATAAAAATTAAAAAAAAAAAAAATCAGAATGTATGATGAACCAATATGACTAGGTATTTTCTCTACAGCAACTAAAAACTTTCTTCATTAAATAGAAAGAAAAATTGGCTTTAATGATACTAACCCTATTTGGATCACATGACCTATCAGCAGCCCCGTAAGGATAATCCTCTTCAGTGTCAATGCCACCGTTACTGATAATAAATTCAAAGGCATAGTCCATGAGACCTCCATTGCATCCTTGGTTGTATGACCTATCACAATCTACCAGCTCTTGCTCCGACAAGGAGATCAGTTCACCTGTTACAATCTGGTTTATTCCTTCCACCGTACCAACAGTGGAGAATGCCCAGCAACTCCCTTCAATTAAAATCAACCACACTAGTTTAGTTCTTTTGCAAACCTAGTTGTTGGCATCCAAACATTTCATTCAATATTTTCCTATAAGGGTAAATACTTAAAATACGAAGAATCAGCGAAATCAATATGCAAAGGTTGGACCTATTAGAGGCTTTTGATTGGGCATCCCACAAACATCAAAATATTTCTTTGCAATTTCATTTGGATATTTCTAAACAAGGCACATTTATTAAGGATGCCAGCCCCCAAAGCTAGTCGATAAAACAAATTTTGTTGAAAAAATTCAAATTCATCAATGTAGTCGATATTTATTAAATGCATGAATCCTAACAAAATCCCTAAACGCCACAAGTCGTCCAAAAACAGACAGATAAATAACGAAAAAGGTAGATTTCATGGTCAAAGTCTCCATCAACCAATATATCCTGATCCCACCTTCATCCGAGTCATCCCCAACCCTTAAACACAAAAGAGCAGAAACATACTCCCTTTTTTTTATAAGAAAAGAGCAGAAACATACACACCAAGACAATAAAAAGATTATCAGGTAAATTAAGATAATTATAGACATAAACATGATTAATTTTTTTAAAAAAAAAAACATGACCCACACTCATCCAATTATGTTTGAATCAAACTCAGCATCAACCAAAAAAGGAACAAACGAAAAAGAAAAAAAAAACACAAAAGCGAAATAAAAAACAGGATAAACAAGTTAAAAAACAAACACATGAGTGTACATGAAAAAGAACAAAAAAGCTTACCACACTGGCCTTGGTCCTTGACATCTACAACAGCGCCCTTCTCCCTCCAATCCACATGGGCAGGCAAGTCATCGCCTTCCTTATACAAATACCTCTCACTCCTCCCTGTCCTCCCTAATCTTTCATTCTTCCTCTCCATCTTCGTACCCAAATAGATCGACCGATACTCTTCATTGGCCAAATCCGCGAACTTATTCAACCCGACTTTATAAGTCCGGTTCACAGAGTTGTGCTCGTCGACAAACCTCAAATTATCCTTAAAGATCTCGAACCGGCGTTCCTTCTCGCCCAAGGCATTGTAGTTTTTGCCGTGCATAATCAACCAACTCTCGTATATCTTCCTCACCTGTGCCTCTGTTCTCCCCGACGATAGCTCATTGTTGATGTAATAGTCGATGATTGACATGGAGGAATCCATGGCCAATGACATGGAAAAAAACATGAACATGAAAGCAGCAAGAGATTTGCTAAGAGGAGCCATGATGGGTGGGTTTTTTTTGGTTGATGTTCAATCGTTTATTTCTTTTTTGAATAAATGATGGGTGGGTTTTGTTTCTTATCGATTGAGGAAGAGAGGTGTGTGTGGGTGGGTGGTTGGGGGTTGAAAACTTGAAAAATATGTATATAGCGAGAGAAAACGTGGAGACAGAAATTGGGATTGAATTAGGAGACCGAAATAGCGTTGAAATAGGTCATTGTTTGTGGGGAGGTGTCGTGTGCTGATATGGGTAATGTGATGATGGTGACCCTACGTCAGTTTGGAAAAGTGCGTGGTAAATATCTCAACTTTTGGGTCTTTTACCAGTTGGACGTTAGGATTTTAAGGGCAATCGGGGAATGTGACCTTTGAGAGGTGTCGGCTGTTTTTGCCATTCAAGGTTTGCCTATTTGCTCGTTGGTCTGTTTTTTTCAGTTTGGATTATTGATTGGGTTTTGATCAGGGTAACGATGAGTGTATATTAAAATTCAACGTATCAGGGATAACCTGAAGGGAAATCGATGCCCTACGGCATGTAGGCTCTAGTGATTTGATTTTTCGTTCTCCCTTGTACCCAAAGAAAAAGGCAAAAATAAATAAAACGTGTTAATAAATAATAACAATCACATTAAAAATAAATAAAATATGTTAATAAATAATAACAATCATGTTAAAAGTATTTAAACATGATTAAATTATAAATATTATTATTAATATTGTAAACATCATAACTGTATTTACGATTAACATGAAATACATTCAAATCTCAACTATTAAATTTTTATAGAAGCGGATCATTTGTAAAAAAAATTCTATAAAACTAACTATAAAGGCGATAACCTTTTCTACTACATTTAGTAATTACTTATCATAATTAGTAATTTAATATCTCATCCACCATTCACTGCATTAACTAAATACCGAACAAGTATGCACATATACTAGGTATTTAGTTTTTTTATGGAGTTATTTTGTTAAATGTGCTGAAAACATTGGTGAACTTAACCTGTATTTCCAATGCGCCATTTTCTTTATTTTATAGTCCATTTGAAATAAATAAATTTCACAAATATTTTTAAATTCATTTGCAATTTTTTTATTTATTATGTTTGAAAAAAAATGATAAAGCTTGGAATTCATTTGTAAATGAGTGTGTTATAGTATTGAATAAACTTACAATACTTTTTTTTGGGTCAAAATTAATATTTTTTAAAAGTGAAATGAATTTAATCTTTCATTTTATTCAAAATAGAGGGTTAATGAACCATATTTTAAGCATGTAATTTGTTAGATTTTATTGGTTGCATTTAAATATGTCAAATGAAAGTAGAAAATTTGATAAACTTTAACTAAAATGTGAGGTTTAATATACTCCCTCAGTTATATAAGACATGTCCCCTTTGACAAAAACTCAAAAATTGAGAAAGTATAATAGTTACATGCAAATAATTTGATATGAATATTAAACTTAAAATACGAAACTTACTATTCAAAAATTAAGAAAATACATCAATTGTATGCAAAACAGTAAAATAGTTGGAATAATAATGAAATATATTATTGAAAAATTGATGATAAAAGAATTTGGTTTTTGATTAAAGAAAAATATTTTGGGATCCCAAAATAAAACTAGAGACATGTAACATGCATTTTATGAGATGGATGGATTATAAGTCATGGTTGAGGTCAATTTGTTTCAGCAATGTCAATTCAGGTTGTGATGTAGTAAATAATTCACTCTCTAGTAGCCTATTGACACGTAGATAACTCTCCCTCTAATGACCGGATGACATGTGGCTGCATCAATAACGGACACGTAGCAGAGCAGATGATGAAGCCATAATCATTCACAGACTTCTCACACGCAAAAATGGAAGCAACATTTCAGGGATTGTGCCGTCCTTGAACACGCAATAAGACCCCTCAAAAGAAAAGTGGGATCTCAGGGATCGCACTGTCCTGAGCACGTGATAAACTTGTTCCCTGAACCACTATAAAAAGTCCAAGGTACACAAATTTCAACTCAGTTCAAGTTCATCACAAAAACACTATCACCATCAATACTATAATCCTCTCCGTTTTCTCAACACCTTGCACAAAGGCATCAGAGAGTCATCGGAGGCACCACCCCTTTTTCCTCAGATGACTCTTTAGTTCATCACTCTTACTCTAGGCAGGCCTAGGAATTCCAGACCTCCAGCTTAGCAGCAGATTTTCGGCATCAACAGATTGACGCCGTTCGTAGAAAAAAACCTATCTCTCGTTAACCAATAAAAACGAAGAAATCTAAAGAACTTATTTGTTGCCATGCCGCCCAGAAACCCCACCAAGAATACCAACAAGAGAGTTGCCGGAACCAGCGCCATACCTACACAAAACAATACTCACAGCCAGCAGTTCAGCTCAAGGTTCCCTGCTGTGTCTGAACACATGACCTCTGACTGTGACTTGCAAACTCTTCCGGGAACGCAATGTACTCGTCATACGGAGATGAACCCCCTTGAAAATATCAGAGGAGCCACCTCGGTGCATCCCACTATTCCAATGATTCAAGCCTAGTTCTTAGAGCTCTCTCGTTTGGTGACAAACCTGGCTGTCGAAGTCTTGAGAAGAGGTCAACAGCCCTTACCCCTATCTCCTCACTGAGCTTCCAGGAAAACTAGCCCTCTTGATTACGGGCTCCCCATCGATAGTCTTCATCACTGCAGAGTCTTCACCACCTCGTGCTAGTAAATCTAGATGAGGCTCCTCCTCTAGAAGCAACCTTGACCTGGACAAACGAATTGAGGAGATGGAAGAAAAACTCAATGAGGCCTTCAAATGCCAGAATCATAACGTCCTGTATGAACTCAAAATCCAAGACCCACCATTCACACAGGAAGTTCTCGAAACTCCACTCCTGCCAAATTTTTGGATGCTATAAGTCAAGCCCTATGACAGCTCGATAGATCCTTTGAACCACCTACAGTATTACAAGACCACTATGATGCTACATCGGTATTCTGATCCTGTCATGTGTCGAACGTTTCCCCTGACGCTTGAAAAAACTGTCGGCACATGGTATTCCCAGCTGAAGCTAAGAGGCATTGGCACCTTCAAAGAGCTCAGCAGCAAAGGACCTAAAAAGACCTCGAAAAGTCTATTCAACATCATACAACATCGAAGGAAAAGGCTTCGAGCCTATATCTCAAGGTTCAATGATTCCACTTGGGAGATCTCTGACCGTGATCCCAATGTTCAGATGCTGGCATTCAAAAATGGATTAAGATATGAAATCTTCAGCTCTAAGCTCACCAACCGACCACCTAAAGACATGAACGAGGTCTTGGCCCTTGTAGAAAAGTACATGCTGGCAGAAGACGATCAAGCCTTCGGAAGAAAAAAAGAAAGAGAGACGAAGAGGAAGATGAAAGACACCGGTGATCCTCTGGGTGGGGAGACCAAAAAACCCCACCACGAGGGCAGGTGTAAGGCCACCACCTGTTTGAAAAGTTTCACTCATCTCAATACATCCAAAACCAATGTTTTGATGCAGGGCAATTCTTCGATGGCCCCCGAAGTCGCAGTGCCTCAACGGAGATCAGAGAAAGTGATGCAGATTCCATAGAAACCATGGCCATGATACTAGAGAGTGCCATGCTCTGAAGCAACAAATTGAGGCCCTTATCAATCGAGGGTACTTAAAGGAACTTACCGATTTCATAGCAAGGAATAATGCTCGATCAATCTAGGAGGAGTCCTAAACGTTCCTCTAGTCAGAACTAAGAGCATCGAGCTCTCCGAAAGAGTCCGAGATCGAACCGAAGAGAACCTGACCAGGGAGGCCAAGAAGTCACAGTCACTAGAATTATTAAAACAAGCTATGGTAGACCAACCGTCAAAGGCAACTCTAAACAGAAAAAAAAAGTATACACTAGTTCCATAACTTGCGTCAGCGGGCCTCATAAGCGAAGGAAGACAAACCAGACAATCTTTTTCACAGACGATGATCAAGATGGAGTACAGACCCCGCTAATGAGAGTTATAAAATGCATCTTAATAGTATTTATTTATTAACATTTTAGGGTTGATTTAAGGTTGAATTACACATTTATGCCTTAATAATGCTAAAGTGTCATTCTTCGACCATTGATTGATTTTGATGCATTTTCAGGTATTTTGGGTTTAAAAGAGATGGAAAAGCTAACATTACTTAAAGCACCAAGATCCTATGCATATCGGAGTGAAGGAATGGTTTCGAAACTATTTCATGTCGCAGTATAGAAAGGTGTGCACCGCAGCCACCAGAAACATTCAGAAGCTAGAACCAACCAGTGTGTGCCGCGGCCTGGACCAGGCTGAGCCGCGGCCTACAGAGCCTCCATAAAGCCAGGATTCAGGGTGGCGCAGTAGCACAAATACAATCCCTTGTTTCTGTTTCACGACCTAAATAGGGCTTTAATGACATTTCTTGACCCGAAAATTCCCTTGAACCTTATGGGGTATTAATAGAACACTTAGGTTTGATTGAAAAAGAGGCTGGAATCAAGAGCAAACATATTTTTCTCTATTTTAGGTGATCAAGCATGAGCCTAATGTCCAACTAATCTCCAAGCAAGGCAAAAGAATGAGTTCTTAGGTGTAGTTATTCTTATTTCTATTCTTGATTCAGTTGTATGGATTCATTATTAAACATTGTTTATGATTTACTCTTTGATTAAGTATGAATGAGATGATCTACTCTTAATCTGATGATTGCATCTTTCTCCTCCATATAAGTCTAGTCAAGCTCTTCTTATGTCAAGTTGTTAGATGTGATTAATTTCGGTAGATTCATCTTATAGATTTGTCCATTACTACGGTATTGTTATTGAAATAGGTTGTCGTTTCTTGACAATCTATAAGATAGGTTATGTGTGCTTGAATTGGAACTAAAGAGTAATTTGTAGCAATTACATTAGGATGTTTATATGTTTTGATTGAATATTTACCGATTGCTTATTTGGGATGTGAAACCAGCAATCGAGATAAAACTATTGAGTCAAGATAGGGATAGGGAAACGAACTTAGGAAGGATTCCTGGAACTTTGTTACTGCTTTATTGAATCCTTCATCATATTTTCACAACTCTCTTATATAGCTTCATTCGTAAAACAAAGATTTACTCATTTGAATTTCATCGTTTCGTGTTAAGGTTTACACTTTCTCTTGTAGTTCGCTTTTCCTCGTGGGATCAACACCTCATCTATACACAATAATCGCGTGTTAGTTTGAGCGTAATCAAATTTTAGCGCCGTTGCTGAGGAAACGCGCTTAAGTACAAGGAAGATTGTCAACTTTGAGACAAGACGGTAATATTGTTCTTTGCTATCTGTTTTGATTTTCTAATTTTTTGTGTTTTATTCATTTGCCCTCTAATTCCTTTGGTGTATGCTTAGACTGAGAGATTCGCGATGTAAATTCCTTAAAAGACCCGAAATAGAGTTACTCTCTCCTTCCACATCCGTTAGTGAAACCTCGCCTAGATTAAACCATAGTGCACTCCCAAACGAGAATTTAGAGGATTTTGTTAACATGACCGAAAATCACAATGAGAATGTTGCTAGGACACTTAAGAACTACTTGCATCCTAGCTGAACGGCCACACCATCTTGTATCATGTTCCTCTCTAATGACCAATAACCTGAGTTTAAGCTGGGCATAATTCAATTGCTATCAACCTTCCATGGGTTTGAGAATGAGATCCCCTATGTCCATATTAGGGAATTTGAGGAAGTAGTAGTAACCTTTCAAAGTAAGGCTGATATGGTAGACACAGTCAAACTTCGGTTTTTCCCCTTTTCACTTAAGAAAAAGGCTAAGGTTTGGTTATACTCATTAAGGCCTAAGTCTATAGGTAGTTGGGATGAGATGACTCAAGTCTTCTTCCAAAAGCATTTCCCAACCCATAAGACCAATAACCTTAAGAGACAAATCTCAAACTTTGCACAAAAAGAGAATGAAACCTTATATCAAGTTTGGGAACGTTTCAAAGACTTTTTAAATTCTTGTCCACACCATGGGTATGAGAGTTGGCAAGTAGTTAGCTATTTCTATGATGGACTTCTAAGTAGAGAAAGGCAGTTCATAGAAATGATGTGTAATGGAGATTTTCTTCAGAAAGAACCAGACCAAGCCATAAATTTTCTAGATGACTTATCGGAAAAAGCCCATACTTGGACAGGACCGAATGCCACAGAAAGTACTAGGAGAAATCAAACCGTTAGAATTTATCAACTTAAGGAAGAGAACAGCCTTAAAGCCCGTTTAGAGGTCCTAACTAAAGAAATTGAAGTTTTAAAAACCAAGGATGCTAGAGCCCCCGAACCGGTTGCTAGGGTAGAGTCCCATGAACCTTGTTTTATGTGTAATAGGGTAGATCCGATCTACAACCTTCTGCCCATTCTAGTACCCAATGGAAACCAGAAGCAACTTCATCTAATGCACCACAACAATCTTTACCTCTGGAAGATGTTTTTAAGTCTTTTTTGCAGGTACATGCTAAGAGTATGGAAGAACAAGGCAAGATAAATCAATGGTTGTTAGAGAACCAACAAGGGATCAAAGTGGAACAAGAAGTGATAAAGAGCCAACTCATAAAGTTGACTAGTTTCTTGACAATTCAAGAGCAAGGTCATTTTCTTTTGCAGCCAGAACCTAATCCAATGGGACAACATATGGTGCAAACCTCCGATCTTGACAATCAAAATGTTAAAGAGGTTAATACTATGATTACTCGTAGCTGTAAGAAAATTGATGGACCTACTCTACCATTAAACTTGATTCCTAACACCATGAGCAACAAGGATGAAGCCCCCAAGGAACAAGATGCCTATAGTGATTCTTTACCGGTGTCTTTCCCTCAAGCACTCCTTAAACTTAAGGAGAGAAATTCAGCATTAAAAGGTGAGATTCTTGAACAACTTCAGCATGTTAAAATTAACCTCTCTCTTCTTCATGTCAAAAAATAGGTTCCCAACTATGCTAAAGTCATTAAGGATCTATGCACACTCAAGAGGAGGCACAATGTGAAGAAGACGAAATTCTTAACGAAGCAAGCAAGTGCAGTAATTGATAGCATGACACCACCCAAATATAAAGATCCAGGCTGTCCAATGATGGCTTGCCAAATTGGAAACAAATCTTGTGGCCAAGCATTGCTAGATTTGGAGGCTAGTGTGAACCTCATGCCATACTCCATTTACTAGCAACTAGGTCTAAGTGAGATCAAACCCACTTCCGTGGTACTTCAACTAGCGGATCGATTGGTAAGAAAACCAAGAAGTATTGTGGAAGATGTTTTATTGCAAATTGACAAATTCTATTATCTCGTTAACTTTTTGGTTTTAGATACCATTTCTATTGTGAATACAGAGTCAAAAATTTCTTTGATACTTGGAAGACCATTCCTTGCCACAACTAATGCCCTCATTAATTGTAAGAATGGCCTAATGACATTATCATTTGGAAATATGACTCTAGAGGTGAATGTTTTTCGAGTCTCAGGGCAGCCACATGAAGAAGATGAGTGTTTCGACACTTACATGATTGATGAGCTTATTTTGGAGGATGAGTACATTAAAGATAATTCTAACTCTTTTGAATTCCTTCTTAATAATTTTGATTTTGATGATTCTTCCATTTATCCCGATGCCATTAATGTTGTTGATGTTTTTGATAAGTCACAGGGATTTATGAAGAAATCATGGCAACCATGCTTTGAGGAGTTTTCTAAAGAAAGGGAGGCACCCAAACCCTCTTCTGAGGAAAAACCAATGCTTAATTTAGCTCCACTACCCAAATGACTCAAACATGTTTTTTTAGGCCCAGGTGGTACTTTTCCAGTTATTATTTCCTCCGAACTTAGTGATGTTCAATGCGATCAATTGTTGAATTTGTTAAGAGAACATAAATCTGCACTAGGTTGGACCATGGCCGACATAAAATGTGTTAGCTCTTTAATTTGATCCCATAGGATTTATCTAGAAGAATGAGCTAACCTTTGTAGAGACCAACAAAGAAGGCTAAATCCAACTATGAAAGAGGTTGTTAAGAAAGAAGTCTTAAAACTGTTGGATGTGGGAATTATATATCCAATATCATATAGTAAGTGGGTTAGTCCAACCCAAGTAGTTCCTAAGAAAGCCAGGGTGACCGTGGTAGAAAATGAAAAGGGAGTGTTAGTACCAACTAAGGTAGTGACCGGGTGGCGAATGTGCATAGATTATAAGAAACTTAATTCAGCTACTCGTAAAGACCATTTTCCTCTCTCATTCATAGATCAAATTTTAGAATGGGTGGCTGGTCATCCTTTCTATTGTTTTTTAGATGGGCATTCGGGATACTACCAAATAGGAATTGCCTTAGAGGATCAAGAGAATACCACATTTACTTGTCCTTTTAGTACTTTTGCTTTTTGAAGAATGTCTTTCGGTTTGTGTAATACACCGACTACTTTCAAAGATGCATGATGAGTATTTTCAATGACATGGTTGAAAAATGTGTGGAAGTGTATATGGATGATTTAACCATGTTTGGAACTTCTTTTGATTCATGTTTAACTAATTTGAAAAATGTTTTATGCAGGTGTGAAGAGAAGGGGTTTGTGCTTAATTGGGAGAAGTGCCATTTTATGGTATCTTCCGGGATAGTCCTGGGGCATATAGTGTCCGAAAAGGGGATAGAAGTGGATAAATCGAAAGTCAAATTGATCTCTAAACTACCCACTCCTAAGAATATTAAAGATGTTAGGTCTCTCTTAGGGTATGCTGGGTTTTATAGAAGGTTTATTCAAAATTTTAGTGCTGCTTCTAGACCCTTATGTAACCTTTTGATGAAGGATACTGAGTTTAAATGGAGCTTCGAATGTGAGCAAGCCTTTAGGACACTTATCTTAAAGCTTACAACCGTCCCTATTATGCAATCACCGGACTTTACTTTGCCTTTTGAGATTATGTGTGATGCTAGTGACTATGCTGTAGAGGCTATTCTAGAACAAAGAAGGGAGGGAAAATCATTTGTTGTTTATTATGCTAGTAAAACCTTGAATCATTCTCAGATGATGTACACCACAACCGAGAAAGAATTACTAGCAGTAGTATTTGCATTGGATAAATTTTGCTCTTACTTAATTGGTTCACCTATCACTATATTCACAGATCATTCTGCTCTTAAATTTTTCTTCTAAAAAACGGATGCTAAGGCCCGTTTGACACGTTGGATTTTGCTTCTACAGGAATTTGACTTAATCATCAAAGATAAGAAAGGGGTAGAAAATATCGTAGTGGACCATTTATCTCACTTGGAATTCAAGAATGAGACTGACATTTTTCCCATTGGGGCTTATTTTCTGTTCTTGGTCACACACCATGGTATGCCGACATTACAAACTACTTGGTGTCTCGCCAAGTTCCATCTACATGGAGTGCACAAGATAAGCGTAAGTTTTTGGCTGAGGTAAAAAAATTCTATTGAAATAATCCTTATCTGTTTAAATATTGCCCTGATCAAATAATAAGAAGGTGCATCCCGGATATGGAAGTTGATAGTGTGTTAACCTTTTGTCATACCTATGCTTGTGGTGGCCACTTTTCTATTAAAAATACAGCCGCAAAAATTTTGCAATGCGGTTTTTATTGGCCTACTTTATTCAAGGATGCTAATGAGTTTTGTCGATCATGTGAAAGATGTCAAAGGTTAGGTTCATTGTCCCGTCGTCATATGATGCCTCTCAACCCGATCTTAGTGGTAGAAATCTTTGATTGTTGGGGGATCAATTTAATGGGACCATTCCTACCTTCTTTTGGGTATTTTTACATTTTGCTTGCAGTTGATTATGTTTCTAAATGGGTTGAAGCCATACCTTGCCACACTAATGATAATACAGTTATTGTTAACTTTATTAAAGATCATATCTTATCTAGGTATGGTACTCCATGTGTTATCATTAGTGATCAAGGGTCACATTTTTGTAACCGTTTTTTTGAGGCTTTAATGCACTGGTATAGAGTCACCCATAAAGTTTCTACAACATATCAATCACAAACCAATGGCCAAGTGGAACTAGCAAATAGGGGGATTAAGCGAATTCTTGAAAAGATGGTAAATCCCAACCGAAAATATTGGTCTTTGCGCCTATCGGATGCACTTTGTGTGTACCAGACAGCACACAAGACGGTTCTTGGAGCATCTCTTTATCACTTAGTATTCGGCAAAGCATGTCACTTGCCAATAGAACTTGACCACATAACATATTGGGCTATTCGGAATTTTAACTATGACTTGAAGTTGTCTGGTGAGGAGAGGAAAATGCAACTTTGTGAACTTGCAGAGTTGAGAGATGATGCCTATGATAATGCTAAGGACTTAAAGTCAAGAATGAAAGTGTTGCATGATCAGAAAATACTCTGAAAATTTTTTGAACAAGGTAACAAAGTTTTCTTTTATGACTCGCGGTTACACTTTCATCCGGGAAAATTGAGATCACGATGGAAAGGACCTTATGTTGTGAAGAGTGTTTTTCCCAATGGAGTAGTTGAGGTTGAAGATCCTTCCGACGGTCGTGCATTTCAAGTTAATGGCCAAAGGTTAAAGCTCTACTTGGAACATGAACGTGTTAAAGATAGCCTTGAAGAGATCTCTTTGGTGGCCCCAGTTTATACTTCTTAATCGGGTACTTTCGTTCCATTGTACGTTAGTTTTAATTTTGTTAAGTCTTTGTTGATTTTCTAATTTTTGTCTTTAGTTGAGTCTATTTTAGTTTTAAGTTTAATTTTCATTTTGATTTAATTTAATTTGTAGTTTTAGGTTAATTGTTAATAATTTTAATTTACATTATTTGTATATATACTTTTTTTTTTCATTTGCACAGCCAAGTCCACACAAATTTTCTTTCCAGGTCACGCCTAGGCCCAGCCCAGCCCAGTGCGCCTTACCCCACAGCACCCACACAAATTTTTAGCCCAATACACTGCGCCCCAGCCCATCTCGCACCACAGCGCACAGCAAAGGAGGATTTGGGGATTAGGTCATTGAGCCTTGGCACGAGTAAATGTGCGCCGTGGTGCACGCCCGTGACAACACCTTTTAAAGGCCATTTTGCTTTCTTCTTCTTCATTTTCTTTTGAAAAGAAACAACCCTCTTCTACTCTCTCTCCAAATCCACCCTTAGCCATATATTTTTTCTCACTATTTGTTTTTATTCTAACATAATTCCTTGAGGAATTGCTCACTTATATTGTAGATTTTGCTGCAAATTTCTCCAAAAAGCTTGGTTCTAAGAGGATTTTGGGATTTCAAGAGGATTTCAAGTTGGTGGGTCTTCTCTCCAACTTTGGGCATTAAATAAGATCAATTTCCTTTTCTTTGTTGTGAACTTGTGATATTTGAGTGGTTGCATTTGATTTAGTTCTCTTGTCTTAGAAAAATTAGTTCAAATGGCACCTAAAACTAAGACACAAAGGGGGAAACAACCTCAAGAGTATGATGAGAGTAAATTTGTTAATAACAATGCTAGTGAGAGATATGTTAGTTTGATGCATGCTAGGAGACCCATTCTTGAAAGAGGTTTCACTATCACAGAGAAGAGAAACCCAACTTTGTTTAGGATGATTAGTGAAAGGAATTAGGGTGCATTTGGGAGGCAACCACCTAATTCCATTATTAATGTGGTTTGAGAGTTTTATGCCAATGCGGAAGAGCATAGAAATGGAAAAGTGATGGTTAGAGGAAAAACAGTTTCTTTTGACAATACATCTATTAATAGATTTTATGGGCTATCTGACATAGAGAACAACAAATATTCTGCTTATTTGTCTAATGTTGACTATGATGCGGTTTGTAACACACTTTGTATTTCAGGCACGACTTGGAAGATGTCAGGTGGTAATCCTATGACCTTACCCGACCCTTCTTTGACTGTGAATGCTCGGGCTTGGCAATACTCTGTGTATCAGAAGATAATGCCTGCTACGCATTATAGTGATGTTACTGTTGAGAGGA
Source organism: Bretschneidera sinensis (assembly GCA_023935145.1). NCBI lineage: Eukaryota > Viridiplantae > Streptophyta > Magnoliopsida > Brassicales > Akaniaceae > Bretschneidera > Bretschneidera sinensis. The sequence goes on along the minus strand of CM043698.1, from coordinate 68,793,201 downwards.
CTGTTCTTATATATGCCATTTTGATGGGTATGATGATTGATGTAGGTCAAATAATGTTTAATTCCATCATCCATACTGTGAGACAAAAGCTTGGTCTATACTTCGCCTCTTTGATTACCCAATTATGCATCCGAGCCGGCGTCCAGTACAGTAGTGAGGAGGAAGCACACCACCCAAAGAAACTTATCGATGATGGAATGCTCAATGTGATTAAGGCATCAAGGTCACAAGCTCCGGGAGAGGGAGCAGTGGTTGCTGCCCCCCCTCCACCTCCTAGGTCTCTGACTGTTGTAGAGCGGCTTGAGCATCTAGAGATTCAATTTGATGAGCATCAAAAATTCCTGCATGATAGGTTTAATCGTCAGGAACGATTCTTGGCCAGGCAAGCAGATTATCAAGTGGGGGTTCACTCTTCTTTTGGTCAGATGTACCAACACCTTGCCTCCGCCACCGGTTGTGATATAGATCACTTTCCCACCTTGCCACCCTATCCGGGTTCATCTTTTGATCCAGCTCCAGAGAAGAATGAAGAGGAGGAAGAAGAGGACGATGACATGGAGGATTAGCTTTTGGGTTATCTTTTGTTTGTTTCATTTTATGTTATTTTATTTTATTATTGGATGACTGTACTAACTTTCATATTGGATTAACTTTTCGTTATTTTTATTTTTCGTACTTCATCTTTCATTTTTAGTTATTTATGTAGTTTTGATATGCTAACCTAACATTCGGTGGGAATCTTAATGTTACATCGTAGTTTCCTTATTTTTGTTTATTTTGTTCTATGTTAGAGATCAAAATTTCAAAAAAAGGAATGGTATGGAGTTCAAATGGTCATGTATAATTTTCGGCTTCCTCGCACTTTTGGTTAACAAGGGAGTTTCCTTTACTTTTGCTTTCACATTGAGGACAATGCTTATCTTAAGTTGGGGATGGAGGAAACACATTTCTTATTCCATACCATTGAATTGCTTAGTTGTCACTTTCCCTTTGTAGTTTTACTTCGTTTGTTAGGATATATATATGTTTTGTGTTAGCATTGGAATTAATTTACATGTCAATGATAAGAGTTTAATTGAGATAGCATATAACGTTTAGAAGAAGTTAAATCTTGCTTCGGTTTAAGAATAATCTTGAGTGTCGATCTTCATTTGGTTTGAGACTCTGGTTTGCGATAAGATTGCATGATGAGTTTAAAACATTTAGAGAAGTTTTATGTTCGACTATTTTGTGAATATGTTTGCGGTCCCGACAAGCTCTAGAACTTATTTGATAATCGCTTGAGGTGAAATCCTAGAATGCACACTACTTAGGATATGATGTAGGCCATCTTTGGACCATTTAAGTCCTTCAACCTTACCCATGTTATATTTATCGCGAGTCACTTGTTTGAGCCTTTTTCTTGAAAAAAAAAAATTGAGACTTGTTTCTTTCGATAGCCCATTTACTTACCTTTATGAGCCTACAAATATTTTATCCTTACCTTTCTTTTAAGAGAACTTAGTTTATACACATTTGTTGAGAAACACTTAAGAGGAGTAAGAATTGAAATATGAAAAAATGTTACCACCATAACCCAAGTACATTAAAGGAGATAGGTTGGGGGTTGTGGAAAAGAGAAAAAAAATGAAAACGGAGGTGAATGGTTATGTGCAAAAAAAATGAAAGAAATAAGTGAATTTTGGCAAAGAAAAAAAAGTGGTGAATTATTGAGAGAAATGCTCGAAAAATGGTTGAAAGAGTTGGGTGTTGAAGTAAGGTTATTTAGTGCTTAAAGAGTTGTGTTTAAAATTAAGAGACTGAGTTCTTTTACTTGTTTAATCCTGCCCATTCTTTCTTGACCTTTACCTTAGCCTAACGTTACAAGCCTATTAAAGATCTAGTGATCCGATGTAGTGTGATTTGTTTTTTCTACATTAGTTGAGAGTGATTTGAAAAGTGAGCCTATGGAGTTTGATTTTTGATTGATGTCACGCAATTTAATATGTTTCTAGAGGCCAAGACTTGTATTCATGAATGTTGTGTATAAAATTATCCGGGTGTTTGGATTAATGGTTTGTGGTAAGATGGATGTTAAGAGTTGATAACGATTTTGAGGTTGATGTTTGAATTGTTTCTGGACTTGGGTGGTATTTAATGATTCTAGGTGTTGTGTGTTATGTGCGATTTTTGAGACAAAAAGTTAAATTACTCTTGGATTAACGCTAAAATTGCTTTATTTTGTTTTTATTTCTAATATAAAATTCATTTATAGGGACTAGCAATAAGCTAGTTGAGGGTTATGATGAGATTCATAAAATGAATCTTGATAGTATTTATTTGTTAGCATTTTAGGGTTGATTTAAGGCTGAATTCCACATTTATGCCTTAATAATGCTAATGTGTCATTCTTGGACCATTGATTGATTTTGACACATTTTTAGGTATTTTGGGTTTAAAAGAGATGAAAAAGCTAACATTGCTTAAAACTCCAAGATCCTATGCATATAAGAGTGAAGGAGTGGTTTCGGAACTGTTCCATGCTGCAACATAGAAAGGTGTGCGTCGCGGCCTGGACCAAGCTGAGCCATAGCCTACAGAGCCTCCACAAAGCTAGGATTCAAGGTGGAGCCGCGGTCTAGACCAGGCTAAGCCACGGCACAAGTGCGATCCCTTGTTTCTGTTTCACGACCTAAATAGGGCTTTAATGACATTTCTTGACCCAAAAATATCCTTGAACCTTATGGGGTATTAATAGAACACTTAGGTTTGATTGAAAATGAGGTTGGAATCAAGAGCAAACACATTCTTCTCCATTTTGGGTGATCAAGCATGAGCTTAATGTCCAACTAATCTCCAAGCAAGGCAAAATGATGAGTTCCTAGGTGTAGTTATTCTTATTTCTATTCATGATTCAGCTGTATGGGTTCATTGTTAAACATTATTTATGATTTACTCTTTGATTAAGTAAGAATGAGATGATTTACTCTTAATCCGGTGATTACATCTTTCTCATTCATATAAGTCTAATCAAGCTCTTCTTATATTAAGTTGTTAGATGTGATTGATTTCGGTAGATTCATCTTATAGATTTGTCAATTACTGGAATATTGTTCTTGAAATATATTGTTGTTTCTTGATAATCTATAAGATAGGTCATGTGTGCTTGAATCGAAACTAAAGAGTAATTTGCAGCAATTACATTAGGATGTTTTTGTGCTTTGATTGAATATTTACTGATTGCTTGTTTGGGATGTGAAACCAGCAATCAAGATAAAACTATTGAGTCAAGATAGTGATAAGGCAACAAACTTAGGAAGGATTCCCAGAACCTTGTTATTGCTTTATTGAATCCTTCGTCATATTTTCACAACTCTCTCATATAGCTTCATTTGTAAAACAAAGATTTACTCATTTGAATTTCATCGTTTCGTGTTAAGGTTTACACTTTCTCTTGTAGTTTGCTTTTCCTCGTGGGATTGACACCTCATCTATACAATAATCGCGTGTTAGTTTGAGTGTAATCACCCGCACGATGATGCCATGGTAGTCTCCCTCCTTATAGCTAATATGGACATCAAACACATCTTGGTGGATAACGGAAGTTCAGCGAACATCTTATTCTATGATTCCTTTAAGAAGATGCAATTGAAAGATAGTCAGTTAGAACCGATCTCCACCTCGCTATACGGCTTCTTGGGGGCTCCAATGTTTGTAGAAGGCAGTATAGTTCTCCTGGTCACCGCAGGGATGACTCCACGGACTACTACTGTACAGACTACTTTTCTGGTAGTCAAACGACCATCGTCCTACAATTGATTCTCGGCAGACTCACTCTCAACAAACTGAAGATGGTTGTTTCCACTTACCATTTCAAAATGAAGTTCCCTACTAACGATATAGTGGGTGAAGTCAAAGGGGACTAGTAGGTCTCCAAGTCCTGTTATCTGAATGCTGTAAGAGGAGGAAAAAGAATCGAGGCTTTACCCCTCGAAGTAGAATACTTTAGAGATGAGATAAAAACCCCGGGTGGCCAACCCATGGAGGAACTAACCACTGTCCTACTTGGCCAAGATATCTCCATAACAATCTAAATTGGCTCCGGTCTCCCCAAGAATCTAAAAGAAAAGCGCATCTCTCTTCTTCGGAGGAATCAAGATTTGTTTGTGTGGTCATCCTTGAATATGCCCAGGATTAGCCTTAAGGTCATCATGCACCGGCTAAATGTGGACCCAAGCCACAAGTCAGTCACTCAGAAGAAAATATTATTTGCCTCCGAGACCAAAGTTGATAAACTATTTGCAGCTAACTTTATCTAGAAGACGGACTATCATGACTGGGTATCCAATATGGTAATGGTCAGAAAGCCTAACCGCAAGTGGTGAATCTACATTGACTTAACAGATCTGAACAAGGTCTGCCCAAAAGACAGTTTTCCCCTACCTCGGATCGATCAGCTGGTTAACGCCACCTCAAGGCATAAACTTTTGACTTTCATAGACGCCTATTCTGCCTACAACCGAATCTTTATGCACGAGCCTGACTAGGAGAAAACAAACTTCATCACTAACCAAGGGCTGTACTGTTACAAAGTCATGCCGTTCGGGTTCAAAAACGCTTGGGTAACTTATCAAAGGTTGGTGAACAAGATCTTTCGTGAGCATATAGGAAGAAATATGGAAGTTTATATGGATGACATGTTGGTCAAGAGCGTCAAAGCCAAAGACCACAACTTTGACCTAGATGAGGCATTCGAGGTACTTTGGTGTCACCGGATGAAACTGAACCCTACTAAGTGCATATTCGGAGTCACTAGAGGGAAGTTTCTCGGTTTTATGGTCACTCAAAAAGGAATAGAAGCTAACCTAGAGAAGATCGATGCTATCCTCGGTATGACCTATTGGACGATAAAGAAAGTGCAAAGGCTGACAGGGCATGTAGCGACACTCAATCGTTTCACGTCGAAATCTACAAAGAAGTGTCTCCCCTTCTTCAGAGCCATCAGGAAGGCAAAAGACTTTGTCTAGACTGAAGACTATCAGAAAGCCTTTGAGGAGTTGAAAGAATATCTGAGTTCTCCCTTACTTTTGACCAAACTTGCTATTGGAGAGGAACTCTTCCTATATTTATCGGCTAGGCAAGAAGTAATGGCCCCTGTTTTGATTCGAAAAGATATGGGTGTCCAGAAACCCGTGTACTATGTTAACAGAGTTCTTCATGATGCAGAAGTACGGTACCTCCTAATAGAAAAAATGGTGTACACTTTCCTAATTACAGCACGGAAGCTTCGACCGTATTTTCAGGCATATACCATCGTGCTCTTAACAGATCAGCCACTGAGATAAGTACTTCATAAGCCGAACATCTCGGGGAGGATGGTCAAATGGTCCATAGAGCTCGAAGAGTTTAAAGTTCGGTATAACCCCGGAAAAGCCATCAACGCTCAGACCCCTGCAGACTTCTTTGTGGAGACAACGCTCTATGAGGGTCCGAGCAAAACACCAGAACCAAAGATAGCCGAGCAAATTCCACAGTGGACCCTTAATGATGATGGCTCCTTGAACAGCACTTAAAGTGGGGCAGGGCTCATCCTTTGCAGTTCGGATGGATTTGTCATTGAATATGCTTTAAGATTTAGGTTTAAAACTTTCAATAATGAAGCGGAGTATGAGGCATTACTCGTCGCAGTGAAGCTGGCAAAAGCGATGGCCACTGAAGCCCTGGACACGTATAACGACTCATAACAGGTGGTAAATTAGATAAATGGTGAATTCGAAGCTCGAGGTGAGATGATTGCTCGATATCTTAAGAGGGCTAGAAAACTCGCCGCTGTATTTAGAGTATTCCGGATAACCCAGGTTCCTTGGGCAGAGAATTTGAAAGTTGACGATCTGGCCTGACTCACCTCCTCTTGGCAGACTGAGCCAACCCAAGTCATCTACCTTAAGACTCTCGCCACCCGTAGCATTGATGAAGAACCTGTGTTGTTAGTAACCGAATGAGAGATGTGGGTAGACTTGATCCTCCGGTATTTACGTGATGGTCAGCTTCCTGAATAGAAGAATGAAGTTAGAAAACTAATCTCTCGCGCTTCCTGATACACAGTCATAGATGAAAATTTATACAAAAAAGTCTCACGATGCCTTATTTGAAGTGTGTTTGGCCTACTGAGGCCAATTACGCTCTTTGAGAGGTTCACGAAGAAGTATGCAATAATCACCTAGGAAGTTGGGTATTAGCCTTCAAAGTACTCTATCAAGGATATTACTAGCCCAAAATGCAGAGAGATGCCATAAAATTAGTCAAGAAATGCAGAAGCTGCCAGTAGTAGTGTTTTTAGAGGCGAGGGAGTTGGACGAGGCGTTTTGTTTCAATGAGGCGAGGTGTAAGCACCGAGATGTTGAGGCGTAAGCCTTTTGAAATGTTGGGGTATTTCAAAATTTTAATAAAATAATATTAATTAATTAATTAGAATAATAAAATAAAAATAATTTTAATTTTAATTAATTAATTTTTATCAAAATTTAATATTTTACTAACTCTTTATAGTGTGATAATTATAATTTTATAAATATTAATGTATAAATTATATGAAATATAACTTATATTTCTATATTGTTGTAATTTATAAGTGATTAATTAAGTAGTTTGTAATTATTATTAAACTAGATAACATGTATTATATATTTATGAAGTGTAATAATGTAATAACAAGAATACCAACTTAGTGGTTAAGATCTATAACACTTTTGATAATGGGTTCGAGCGTCAAAAAAGAAGACTTAAGGGGGCTTATTAAAACCATTTTAAAATTACATAACACTGTTCACTCATTTTTTTCTTTTTTTATTCACTTTGCCTCTCATGGCAGCACACATGTTTTCTATTTTTTTATTCACTTTCTCTCTCACACTTTCTCTTCTCTCTCATGGCAGCACATGGTTTTAATCACCACGTGTATAAACTTTCCTTTCTTTCTTTTGCCTTTATCCTTTTCTTTCTAAAAAGTAAACACATGTGCCCACTTTTTCCCTTGCTTTAAAAAAAAAGTAACTTGAATAAACAAATTACACTATATGAAATCTGAACACAGAAAGGTCACTAACAGAAACGAAGCAACTCTTAAGGTGTTGATGGTGACGAAGTGGCAAAGACTGGAGTCGAGCGTGGTGGGCTTGTGTTGCCTGAGGCTGATGGTAGTGTTGGATCAAGATGGAACCACTATCAAGAGTAGATCGGAGGGACAGAAGTCGCGACTGTGTAAGGCGATTTTTGGTCATTTGTAGGTGTGGAAACGACGCGTAGGGGCCAGGGTGAAAAGATCAAATGATTCCGATCAGGGTAAGATGATTGATTGCAGAAGTAAAAAAAAAATAGCATTAGGCATACGCCCAGACGCCCGGTGTGTCAAAGGCGTAGGTCGTTCGCCCAGACCTGCAAAATGAACGCCCTATGATACTTTCACCTCAGGTTTGATGCCTTAGGGTGTTTTAACCCGAAAACATCTATCGGTGCGCCTCGAGCACGCCCAGAATTCGCTTTTTAAAATACTGATCAGTAGTACTCCCTTGTGCCTAACAACCAGGCAAACCCTTTTACTTCGATCACAAGCCCACTTCCTTTCGCCATGTGGGAAATGAATCTTCTTGGTCCTTTCATTGGGGTGCCCGACCAGAGAAAACATCTTATCATAGTGAAAAATTACTTCACCAAGTGGGTAGAGGTAGAACCACTTGCTAGTGTAATAGACCATCAAGCTCGAGGTTTTGTCTAGAAGTCCATAGTGTGTTGGTTCAGTATACCTCGGATACTGGTCACTAACAACGGCAAATAGTTTGATAGCGCTTGGTTCAAAGCATTATGTGGAAAACTTTGCATCAAGCATCGATTCTCTTTCGTAGGGTATCCACAGGCTAATGAGCAAGCTTAGGTGATCAATAGGACACTTTTGCAGGGCATCAAGAAAAGACTAGACGAAGCTGACAAGCAGTGGATCAACCATCTTTCGAACGTACTCTGGGCTTATCGAACCATCGCTCGGACACTCCTTTCTTCATGGCATACGGCTCCGAAGTAGTCATCCCTTTAGAGATCGAGGTGCCTTCCTTACTAGTACAGAACTTCGAGATAAAGTTCAGATTCGATTAGCCACCTATCAACAGAGAATAGCTAGGTACTACAGCTCTCGAGTCTGAGAGAGAAGCTTTAAGCTATATGATCTCATTTTATGGAAAAACGAAGTGTCTCATCCTCAAGAAATAGGGAAGCTTGTCCCAAACTGGGAAGGTCTGTATCGCATCAAAAGAGTTTACCGAGCTGACACTTTCGAGCTTGAAGAATTGAATGGAAAACCTATCCTTCGCACTTAGAACGCGGAGAACCTCCACAAATTTTATCAATAATGTACGTCCCTCTAGTTCCGTCCCTCGAGTTCCATGCTTCGTATGACTCGACAATGTAACTTATGAATGCCTTAGTTATCAATGAAAGAACCTTTATTTTCTAAGTTTCCTCTTCTCGGCCTCTCTCAACTATAACAATGGAAAAATAAAAGTTTGCAAAAGGAGACAAGGTGAAAGAAATGAATTTCATTAAGCAATATAATTTCAAAGGGACGCATTATCAGCCTCAAACTATAAAGAAGAAGAACAAAGAAACTACAAAAAAGAAAGAAAGAAGAAGAATAAGTCTTTAGGGGTCGACCTCTCTATCGGATACGACCTCTACCGCGGCGCCACTCGACTGGGCCTGTGCATCCTCCTCACTTTCTGATCCATCCACCATGGCCCTATCTTTTTCCCTCGAGGTGGCAAGCTCAAGGGTCGAGAAGTTGACCTGAGGGTATAACGTTTTGACCTTCTTCTTAGCTTCCAGGAACTCCTCGAGGTACTAGAGCCCAACCTTCTCCTCCACAACCTCTCGGAAGAAATAAGAGTTCTTGAAGTCAGCCATGGCCCTCCTGATGACCTCCTTCATCTTCTTCCTCAGCCTCTGCTCGGAGGCCTTGGCAGTGTCCTTCTCCTTATGCATGGCCTCCTTCTCCTCCATAGCCTTAGCCCTGGCCCGGTTAGCTCCCTTCTTGTTCAAATGAGCTCCTTCCAAGGGGCCCTGTAGCTGCTGGATAAGCCTATAATTGTCATCTAACTTTCGCTAGTGCCAGGCCAGCTTATCACTCATATCCAAGCAGCAACGTGATAGCATCCTATTTACCATACTAGACTAAAATAGAAAGCATAAGAATAAGTTAAGCTACCGTGAAGCAAAAAAAGTTCAAAGAAAATTCAAAGAATAATGTAAAAACACTCACCTGGTAGGCCAAGACCTCAGCCACACAGCAAAAGCTCTCAATGGACTTCATCCCGAGCTCGATCACATCGTGCGTAGGGATGCCCAAGATGAGGTGCTCTCAAGCGACCTTGGCATGATCGAAAACGGAGTCATTTGTCTTTATGGCCCAGTTGGGAATAAAGACCCCGACCTTTGAAAAGGTCCTTTAGGATAAGGACGAGGGTTGTGTCTGCTCTGGAAGAGGTGCAGGAAAAATATCCCTCGGCTCAGAAGAGGGCTCGGAGGGGCTCGATGTCTCCACATCAATAGGGATAAGAGAAGAAGCCCACGACCGTTTCCTCGACCCTTAAGCTTGTAAAAGCTGTTTCCTAGCTTGAGCAGTCCTCTTTCTCTAAGAAGCCATCTTTTTCGCCCTTTCCTTATCTTTGGCCATGGCTTCCATCTATGCTCAGCAAAAAACACAAGTATAATGAAAGGGTTTTCAAGTATATATACCACTCTCTAAAGTCTTCTCAGGACAACGATGGCCGAGGCCACGCTTCACTAGCTCCTCGTTGTCATACAAGACGCTAACGTCAATAGATGTGGTAGCCATAGCTTTTAGTGTTTCTTGCTCGCAATATAGATGGTGCAGTTTCTTATACTTTCCCGCACGGTCTAGACTCCTAGTCAGTGGAACCCCAAAACTCTTCTCGTTCTGGATGTAGAAGAAGGTTTTCTTCCACTACTTGACGGAGGTAGGCTTCTTCTTCAATAGTCCCTTCCAAGCTCTAGAGCTAATCACGACCCACTCGTACTGGTCGTGCTTGCTAATTTGGAAATGAGCTTTAAAAACATTTATGTTCATTAGCCCCTTCACACCCATGCAAACACAGATGAATACCATAATTAGACGCACAGAATTGGGCACCAGCTGGCACAATGCTATACTGAAGAACCTCAACACCGAGCAGAGGAAAAGATGGAGTAGGAATCTGAGCCTGACTTTCATGTGTTATTCATAAACACATATCTCGAAGGGCGTTTGGCTAAGGATGACATCACCGGCCCTCTCCCCAACACCAGTGTTCTTTAGGGTGTACTCTTTCAGAATCTGGTACACACGCTTGATGACCTCGAGCTTATTTGGCACAGAGTTCACCAAAAATGACCACTGCACCCTCTCTTCCACGCTCATATCTCCCCTGAGCTCAGCCAAAACGTTATCCCCCTCATCCTCGGAAGAAGAATCCTCTTCATCCTCATCTTCCTCTTCTCCAACATCGTAGGGAGCCATTGCTAATGGCCCATCCTGAGTGTCATCTCTCCTTAAGGTTTCACCCTCACTAGAGGCTTGGTCCAAACCTATAGCCACGTTCAACTCCCTAGACAGTGCCTGGCAGTCCTCACTGCCACTACCACTACTACTAGGCCTATCACAATAATTACCTACTGAAGACATTATAAGAATGGGAAAGGTAAACTCACTAAAGGCAGATCCCTACGATAACTTCAAGCAGTTCAAACCTAACTATAAACAAGCTCCACACATCGATCCTCCTTACGACAAAGAGAGTTCTCAAACTCTAGCAGACTCTGAGGGCTCTCAAACTCTGGCTGACTCCGAGGGATCTCAAAATTTCTCTCTGAATGCAAATGGAGTGAAGTGAAGAAATGAGAGGAAACTCCTCTTTTATATAAAAGCTCGGGCGTGATTAAAGAGGAAAATTTACTTCACCCTTAGTTGTAAACACACGAAGTTTGGTATAACCAAGGCGCCGTTACACTCTCCAAGGCTACTAAAGCGTACTATCAAGGGCATGCGATGCCGTTATACTCCCCAAAATTACAACACACCCTCCAACATTTAATGCCTCCATAGAATATTCTAAAAACGACCCAACATTTAATATTCTAGAACGACCTAACGCTCAAGCATTGAATGTCTCCACAGAGAATTCTGGAATAGCTCAAAGACTTTTTTATGGGCCCAAAGGCAAAATAAATTGTCCAAAGGCTCCCAATGGGCCTAAAGCAAAAAAGTCTTCTATGAGCCCAAGAAACCGTGTAGGCCTACTCCTCGTCGAAGATCTCTGAGGTCTAGCATTTTGACTGAGGCTCATATGCTTGGTCTCACATGTCCAAGGCCAAGTATTTTGACTGCTTCTCAAAAGCTCGGTTTCATGTCTCTAAAGCTGAACATTTTGACTGAGGCTCATACATTCGGTCCTAAGTCTCCAAGGTTGAGCATTTTGACTGAGGCTCATATGCTCGGTCCCATGTCTCCAAGGTAGAACATTTTGACTGCTACTTAAAAGCTCGGTCCCATGTCTCCAAGGCTGAGCATTTTGACTTAGGCTCATACGCTCGGTCCTATATCTCAAAGGCCGAGTATTTTGACTGAGGCTCATATACTCGGTCCCAAGTCTCTAAGTCCGAGCATTTTGACTGAGGTTCATATATTCGGTCCCATATCTCCAAGGCTGAGCATTTTGACTGAGGCTCATATACTCGGTCCCACGTCTCTAAGGCCGTGCATTTGACTAAGGCTTATATGTTCGACCTCACGTCTCCAAGGCCGAGTATTTTGATTGAGGCTTATATACTCAGTCCCACATCTCCAAGGCTGAGCATTTTGATTGAAGTTCATACGTTCGGTCCCATATCTTCAAGGCCGAGCATTTTGACCGAGGCTCATATGCTCAATCCCACATCTCCAAGGCCAAGTATTTTGATTGAGGCGTATATGCTCAGTCTCATGTCTCCAAGGCTGAGCATTTTAACTGAGACTCATATGCTCGGTCCCATGTCTCCAAGGCCGAGTATTTTAACTGAGGCTCATATGCTCAGTCCTATGTTCCTAAGTCCAAACATTTTGACTGTTGCTCATATGCTCAGCCCCAAGCTTCACAGGCCAAAACACGCAACAAACTGCACAAAGTTACATTATACTTCATCTTAAGCATATAAATATACTTAAGGAAGTGGGAGGCCTCTGATGTAGTAAATAATTAACTCTCCAATAGCCCGCTGACACGTGGATAACTCTCCCTCCAATGATCGAATGACACATTCATCACAAAAACACTATCACCATCAATACTATAATCTTCTCTATTTTCTCAAAACCTTGCACTAACAAAGGCATCAGAACGTCCTCGGAGGCACCACCCCCTTTTCCTCCGATGACTCTTTAGTTCATCACTTTTACTCTGCGCAGGCCTAGGAATTTCAAACCTCCAACTCAACAGTAGATTTTCGACATCAAAAAGTTGTATTCTCATTGAACTTTTGTAGGTTCTGCGATTTTTTTTACAATTTTAAATTGTAATCAACATATCAAAGTGAATTTTTTTTCCCGGTTGGTTCACATTTTCTATTGAAGTAGTAGCAAATTTTTTCTTTCATGCGCCATAATTGGAAAACTAAAAAGGTTTTTTTCCTTTCAGCTTTTCACTTGAGCATACCGTAGGTTGCAATTGAATTTCACTGTCAGTTTAGGGGCATGGTCTTTCGTTTTGTTATCTTATGCTTGAAACTAGTATAACTTTACTATTTCAGAATTCAGAGATACTGGGGAGTTGTGTATTTGTGGATTTATTAAATTACCTGAGCTGTTTTTTCATCCTTAATAGGTACTTGCATCTTGATGCACTTTTCTTTCTTTGTGCGTTTCTATCTAGGCTTGCTTGATTATGGTGGAAATTTTTTTTATATAATTGGTGATAAAAACTAAACATATAATTTCAAAATATATGCTTGTAGAAATCAAAATAATTTTAACATAATATAAATGTATAATATTAAATAATACTTTATAATAAAAACAAAATAAATAATTAAAATAGAGAAAATAGAAGGAGCTGGCCGGTGAGTCATGGAAAACCATTGTCTGCCGTTATAGCCTCCCTACATGCAGGTACAAATGGCTAAGACTGGCTCCAAGATAAAACCCAAGTGCTCGCAGCTTTGCCTCCTACAATGTGCACATCCACCAAGAAGCGGGGGTAAACTGACCCGATTAAGGTTGCCTAAAAACATAAATATATAGAAAGTATAAAACAAGAAAAAGAATATTAAAAATTGTGTCTTAGGCTCTTAAAAATCTTGGTATTTATAAGCACAAACGAGCCTAAGAATTTAATTCAAATTTAAAATAGAAATAATTACAAAATTTGTAACTTCAATTTGATTATTGTATTAAAATGGCCAAATAATGGCTATCAAAAACCCATGAATAATCGTGAGGAATTCAAAAATTTTCTAAAAATCCCCCACAAGTTTTAAAATTTTGAAACTCAAAACAAACAAAACAAAATAAAATAGAATATAGAATATATGTAAGGGCAATTCTAGTACTATGCAATAGTTGCAGGAGTCTTCATGACTTGAGCCTACACTTAATGTTGACAGTATTCATCCAAGGGAGCCGTAATGGACTACCTTGAATTAGATCCCTTAAGCAGAGTTCAACAAGTCACACACAGAGTATTTAATATAGGGCTAAGTTTGCGGGTTAGCGCTATTATTGGTCATGCGCTCTTATCTTGATTCTCATGAGAGTCTCTAAGGAATAGCCCAATCTCATAGTCGCGACCTCACGATAACTCTCACTTAGGTGAGCCTCCAAAGGTACGTGTGACAAGTACCTAGCGGCAATACCCACCTCGGTCTCATTAATGGTAAATATCAATCTTGAACATCACACTAATAAGCACTATCACCTTAGGGATGGGAAGGAGATGCTCCTTTGGAGAATGCTCCTTAAAAGTAGTGCTAAAAATGAGTCACACGTTGCAGGTTGTTTTTACCCATTGAACCTTCTTCATGGGATCTTTAATCACAAAGGTTGAGTTGCCCTTGTTGGTGACTCCCTGTGGGCTAAGCCTATCCCCCTCAATGTATAAAGTATACCCTTCATAGGTAGACCTTTAGTCAAGTTATGAGCTATATTCCTTTTAGATCTCACAAACTCTAGAGATATAACACTTATACTTAACAGTCTTTTGATTTATATCTAACTTGAATATGTCTATTCATCTTCTTATTAGAATGAGATTTTCGTATAAGATCTATCATAACTTTACAATCATAATGTATATGTATGGAGGGCACAAGTTTGTTCATGACAGAAATATCCATCAATATATATTTTTAACCACTTAGCCTATATACAAGTTTTATCTAGATCTATTAGCTCAACCTTCATAGTACTTCTATAAGGTTTCATCTTTTTCTTGAAAACCTACTTACCACCTATAGGCTTACTCTCGGGAGGTAAGTCTAATAAAACTCAAGTATTATTGATTTAAATTCATTATCAATAAATTTCTTCCAGAAATGTGCATCTCCACATGATATAGCCTCACTATAGGTAGAAGATTTTCCTTATACTAAAAAAGTAAAGAATTCATCTCCAAAATTCTTAAGTTTCAGATTTATTTCCTAAGGATGAACTAGAAAGTATATCCTCATTTAATTAAACCTTAGAAAGTTGAACCAGTACCTTAATTTGAAAAAGAAGGATATCATCGAAATATTTTGCATCTCTAGCTTATATTATTATGTTATTGGATATTCACTTATTTCAGATGTTATCATTAAGAACTTGTTTACATTACTATCTTGAGCATAACCTACAAAAACAACATCTATAGTTTTGGGTTCTATTTTCTTTCTCTTTAGTTCGAGTATATCTTCCTTAGCTACCCACACTTTTAAAATATTAAGCCTTGGACATCTATTTTTCCATATTTCAAAAAGATTTTTCTCACTATTTTAGATTTTTGTTAGTGATTTTTTTTACTTAGTTTCCTAAGATTATTTCGTTCTTTCTTTTTCATTCCATCTACTTGATTACAAATCATTTCAAAATTATTAATTTTTCTCTTCCTTTCCTTTTCTCCACCATAATAATGTAACTTTCTACACTCATAAAATTTATTCATGTTTCTTTTCTTTCTTAATCATGATGTGCAAAGTATTTAAAGTTGAAGATTAATTTCTTTGCTAATAATGAGTATATATGTTTTTATGGTCTTTAATTTTCTCCTATTGTTAGAGTTGTGGATTGCTTTATGTAGATACTTATGATTGCTTTTTTCGTATATATATATATATAGAGAGAGAGAGAGAGAGAGAGAGAGAGAAAGAGAGAGAGAGAGAGACACACACACACACAAAAGCTTTATATCAGTCACCAATCAAACTTTGACTGAAAGATTCAAGCGTAAAATCTCTATTGCTTTTAATTTATATAAGTTTTGCTTCAATTTAGTTTCTAACTTAGGTTTTGGATCAATGCACTCTATTTAACAAATTTTGTGCTGCCATTCACACTGTTTATTTGAATGGTCATAGACTAATATATAAAACAAATAGTTTTAAGCCACTAAATATATTCTAAGTACTATATATAATATTCTGTATATATACATATTTCTTAATAATTCATAACTATTTTTTTACATTAACATATATCTCTTATTTAGAGTGCAAGATTTTCAACCAAATTCTAGAATAAATTATACCAAATAAGAAGACTTTGATACCACATGTGTAAACAGAGATATGCAAATATTTCGAAATATATAAAATGCTAGAATATACATAGAGCAAATATATAAAACACTTGGTCACTAATTAAAAGCACTAGTTCTTATAATAATTCATAATTCCTCAATTTGATTTTTTTAGTATATAATATATTTTTTTTTGTTATTTTAATTTTCATCCAATTTTTTATATTAATAAAAAAAATCAGGTGATTATTATGTTTTCGTTCATATCACATTATCATGACACTCTATGAAAATAATTAACTTATATTCAATGAAGATATAAAGAAATTAAAAAAAAAACATCTAAGCTCTATGCCTAAACTTTCTATTAAATGGACTAACGTTTTTTATATGTTCATTAAACATTTAAAATGTTTACAACAATTCGTTATAGTGATTATTTTATTAGTATAATCATGATTTTTATGCATGTTATTAACTTAATTATATAACGTTTACAATAACGTTTTCATTTATAACGTAACAATAGTTTGGTTTGTTTTTTTTATATAACATTTACAGCATTAACATAATGATACTTAAAATCATACTTGATATATATATATATATATATATATATATATATATATATATATATGCTACTATAATAATTACAAAAATAATTTAATAGTAATTTGCTGTTATAGACATAGAAATCAGTGGCATGTAGATCAAAATCACCAAATCAACACACAGTTTGACAACATTCTCAAGTGAATGAAGACAAACTTTTTTTTTTTTTTATCTTTTATTGTAATAATGTAATGATTTGGTACTATAACTTTGTAATTGATTTTTCTTTATTTCAAAGTTGTTTTTAGCGTAAATCTTTTAAATATAATGAATATATATATTTTCTACTTGAATTTATTTTGTTCTTTCTAAACTTAAAATTCAATCTAACTATCCCCATAATCACTCTTTTAACAACATTTCATACAAAGAAGCATATATATTTGAATCAAGGATTTACTTTAAAAAAAAAAACTATTGATATGTAATACAAACAAAATTCTCATACATATATGGATAAATATATGTAACATATTCAAAATTCCTGAATATAAACATATTATACGTATCATGAAAAATAAAAACCGTACATATACAACATAGTATATAAAACTAGGTATCTAACACATGCAAAACCTAAATACCACATGTTAATAATATTATAACGGCTTTAGCTGTTGGAAATTTTTTTTATATAATTGGTGATAAAAACTAAACAAATAATTTCAAAACACATGCTTCTAGAAATCAAAATAATTTTAACCCAATATAAATGTATAATATTAAATAATGTTGTATAATAAAAACAAAATAAATAATTAAAATAGAGAAAACAGAAAGAGCTGGTTGTGAATTACGGAAAGCCGTTGTCCTAAAGTCGTTATAGCCTCCTTATAGGTACAAATGACTAAGAGAATGACTAAGACCGGCTCTAAGATAAAACTCAGGTGCTCCTAGTTTTGTCTCATAGAACGTGCACATCTACTAGGAAGCAGAGATGAACCGACCCGATCAAGGCTGTCCAAAAACACAAATATATAGAGTATAAGACAAGAAAAAGAATCTGAAAATTTGTGTCTTAAGTTCTTGAAAATCTTGGCATTTACAGGCACAAATGAGCTTAAGAATTTAATTCAAAATTTAAAATAAAAATAAATACAAAATTTGTAACTCTTAATTTATTGAGATTAATCACAAATTTGTAACTTTCAATTTATTAACTATATAAAAATAGCCAAATAATGACTATTGAAAAATCATTTGATAGTTACAGAATGTGTAACTCTCCATTTGATTATTATATTAAAATAGTTAAATAATAGCTATTTAAAACTCATAATAATTGTAAGGAATTTAAAACTTTTCGATATAGGTTTTACTTGAAATGATCAGCAAATGATGTGCGGTTCAAAATGATCTATTGAAAAGAGTAAATATTGAAACAGGTTTCATCAAAATACTTGCGCTTCTTAATATCCATCAGTTAGTCACCATTACTATAGCTCTGCAGAGACTAGATGCTTAGCGTTGAAGTTGGATAACATACCTCGCCTTTGTCCATTTAGAGTTGCTTTCGTTCTCTGATATTTTTAACCAATCTATTAATCCTCCTTTTTCATATGCTCAAATTGATCTTTATAGATGCTTCTTCAACCTTTTTTTGGTTCCAATTTTTATTAAATATTTTTAGAAATATAGCCAATGCGAAAATTTGATTTCCTTGGAGAAGGATAATCTGAGAGATGCTCTGCAGGGTCCTTAAACATTAAATGTGTACTGTTAAACAAATGATTACATTTTTTTTTTGGTAAATTGAGTTACATAATGGAACTCTCATCATTAGTACAAGTGGAGTTTGATTTCTGATTTCTCGTAATGACAAACACCTCTATTAATTAAACTAGTTGTCACCTTTGCACACCTTTCATGGTAATTTGTTTTTTATATATTTAGTAGCTCTCGTGCCTGCCATTATTATTATACAAAAAGGATAAAGAAAGAGTTCAACAATAGCTTTCAACACTCATAACATATGACAAATTTTCGTTGATACTTCTTTGGTTCTCTTATACAATGTGAACTTCTATTGCATTTGGCTGCTCTTCTCAAGGACAGTTTAATCTCAGTTCTTCTAACAGAGCATTCAGATCAGAGTAAGATGATCCACCTTCTTCGACAGCCCTCCTTGCCATCCTTTTGAGTGACATAGCTCGAGTTCTCATTTCTTAGCTTCTTCACCAACCATTGATCGAGTAACTGCCCCTTTTATATCTTTCTTTTTCACTGAGTATTTCTTTTCGTCTGCCCATTTAGACATTCACGGTCACCAACTCCCACACCTATTCTTAGAACTTCTATAACCAGTTTTTCATTATAAAACTGTTCTGCAAAGAGTGGCCATGTGACCGTAGGGACTCCAGCTGTGATACTCTCTAAAGTTGAGTTCCATCCAAAGTGGGTCATAAACCCTCCTATTGCTTCATGATCAAGTATCAGCAATTGGGGTGCCCATCCTCTTATTATCAATCCATTCCCTTTCATCCTCTCTTCAAATCCTTCTGGTAACCACTTTCCCTTATCTTCATTTGTAAAGTTTGATCCATTAACTTCACGAATCCTTTGTCAGTTTCATTTCTTATAAAATCTGGCTCTTCGAATCTTGTCATCTTTATCTGGTCTGGAAGGCCAGGCACGATAAACTTTTCGAAATCTGATGATACGTTTTTGTAAGGTTTGTGGTTGATCATGGAATAAAAAACGCAAAGAGCGAAAAAAACTTGTCCCGTGAAAAATTAGCCTTGGAATTCCAAACTTTGCTGCAACTTCTGTAGCCCATGGAAACATTACGTGTGCCAAAAGGCAATTGGGGCAGCATTCTTGCAGGAGTTGTTCAAGTGGTTGTTGAAGCAGGCTCATAGCCTTGAAGAATTTGAGATCCATTTCTGGTGAAGTGATGCTGCTCTTGTTCTCACATCCCTCTGGTAATCAAGCCTCTGCACATGGAAATTTTATTATTCGAATATTGATTTCGACGCCTGATTGCCTGTCTCTTTCAATTATATCGGAGAAGAGAGGAGCATTAAGGGGAGTGCTAATGATGGTGGCCTTCACAACATGCTTGACAAATAGTCTGGCCATTTCTGTGGTTGGGATCATGTGCCAGCTGTGGAAAGAAAAATATATGAAGCTTATGTGGTTGTGAATCCATGTTGCCTTTGTAGAAAGTAATTGCCCGACTGGTACACCAGATTAAAAGGAAAATAAAATGACGAGTCGGATAAGATGAGGCCGAAGGAAGATTAGAGGCTAATAGCTCTGCTTATAGTAGAGTGAAAATCACCTCACAATTGATTCATATATATGTATTGATAGAGGGCATAGCAAACAGGAACAAGTAAAAAATTATTTGTTTTACAGGATATAGTTGCTTCCTGGTAACTGAGGAAAAAGAAATAAAAAATTGCTTTCTATCATACAAGCTTTCTATACTATCCTTTTAATTATGATATCCTTACAGCACAAGAAATGCCCTGGTAAGTGCTTGGTAATTAACCTCTGAATATTTTGTAGTAATAAAGTGTTTGATAATCAGTTTTTCCTGAGTTATCTGTTTTATTTTTCTTAAAGTTATGTTTTGGGTCGTTTTTACAGTGCATATTTTATGCTGTCTTTTACCCTCGTATATGTTCCTTATTCTTGGTTGGCAAGCAACATTGTTTTATGATATGACCTTATTTTCTCCCATTTGGATTTGCAATCAACCAGGGAAACAATATCTCGATTAATACTTTTATGTCAGACAATGTTGTACGTGATAAACCTGAAAAATTGAACTGGTAATGTTTTCTTAGTAAGGTGAGAAAGAGAATCAAACTTGAATCTCTTAATATGTATTAGATGTTTATTTGACAGTAAAATTATTTCAAAACTACTAACTGTAAGACAACCTATTGCAACAAAATTAAAGATGCGTTTCTCTCAAGAATTTGGATGTTTTTCAACTTTTAAAGTTTCGATCCACATGCGGGAAATGGCAAACTGTGTTTTTCATGTAGGAACTAAGGCCTATAAAGTTATATATTAGTATGCCATTTCTTTTCTGGAGATTTCAGAACACTTAGCACTGAACATTTGTCGTTCAGTCTTGGATACATCTTTTCACGATTGTTCTAACTGGACATTTAATTTTTATTCTCTATCATCACTTTTTCTATTAATTTTATTAAATGCACGATGAAAAAATCAATTTTTTTTATGCTTTTGTTATTTCTGTTTCTTTTCTCTTTCACCTATCTTCTCTATCGATCTAAGTGTCACATTATTGTCACGCGAGAGAAAATTTTCAAGACTTCATAAGCAAGGATGGAAACATGAATTTTCTTTAGGTTGGCCTGAAATATATTATCAATCTTATGACTATTTAATCAGAAGTTTTTTCCTTAGTTGCTCAGTAATTAATCTAAATTCACAAACATAAAAATTATACCACGTAATATTAGTTTTATATATACGTTATTTCCTTCTAGTTTTGTTTTTTTTATTCTTTTTATTCTTTTTTTTATATTTTTTTCTTTGTAACTACTCCACCACGCGTCTATTTTTTTCAAAAGAATTATTTCATTCAATAATAATTCTTTCACGTATATATATTATTTTAATTCAATGTTATATTTATCAAATTACTTCTTTACTCATATTTTAAGAACACGGGTATTACATGGTGATAGTGTTAGAATAGACGATCTAGATGGTGGCATAATGAATAATGGAGTTTCTATATTACTCTTTAAATTCTCCACAATTTTTTTTTTTTTAAAAAATGAATCTATAGTTTTTGACTTCATGATTTAACATATATATTAAAAGTAAATAAAGGTAGATAATTAACCCATACTTTATAGATATGAACTGATTAAAGTAACAAAAAATCCAACTCGATTAATTATTAACGGCCAACTATTAATTGATCAAGATAACACCAAACTTCAAATTATTCATAATATTCAATAAATCCCCAAATTACAAAACCATAACAAAATATTATGCACTAACTTCCGATCAAAAAAAATATAAAACCAATTCTTCATAATTTCAATGACAGAAACTAAAAATCTTCCACCAAAACTTCCCAAATTGTTAGGGCTAGAGCAAAATTTTTCAACTGACAAAAATTACTCTTATATATATATTTTTATATTTAATTGAATGAATAAAAGGCAAAACACAACCACCTATTTATATTTAGCCTTATTTTTTTGGGTGTTTTTATCTTTTGTGGTTTTCCTGTCTCTTCTGGATCTAATATTGAAATATAGATCTCAATAACCAAAAGAATGTGCTTAAAAAATAAAAACGAAACCCAAACTACTGAACTAGAATCCGAAACTGTTACAACATCTCCACCATCAAAAGTCAAAACAAAAACAAATCACAGTAATTTATTTATATAATTGTATTCATTCCTAGTTCCTATCGCTTGCTATCATAGGCTAAGAGAAATTTGAGTTTGGTTTAGTTTTAAGTCGTTATTATAAATATTTGATAAAACTTTTTTTCATATTTTTTATTTCATAAAATTTAGAGAGAGAAATACCTTCAATTCTTCAAATGCACAATTGATGATGTTGCATGGCTACCCAACAATTTGCCGTCACAGAACGCTGGAGAGGGAGAGAAACACTAGAGAGATGACAGTCACAACACAGAGAGGGAGCCCGGTGTGAGCGAGACAGAAAAATGAGATGAAGAGGAGAAGATGTCACTCAAAGAAAAGAGTTGGGTACTGCCACTGTACTGGGTTAGTGGATGGGGTGTTTTGAGTTCTTGGGTTGGGGCTTGGGAGTTGGGAGACTGGACTCACATTAAAATTGGGATTGAACCTAAATAATTTATTAATCATTTTTTAGGAAAAATTGAGTGTAGCCTGGGCCTGATCAGGAGTATGCATGGCTCGGTTTCAAATCAAACAATCAGAGTGCGTTTGGATTAAAAAATAAGACCATTTTTTATTTTCATTTTCATAGAAAACAAAAAACAAACTAAAAACATACTTGGTGGTTAAAAACAGAAAACATTTTGCAGAAAACAAGATAGAAAATGGCTCTATTTTAAAAAACCGACAAAAAGAAGTTTTCACCCAAAACACGAAAAATGATGAAAATGCTCATTTTCTAAAATACGTCTACGAACAACAAGGGCATCCCATTTCAAGTCACGAAAAGCGTCAATATAGCACCACCATCACTATTATAAAAATAAATTTTTTTTCCTCAAAACGCACCTGACACACCATCTCTCTCTCAACTGCCAAAAGAGAAAAATGACTTTTATTTCATCATTTGACCATTCCAAGCTCCTTCATGAGCACTCTCACTCTTGAGGTAGCCTATTTCCACCCCTTGGTGACCTTAAAAGTGCACTTTGCATATGTGTTTCTTCAATAGTGAGTGATGGAAATAAGGCACTGCCTTGTATAACTTATCAAGAAATTTTCCAGAAAATGTCTACAATTTGTTAATTACTAGATTTCCTCTCTTTTGTTGGTGAGTTTCATTTGCAGTCGGAGTCAAGATTCCGTTTTCGTGCTCATTTCTCTGGGAGATTGCATAAAAAGGTTTTTCTCTTTCGCACTCTCATATTATGTCTTTAAATTACTATTAGTTGTATGAAAGTAAGATTTGGAATTGAGTTATAATCGTATTTTTTTTCAACATAAAAATAATTGAATAACATTATGATTTCATTTCAATTTTAATTCCAAACTTTAATTCTGTTCTACCAAACATAATGTTAAAATAATTCTCATTTTGATAATTAATAAAAAAAAATTTAAAGAATTGACCATAGAAATGATAGATGATTGTAGTATAGACTTTATTCATAAAAATCATTACTATATTATTTAATAAAAAAATAGTCGATTATTTAAATAAATTTTATCAATAGGGGTCATGTGCTGTTTTATTGACTAAGAAAGCCTTGGGCTTCTGAAACTTCTATATGCATAAATCAGGGAAAAAATATTGAAATTTGGGGCAAGAGAATAATAATTTCGTGTCATTGAAATAATAATTGACAAAATAAAAAATAGTTATTCACAGTGATTATATTAAATGAATATGGAGTTTCTACAATTTTCATATAAGGAAAAGCAGTGTTACTAATCGCGTTTTTGTTGTTTTCATTTTCAAAAAGTATTTTTCATTTTTATCAACCAAACAAGATTCTTAGAAAATAAAGAGAAAAAAATAAAAACTGTTTTCATTTTTTAAAATCAGAAAATGAAAATGAAAATGAAAAATGTTTTCTAAAATCAAAACACCCTAATTCTCAATCAAATTAAAGATTTCAAACCGAATTTATCGGTTAACTGAACCTTCGATTAACGAGTTATTTAATTCAGTTATCATATTCAAACCGATATTCTTATCTCTATCACTAACATTTTTCACATTTTATAGATCTATCCAAATATCTCGATCTTTTTTTTATTTTAGTTCCCAAGCATGTGTTTTTTCCCCTTAAATAAAAGTAGTTAAAATTCTTAACTTTCAATATAAGGTTGTTTTAAACTTATTAACTAAAATAATAGATTTTCTTTTACCACATCATTGAATAAAAAATGATTAAATTACAATAATGAACTCATAACTTGAAGGATTTACAACAATCCCTATTCCATAACCTTATCTCCATCCAGGGGTACTGGAGGCAGCTGCTCCCACTTGATTTTTGTGCTATAAAAATTGACTTATTTATAGGGGTTTACATAACTGCTCTCATTGAAAATATGAAATTACACCATAAATTACTCTTAAGTTTGAACCCAACCCAAACACGGAACACCACCTATCTTCATATCCTATTTGAGACTCGGACCACGATCCTCTCCATTTAAAAATTGAAATGGAGATCAAGTTCATGGTGAGATTAAATGCCATATTGACAAATTTAAATTTGAATATTTTCTATCTGATGATGTGTCCTTCAATCTCACCATAAACTTGACTCTATTTTAATTTTCAAATTGAGAGAATTATGATCTCTGACACTCAGTCCTCTCACTCAGACTCAGTCCTCTCTCCAGTCTCTACACAATGTCTCTCGCCTCTCTGTAAGTCTCGCGCCTAACTCTCTCTTTTAACTTTTCATCCAAGAACTGAAAAACACGATTTGGATTTCTTTTTTGTTTATTAATATGTTGTTTTCTATTTTTCTATATTCAAAGATTCAGCAGAAGAAATTTAAATTAATTTTCGTTTGATTGCTTTGAGAATAAAATAACTTTTATGTAGATCATCAAAGATATTAGTATCTTGATTTCCCGAGCACCAAAAATGAAAGAGCTTTAAGAAAACAACATAAACCAAAATTTTAAAATTAACAAGTCAAAAATTGAAAAGAAAAGAAAAAATGTTAAAAACCTTGACCTTAAGTGTTCATTTCAGATCTCAAAATCTTCTCTTTCTCAGCTCGAAAAGCAATCACGAATCACCAATGAATTTCTACTTTGTACACGTAGCTGGAGATGTATAGCATTTCCGAGGAATGTGCATGTTACTCTTACCTATTATTTATGAGAATTCATGTGAATACTCTTCAGTGTGCTAGTCTCTCTCTTTTCCCCTCATCCTTGGGGCCAGATCTGAAACAAATACGGAGTAATACTTTTGCTAAGTCATCCTAGAAGTCGCATGTTATGATGCAATAGGTGGACTTGTGAAGTTAGAATCATTGTTTTCTGAGGTGAAGATGTTGGGGTGTAAGTTTTTTTTTTGAATATGTTATGATATTTTTAAAATTTTAATAAAATAATAATTAATTAATTAATTAAAATAATAAAAAAATAATTTTAATTAATTAATTAATTATTATCAAAGTTTAATAATTTACTAACACTTTATACTGTGATAATTATAATTTTATAAATATTAATATATAAATTATATGAAGTATAACTTATATTTCTATGTTGTTGTAACTCGTAAGTAATTAATTAAATAATTTATAATTATTATTAAACTAGATAACATGTATTATATATTTATGAAATGTAATAATATCACAATAAGAATGTTGGTTTAGTGGTTAAGACCTATGACACTCATTAGGTCAGTTCGAGTTTTTAATATACACCCAGCACGGAACGTAAATTTTACGCCTTGAACGTACGCTCCAAGTAAAAAAACGAACGTCTAAAAAAAAAACACCTAACTTCAAATATCTTGAGACATTTTTGCTTCGTCCCTCCCTAAGCACACCCCGGACGAGTTTCAGAAACGCCCATTAAAACACTTATTAAAACTAAGATATAAGATTAGCAGCAAAATTATGAATGAGGGAGGTGGGAACTGAACACTGCCATGATGCTATGGAAACAAGTGTCACGACCACTGTACCACTTGTTATTTTACTAAGATTTATTCATATCTGTCACTTATTTATTGATTAATAATAGCAACTAATATTTCTGGGTAATTTACAATAACAATAAAACTGAAAAATTAAATATATAATTAATATTTATATTTATATTTATATTTATAATCTATTTTTTAAAAAATATATACACTCTTTAGATGCTTTCACTTTTACTCTCGCTTTCATTCACTGTTCTTATATCCTATAAGGTTAGAATGATGTGTTTTGTTGCTGTTTAAAGAGAAGGAGACAAAATTTTTATATCCTAAGGTTGATTCAAGATTTTTATTTTCAAAGAAGGGTGCAGTTAGAGGAAGGGATAAGGTTAATAAAAGGAGCTGCAGAGAGAGACATTTTCTATGAATTAATTTGGATCTCATGTCAAATTATATAAATTATTGGTGTAATTTATTATTTTTTATATGATAATAGATGATAATATTAAAAGTACTGTGTTTTAAAAAATAATTAAGTCTTAGATTTTGTGTTTTTTTTTTTAAATTTCAATCATTGATTTTTCAAATAATGATATGTCAACAACAAAAGTGTGAGCCCTTTATTTTAAATCCAAAAAACTCAAACACTCGCTATGAATGATTCATTTCCCGATAAAACATGTATGCTTAGAGAGAGGGGCAAATCTCAAGTTCTGGGTTTAAATAGTATTAATTTCTCAATTTATACCAAAAAATGGTACAAACTACTAAAAATTAAGAAGCAGTCAGTATTCACCTTTTGTTCTTGTTGTAGCCGTAGTTTCACCAAAGTATAAATTTATGGCGTTCTCCTTTGATTCTTCTATTCCCTCTATAAGGCTTTCACCTTTTTCGGAAATTCCATTTCTTATTATCAGAATTTTGTTGATGCATCCAAAAAGTATTTCCAAATAATTTCATAAGGCGCGCTGATCAGAGCTTGGTTGCACCACAAAAAGCTCTTTTCAAGCTCAATCGTTAAATCTTCTCCTCTTCAATGGCTACCACTAACGTACTCGATGGCTCAGGTACAAATTCTCGTCATTTTTCTTTCAATACATTTATCATCATTTTTCTTTCGCTGCAGGTAATTGGTTTTTAAGAAAAATTATCAAAACGTTTCTGTGATTGGGATTTAATTACAAATCTTGATAGATATAAAGTTCTATTGATTTCGTAAACCACCAAATAACGTGCCTAATTACAAAGACATTATTAACCTTCATTTAATGCAAGCTCTCACTTGTAATTTAAGATTTATAAAACTCAAAATCAAAGTAAACCATCGTTATTTTTTTAATAGCCTAAAAAAAAAGATTTTTATAAGTAATGACGAAAATTTTAATATTTTTATTTGTTAAAGCCTAAGTTGGTTTTTGTGATCATTAAAAAACAGATTGTTACAAAAGAACAAGTGCAAGTGATATTTATAAAAAAAAAGTACTAGTTGTATTTATAAGACATGAATTTAATAAATTACAATTAAAACATAAATTATTATTTAAATTAAAATCTTATAAATTTAAAATAAGAATTTAATAAATTTATTTAATAAAAAAATGGATACTTTTTACTTTTCCTTTACGTTTTTTCTTCTTTTCCTTTTCCACTTTTTCTTTTTCTTTTCTTTTTTACTTTCCACTTTTCTTTTTTATTTTCTCTTTTCTTTTTTCTTTCCACTTTAATAAATAAAGAAAAGAGAAAAAAACATGTGATGTTCTCCAATTTTTTTTTTTTTTTTTGGTTTTAGAAGAAAATTATTATTACTTTTTTGGTCAGAAACTTTTCCTTTTGCCTCTTCTTTTACTTTCCATCTTTTTCTTCTACTATTTTTCTTTTTTTTTTCTTCCCCAACAAAAACTCAAAAACCAAAAAGGAATTCAAACATACCCGGATCTGGAACCAGTTCATGATCCAGCAAAACGAGTAGCCGGAGATTGGACGACATCCAATAGCCGAAACAAAGCACCAAGGCAAGGTTTTGTTCGCATGAACAGTGCGAACCTGGCAGTGGTCTCTGATCACGGAGGGGCTGCCAGAATCTTACCAGAAAAATTGCCAGAATTTTGCACGAAAAGAAGATCCACCAAACAGATGCCGGAAAAGAAGGGGCAAAAAGGAAATTAAAAAACATAATCTAAACCCATTTTGCTTTTTTCAGATAGATTTATCCAAGATTATCAGGATCTCAAATCATGAGTGATGTTTAGATTCAATTTAAAATTAATTTTAAATTGAAATTTATTTTTTAAAATTTAAAAAAATTTCATAAAATCAAATTAAACTTCTAAAAATTTATATTTAATTATTATTTTATAAAATTTGATTCAATTTAACTAAATTTTGAATAGATCTGCATCTATTATTTACAATTACTTAGAGGCATTAAAGCAGTTATTTTGAATGCACAACAGGAGAACCCATTGAATTCTCAAAATTGAGATGTGTTTTCAAAGTTCAGAGTTGGGAAGCTTTGCAGAAAGATTTTAGAACAGATAATGAGGCCAAAAGAAGGTTTGGAGATGTGGAAACCCCAAAAAGGAAGGGAAAGGGAGAGCGACTTGCTCTGCTTATGAAGAAATGTAATTTTTTACTGTAGCAAATAAACATATCCTTTTCTTTTCAAAGTTCAGAGTTGGCATTATTGCCTTGGCTTGTACGATTCTTTTCACGTGTGGTGTTAAGTTGCTAAGATAATTGGGTGTTCAATACTTCAAAATTGTTTAACTATTTTCAACCAATATAGTTTTTCTATAACAGTTAGCTGAAATATTCTTTCCAAATAAATCTTTATCCTGTATAATTTTATGTGGTGATGAGTTCATCAGTTTATAGTACCATTTCAATCTTGGCTGAATGGTCCCTCAATTTCAAGGTTCAATTATAT
Organism: Bretschneidera sinensis; assembly: GCA_023935145.1. Lineage (NCBI taxonomy): Eukaryota > Viridiplantae > Streptophyta > Magnoliopsida > Brassicales > Akaniaceae > Bretschneidera > Bretschneidera sinensis. The sequence goes on along the minus strand of CM043698.1, from coordinate 68,764,600 downwards.
ACGTCTCATTAGGCGCAAAAGTGGCTGTTGTTGTCTTATGTATGTGGAAAATCATCTTGCAGCTAGAGGTTCAAGTGGGCACTCGGGTTTTTTTTCCTTCTCAAAATGTTCTTTCTACAGCTAATTAAAAAACCAAATCCTTCTTATTTGAACAAATCCCAAACAGAACCGTTTGAATATTTAAATCCAAAATTTTTCCACAATGTGTCTGCCAAAACCTTGAATCAAAATTGATGAGGCCAATCAGTGGTTGATTGATTAGGACCTACCAGATAAGAAGTTTTTATAAATAATTTAGGGAATCCATTAACAGACAGTCTCTTTCTCTCTCTCTCTCTGAAAGTGAGAGGACACCAGCCTCACCATAAGACAACCATTTTAGTAAGATATTATCCGTGTTGCTCGTGAGTGTTGGGCATCGACTTCCCTCCGTTATAGTCTATGCTCTTTCTCTATATATTTACTCCCCTTTTCTATCTACCCTTAAGCATCCTGTGGGAGAGCTAGATATTGAGAAATGGGTATTGTCTCTTTCTTAACTTCATTTATACTGTTATTAACTCTCATTTTGCATTCGTGTTTTCATCATGGTGTAGCTGGTGACAATATTCCAGAGACTAAAAGGGAAGCACTGGAAATAATCATAGGTGGAGGTGGAAATTCTCCTTCTCCCTCTCCTCCTTCTGAATGCCCACCACCAAGTTCACCGTTACCGCCACCTCCTCCACCACCAAAGCCACCAAGTCCACCTCCCCCAAACTCTTATTACCCCTTTCTTAGTGCGTCGCTTAAAGCTGCCTTCCCTGTAATCCAAAGATTCAAAAAAAGAATCTCATATGACCCCAAAGGCATTACCAAAACTTGGAAAGGCCCTGATATTTGCAAGAAGTACAAAGGCTTCTATTGTGAAACTGTTCCTGATAAGAAGGAGCTTGGCGTTGCTGCTGTAGATTTCAATGGGTATATGTTTGCTGGCTGTGATCTTCGGCTCCATGGTTTCCTTGATGGGTTAGATGATTTAGCCATCTTCCATGCCAACTCCAACAACTTCACCGGTTCAGTGCCGAAATTCATAAGCAAGCTTCGATATATATATGAGCTTGATCTAAGTAACAACAAGATGTCTGGTGAGTTCCCTACGGAAGTTCTTGGTGCAAAGAATTTAACTTTCTTGGACCTTAGGTTCAACTTCTTTCAAGGGTCAGTTCCTCCTCAAATCTTGTACCTAGATCTTGATGTGTTCTTCATCAATAACAACAAGTTTGTTCAACAGCTTCCTGATAATCTTGGCTCTACAAGAGCGCTGTATCTAACTTTTGCAAACAACAAGTTCACAGGTCCAATTCCCAGTAGCATTGGGAAAGCTCCATTTCTACTAGAGGTGCTCTTCTTGAACAACCAGTTTACAGGGTGCTTGCCATATGAGATTGGGTTCTTGAGCAATTCTACTGTCTTTGATGTTAGCTTCAATCAGTTGACAGGTCCTATACCTCATTCATTTGGGTGCCTGGAAAAGATGGAGCTCCTAACCTTGGCCCGAAACCGGTTTTACGGTTCGGTCCCGGAGATAGTCTGCAAGTTGCCTAATCTAGCAAACTTGTCTTTGTCTTACAATTATTTCACTCAAGTTGGGCCTGAATGCAAGAAATTGATCAAGAAGAAGATACTCGATGTTAGGAGTAACTGCATTTTGGACCTCCCTAACCAGAAATCAGCTGCTGATTGTGCTGCATTCTTCTCTAAGCCCCTGTATTGCCCGAACGAGAAGTCGTTTAATTGGATTCCTTGTAAGAAAGATGGTTATTCAAATTTATTGCAGAAGTCTGATCAACAACAATCTATAAGTCCAGCTCCAGCCCCATCACCTAGATCATATGGTGCTCTTATACCGCACCTGTAGTGATTTTAAGGTTCTTGATTTAAATGGCTCTTCAATAATGGTATTTGATAGCTAGGAGGGCTTTGTATTTCTAATTTCTTTCATGTTGATAATGTGATATTTAATAAAGCAGCAATGCATGTAACAATGTAGCAAATAGCACAATAAATCAACTTTTTATTTTCTTTCCTTGGTAGCAAGTATGATAAAACTGATCAAATGCCATATAATTTGAATGACTGAACAATGGAACTCACTCCCCCCCACTCTAAGAAAATAACCTTTTTTTTTCCCTTTTATCCTTATAATTGGAATGGATATTTGGTACCATTGCGGAGAGTTTGTGAATGATTTCTGTTCCTAACATAGAAGTAAGGTCAAAGTTCAAAAAGATCTTAAAATAAATTTTAAAAAAAATTGTGAAAAAAAATTGTTTTCACAGTTGATTTATTAAACACAAAACAACTTCATATATCACTACTATTTTATAAAAATTACTTTAAAAACTGTTTGACAAACCATAACTGAAATTATTGATGAACCTAATGATACATTAGGTGAACAAGCGACCAAAATTGAATCGGAAAGAGCATGTGTGTTTTTCATTTCTGGCTTGGGAGAAAGCAATAAAAAATCACGCGACTGGGCCTGTGGACCATATATATATATATAGCTTTTATGCTGATGATATTGAAAAAGACAAATCTACTCTGCCCACAAGTTTATGACAATTTGGTATGGCAGTGGAGCAGTACGGAGCCGGGTTTACCTTCTTATTTCCGTCCGTGAAGACCATGGAATACTTGTCGGTGGTTCATTTATTATATTGATTAAAATATGTCATCTATACTTATCTCTTAATTTTTTTATTTATTTCAAATATTTGAAATATAAAAACTTAAATTAATTTTATAATTTAATATAAAAATTAAAATTTATTTTTAAATTATTTTTTTAATTCATTTAAAAACAAAATAAATTATATTTTTATTTAGTTTCAAATGAATAACCTAATAAGTGTGGCATTAGATTTTCACCATGTCAGCAACATTAATGACGTGATAAAATCATAGTTAGCATAATCAGATTGGTCAGTGAACTGGTTGAAACATAGAGTTACTGGTTTGCTGGTTCAATCAGTGAATTAATGATTGAACCATTGGTTTTTTAATTAATAATAAAAATATATAATAATTATAATAATATATATTATACTATATAATTACATGTAAAAGTATAAAATTTATAAATTATCACTGAGTTCAACTTTGACAAATATAACTAATAAATTAGTTTTTAATCATGATTAATTAACAAATAAATCATTTATGACAGTTAAACATCTAAATTAAAATTGTCTTCAAAGCTTTTTATATAATAATAATAATAATAATATTTATATTTTGTATGAGTTAAGGGTTAAATATTATAGATAGGCTTTAGTTTTACAAATAGATAGTTAGTTTGGTGGTTATGTGTTAACACTTCCACCAAGCTAACCCAGATTCAAGTCACCACTTATATTTTATTTACTAAAAGATGAATTTAAATTAATTTCTAAAAAACACTCAAACCGATTTGCTTTACAAAAAACCGATCGATTACTTAAAAAAATGATACAGTTCACATTGTTTCAAATGGTTTAACTTATTATATGATTATTTGTAAAAACCGGATTAATCTGACCTTTGATTGACAATCAATCCGATCCGGTTCTAAAAACTATGGTAAAATTACAAAAGAGATGTCAAAAATTTATTACTAGAGAGAAATCTAAATATTTTCGTAATAAGTATTTATGGATTGTGTTTATATAATGTTATGTTTACAAATATTTAATTATTTATATCCGTTTATAAACTAGCTATATTAGAACTCTTTTTTGGTAGTAAAAATGAGTAAGCATGTAGGCTATCCCACATACCTATTAATGAGCATCGAGCCTCAGCATACAGAGTGAATTTGAAGTAGTCTCCACCGCACTTATGTCGAGATCAAAATTAATGACCGTTCTACATTTTGTATAATGAAATATTAAGTTTAGTGTCAAAAAACGCTTATAAAAAAGCTTATTCAAATATTTTTAACAAAATGAATAAACCTTTATGACTGAACTAAACACTTACTAATGTATTAGAACTTTTGATTCATAGACGGCATATATGAGCATAGTTCAATTAGTATCTATAATCTGACAAAAGCCTCAAAGCTAAAATTTCTCGCCATTAAGTATAAAAAAAATAAAAAACTGAAAAACTAGTATGATTGACCCGAATATAGACACTTATGCCTTAGCTGGAGATTGGAAACCCGTGACGGGCAGGGCCCTCCCAAACCTCCAACAACCCTAACGACAAAATAATATATATAATATATTAATTAAATTTATGAAATCATATATTTACTTATTTTTACATTATATGATGTATTATATTAATATTTGATTAAAATAAGTATAATTATTAAAAAAAATAGAGTTATATTGATTTAACGGGGAATTTCCATCCCCATTGACAAATATAACTCTTTATTTTTGTTTTTTCCCGTTATTTGCCGTGGATGGGGTTCCACTTTTAATATCCGACATCCCAATACAAAAATCCTAGAAGGAGATAAACTGTGGCTAACCCATGGTTGAAAAGTGGAATCATAGCCATGTGCTTGCTTTTCTTAATTGATAGTGAAAGATTTTATGCGAGCAATAAAGTTTCTTTTATACAATTGACTGACATCAACATATGGAATATGATTAAACAAAAAGAAGCTTAATTGCAAATAATGTTTTCAATTAAGGATAAGTTGTATTTTTACTTTTAATTTAGGGATCAATTATATTTTTTATTTTAACTATAAATTAGATGTAACAAATACTTTTTCATTAATTTTCTATAAAATTGAATATGTCAAAGACATGTATCTCATTTAAACTTTAAAACTCATCAAATCAGTAATTAAATAAAAAAAATAAAATCAAAATTAAAATTAAAATTAAACCAAATGAATCTCTTACTATTTTTTTTTGTACCAAATTGAAACAATCATTTTATGTTGATTTGCACATCTTGTGTTTGTGTTATTTTTTTTTTTGAGTTCAAAAGCCTTGATTATATTATGGTGAGATCGCTCACCCAACTGTGGGTCCTGAGCTACAATTCACAAAAATTATCTCAATTATCGTAATTATGATAAATTGCATTTTTTCTTGAATTTAGATCATGCAATAAGCATTTGAACTGGCTTCCTCTTTTGTCTCAAAGTCCACTAACATCATCTATATCTCAATTATCGTAAATCATGCTGCATGATTTGCTAAGCTATGAGTGTCTAATATGTGATAACCGTGATGATAAAATTAGAGGAGCTCCTTCGGGTTTTTTACAAAGGAACGGTAAGAGGTTGAGCGATCATTTGGTTTCGTTTTAATTTTGATTTTGATTTTATATTTTTGTTCTTTTTTTTTACATTCAATTGTTAATCACTAAGATAAGTTTTGGAATTTAAATTAGACACATACCTCTCACATATTCAATTTCATTGTAAAATTGATCAGAGAGTATTAATTGCATTCAATTTTCAATTGATGGTTTAAATTGCTCATAAACAGAAGTTAGAGTAAAAAGTGCAACTAACCCATCAATTAGAGTAATATTTACATTTAAGTGAAGAAAAAAAGCCATATACTTGTTTTTCTTATTTTGTTTTATTTACTTGCTTTTTCTCGTTAATAGTAAAAAAAGATTGATGTAATCAATAAAGATTCTTTTTATACAATTGAAATAGCATCAATATATCAAGCATGATATTTAATAAATGTTGAGATTTTGAAATCACAAAGTTTCCCATTCGATTTTTACAAAAATGTGAGTCATTTAATTTAATATTGAGTTTAACTTTTATCATTTACCTCTATATCAAATGATATCTCGTTTATTTTTAATGACAATATGTGATTATAACCTAACCTTTGATTTTTTAACTGACTATATGCCATATTGTTAAAAGCAATGGAACTTTGATTTGGAGGTAAATAATGGAAACCAAATATATAGGAATTTAAATACCACAGGAATAAAAAAAATAAAAATGGAATTTCAACAGATACCTCACCATTGTAGAATGCTATGCTAAGCCTTGTTCCATGAAAAGTACCAAGATTGGTGATATAGTCACTGTCTCTCTCTAAAACTCTCTGTTTCTTTATCTTCCTATGTTTAAAAGGATCAGGAGAAGATACTTAAACTACCTAGTTTTAATCTTCAGAGTTTCATATCAGAAAAAAAGCAGCACTCCATTTACATTTAGGATTTAGTGGCAACCCATGTTATATGAACTTAACTTACCAAATCGTGTCGGACACGGGGGATAAATATATGACTATGACATTGAATACTTCAAATTAAAAAAATATTAAAATTACAAAGGTCGATTTAGTATTAGTGACAACTGCCTATAAATAAAATAACTGCACCGTAACCCTAATTTATGGTTCCCTTCAATTTTCAATTACTACCATTTTTCTCTGTGTTCTAAAACTCTGTTCGTGATTTTTTTATTATATTTATCTTATATTATTCTCAAAAAATATATTCATCTTATGTTTCATTTCTCTTGGAATTTTCTTCTGAAATAGTTACTGATTTGTCTTTTTATGACAACTTCTTGGAGTATCATTGCTTGGCACTTTTATTGGTTGAATTTATTTTTATTGCTAAAAGGGAAAACATGTTATTGTGCCCATAGAAAGCTTTTTGCCAATAGTTGCCACATTTACTACTTTGGGGGGAAAATCACGTATAACCAACCCAGAACATCATATAAATACAAACAAAGAAAGTTCCCACGGCAGGCACCTTTATAATTTCACTTTCTTCTCCAAATGGATCTACAATCCCATAAACTATGGATTTTCTTTCCACAGCTATTAGGAAGCCACCTGATCCGCATGATAGACTTAGCTAGCTGTTTGCATCTCATGATGTTAAATGATATCAACCGCCTAGAGTGCCCCGCTTTTTCAAGTAACCATCCAACGGGATCAACAATTAGGCCATGACATCAACTTTTACACTCAAATTACCTGCTGATGTGTTTGGATTAGCTGAAGGTTGTGAAAATCAACTAGTTATCATGTCTGTCAGCATGTATGTAAAGCTCTTCATGGCTATAATGAAGCTCCAGGAACCTCTTAAGCAGCTGTTGAAGGAATACCGATTTAACTGCATTGTCATTGTCAGCTATGTTGCATCCACGGACAACTGATATTGCTAGTAGGCTAGGAATGTCAAGAATTGTCCTCACCGAATGGTTTCTGAACATGGTTTTAGATTCTGGGCTAGAAAGGTACAAGTTGTTGTTCTTAATTTCCATGAATTAGAGTCAGCTTATGCAAATTATTAGAAGAATGGGAAGGGAAGGAAAGCCTGGCACATAGGACCAGTGTCACTATGAAATAGAAAACCTATTGATAAAGTAGAGGTATGTAATCCACCATTGATGAACATATTGGTTTGAGCTAGCTTGACTCTGAAGAACTCAATTCCTTACATCAGCTCTGCGAGCCCGCCTCACGTAGCTCCAGAGCAGCTGCTTGAGTTTGCTTATGGTCTCGACTTTTGAGGCTTCTGACCACTCATTCATCTGGGTGGTTGGAAGAATTTTAGAATCCATAGTGAAGCCAAAAGAAGAAAAAGAAGCTTGGGTTCCCATTGGATTTGAAAATAAATTGATAAATCACAGAGAGGGTTGATACTTGAAAATACGTGGGAGGGTTTGTGATGCACTGCAGGTGGAAATCATTTGTAGAGGGTGCCAGGGTGTGAGTGCTGGTGTGCCATGATCACTTAGTGGTTGGGGCGAAAAGTATTATTGCGTGCGTAGAAGCTTTTTGCCAATAGTCACCACATTACTACTTTGGGGGGAAAATTCACGTATGCCCCACCCAAAATACATACAAACGAAGGCTCGTCGACAACTTCACTTTCTACTCCAAATGGATTCTCAATCCCATAAACTATGGATGATCCTTCCGCAGCTATTAGGAGGCCACCTGATCCGTATGATAGACTTAGCTAGAGTGTTTACACCTCATGTCCCCCCTACAGTGCCTCACTCTTCCAAAAAAACCATCTAAAGTGATCAACAATTAGGCCATGCTGATGAGTTCGGATTAGCTGAAAGTTGTGAAAATCAAAGTCCTATCAAGTCTGTCAAGCTCTTCATGGGTACTGCATTGTTGATACCATGGTGAATAGTATCTCAAAGTTGCTGATATACACGGCGAGGATAATACTTGGTATTTAGATTTGTTTCTAATCTGGATACCAGCGTTGCTGATACCATCCTGAATTGTCATATGGCATTTTTTTTTCTTTCCAGTTAAGTCTGCCCATGGTACTGTTGATTCCAGTTGGGAATTTAAATGACTATGGAAATTGAAATTCCCTTATAAATTCAAATATTTCATTTGGTTAGCATACCAAAATAGCTTGCATACCTGGGAGTTGAGATGCAGAGGAATAGATGATGGTAACATTTGCTTTAGATGTGGGACTGGCGAGAGTTTTATGGCCTTAGCTTGCAGGCATGGCTGAAATTTTGTTTGGTTTCAGTAGCTAAGGTTGTGGGTAGAGATGCTATTATTAGAGTTAATGCATACATCATGGGTCCAGATCTGTAGAACCCGTGACGATCACGGGTCCTGCTCCTCGGTGAATGACCGGGGGTTAGGGGACGGCGCCTTAAAAAATTTCAGGCCTTGTATATGTTTTGGATCTGGTTTTTTGCTTGACGGTTTGGGCTTAGACCAATGAATAACCGTGGTTTTGCAGCAGGGTGAAAACCTTAATTAGGGCGTCTTAAGTTGCTTATAAATACTCTCTACGTACTGAGCGCACATTGTAATTAGAGATTTGTGAGGTTGATAATAGTGAAACTTCATACAGGACGTAGCCTATTCTGAAGTGAACCTGGGTATATCGTGTCTTATTTTCTTTCTCTTTATAATTCGTGTGATTGACAAATCTCGAATCGTTAAGCTATTTCCCAACTTTTTGGCCATTATCTGTGTAATATAGTGTACTCGTAACAAAGAGTGCATTGCAGGATACTGGAGTCAGAAGAAACCATTTGGAGGAGAGGTACTCACCTCTGTAAGGATTTGGATATAGCTTTCCCTTTGGTTCAGAATGCAGCAAGTTCCTTTGTTAACATCCTTATTAATTGGAAGCCACCAACTGAAGGATGGATTAAATTGAATACTGACGGGGCAGTGCACAAATTGGAGAGCAGTTTTGATGGACTTTTCAGAGATAGTTAAGGCGCTTTTAGTTATGGAAAATATTTTATATTTTTTTATTTATTTTTCTTAACAATTTGCATATTTTTTACATAATTTGAAAAACTAACACTTTTCTTTTAAACATAACATTGAAAAAGACGAGAAACAAAAAAGAAAATTGTTTATCAATTTTTTCAATATTATATTAAAAAGAAAAGTGTTGTTTTCTAAATTATGTAAAAGGTGTGCAAATTGTTAAAGAAACTGTTAAGAAAAACGAAGATGAAAAATTGAAAACATTTCCACAACTAAATGCAACCTCTTAAGATGCTTCGCTATATGTACAACATTCATTGAAACAGCGATGCTAGCAATAAGGAGAGGTCTGGAAACTGCTAAGGCCAGGGGGTATAGAAATCTTGTCATTGAATCAGATTGTAAGGTAATTGAAGTTCTCAATAAGCCGGACCATGATCATAGCAGCATAGCTGACCACAAAGGTTTGCTCAACTCACTGGGAGGATCCTATGAGGTTGTACACGTCTTCAGAGAGGGAAATCAGCTCGTTGATTTTATGGCCAAGCTTGGCATGGCTCTGCCTTCAGGTGGTCAAGAGTACTTGCAGCAGCCTCCAACAGGTTTAGATCATATGTTGCTGTTTGATTCTTTAGGTGTTTGTTTTGTGAGAGAGCTTAATTAGTCTCTCTTTTGTTCTATCCCTAGTACCAAAAGAAAAAAAAGAAAAAACTATACATTTGCATAAATCTTCTTTAAGCCAACTCAGAGATTCATTGAGCCTTTCCTTTCCATATGATCACTTTTAAATTTCATAAAAGAGATTCATTACTCATCAAAGGAATGCTCAACATCCAAAAGAGGGTGACCTTAAATCCTCCCCACTACTTATTAGTTGTCGCACTAATTTCCCTTTGATGGTTTTATCATTGCTTTTGGAAATGTTAACACCTTTCAAGTGCGTGCAAATGATGGTGATCACCATTTGCAGCCCTACCTTTATTGCCCTAACTTCTGTCTGTCTTTGTCGTGAGAAATGTTAGGTTAGAAGTTTCTGTACTAATTAAGCTAACCATGAATACCCAGTGAACGCAATTATAGGGTGATCTTAGTGAGACGCTTGAGACCTTGTCTTTGCTATGGCTTGCGGATATTCTAGCGATAATTGTGGGATACTTTATATCATGTTCAATACAATAGAGGTGATGGATGCTTTATGTTTCCTGTGTTCAATTCTTTTTTATGACAATTGAAAAGAAAATGCTCCACTTTCCTTTGAAAAAGGAGACCATTTAGTCAACCACGTTGAACATTCAAAATGGACAATTGAAGGCTTCACTATCTAAGTACCGTAACTAGTTGATAAGAATCCAATTTGAGTACTGTACCGTTGTGAATACTCAATTTCTCTGGCTTTGCTCTATTTTATGGTGAAAAGTATCTAAGAAAATTTTATTACTCAAGTCTAAATAAAACATTTTGCTGAATGAGTGGGACAAATTTCATTACAGTTGAAAAAGAGATCCACAATCTACCTAACTAAGAAACACAATTAAACTCTTGACCCACCAAAAGTAATGACATATTACATGTATAGAAGGATCCAATCCACTTGACGCCAAAATTCTGTTGCCGGATCGAAGGGTTGAAATACTAGATCTGCAGAGGGGAAAATGGAGATCTAAAGGGTCGCCGAAGGAAGAGAGGGGTGATGTCTCTGAGGACTCTCTGATGCCTTTGTTAGTTTAGGGTTTTGAGAGAGAATGAGAGCAGTAATAATAGCAGTGATAGTGTTTAGTAATGAATGACTTGTTTTTTTGCGTATCTTGGACCATTTTTATACCAGTGATTCGTTTAGGGAATCAAATCTGTTATTTGCTCACGGATAACGCGGTCACTAGAATACTGCTTTAAGTTTTTACGCGTGAAAAGTTTATTAGCAATAACGATCTCATGATGTGTTCTACCATGTGTCCTTTTTAGATGTTGCCATCATAACGGCCTCATGATTCGTTCTAGAGGCTTTAATCATCCACATGATCTATCTTCATTGGTGGGTAAATTATCCACATGTCATTAGGTCATTGGAGAGGGAATTTTCCCTTACATCAGAAGCCCCCTACTTCTTTAAGTATATTTATGTGCCTGAGGAAGTATAATGGAGTTTTGAGTTGTTGGTCGCGTCCTTTAGTTTGGGAGACGTGAGACCGAGCATATAAGGCTCAATCAAAATGCTCGGCCTTGGAGATGTGGGTTCGAGTATATGAGGCTCAGTCAAAATACTCAGCGTTGGAGACGTAGGCCCAAGCATATGAGGCTCAGTCAAAATGCTCGGCCTTGGAGACGTGGGTCCAAGCATATGAGGCTCAGTCAAAATACTCGGCCTTGAAGACGTGGGTCTGAGCATATGAGGCTCAATCAAAATGTTCGGCCTTGGAGATGTAGGCCCGAGCATATAAAGCTCAATCAAAATGCTCAGTCTTGGAGACGTGGGTCCGAGTATATGAGGCTTAGTCAAAATGCTCGGTCTTAGAGACGTGCACCCGAGCATATGAGGCTCAGTCAAAATGCTCGTCCTTGAAGACGTGGGTCCGAGCATATGAAGCTAAGTCAAAATGCTCGACCTTGGAGGCGTGGATCCGAGCATATGAGACTCAGTCAAAATTTTCGACCTTGGAGACATAGGTCCAAGCATATGAAGTTCAGTCAAAATGCTCAGCCTTAGAGACATGGGACCAAGCATATAAAGCTTAGTCAAAATGCTCGGCCTTGGAAACGTGGGTCTGAGCATATGAGGCTCAATCAAAATGCTCAGCTTTGGAGACATGGGACCGAGCATATAAAGCTTAGTCAAAATACTCGGCCTTGGAGACGAGGGACAGAGTATATGAAAATTTAATCAAAATGCTCGACCTTGGAGACGAGGGACCGAGTATATGAAAATTTAATCAAAATGTTCGGCCTTGGAGACATGGGACCGAGCATATGAGACTTAGTCAAAATGCTCGGCCTTGGATATTTTCCGTAGAGAAGTTAACCTGTGGGATGTTGGGCCTGCGTAGTCTCTTAGGTTATCCCCTTTTTGAGCTCATAGAGGACTTTTAGGCAATCTTTTGCTTTGGGCTCATAGAGGGCATTTGGATCATCTTTTTTGCTTTGGGCCCATAGAAGGCCTTTGGGCTATCCCTTTTTGTTTGGGCCCATAAAGGACGTTTGGGGTAGAACATTTTTCAGGGATATTTAATGCTAGAGCGTTGTGCTGTTGTTTTGGGGAGTGGAATAACGGCGCATGCCCCTGATAATATGCTTTTCAGTTACCAACGGCGACACCTACCCTTGATTATGTGAAACGTTCAGGACTTTACAGCTAGGGATGGAGTTAATTTCCCACGTAGATCACGCATGGACCCTTATATAAGGGGGGCAGTTTCCTCTCATTTCTTAACTTCACTCAATTTTACTTGGAGAGAAAATCTTGATAGCCCTCGGAGTTTTCCAAAGTTTGAGAGCTGTTGGAGTCTTCTATCAATTAGAGAGGTCAGTCATTTGGAGGAGGTTCGAGACATTGGAGCTTGTTCGGGGTTGGATTCAGTGGAGTGCTCAGAGTTGCTTCTTTGGTGATCTACTTTGTCGGTGAGTTCTTCCATTTTCACTTTTACAATGTCTTCCGTAGGTAGTTATCATGAGAGGTCTAGCGATAGTTGTAGTGGTAGTGAGGATAGTAATGAACTGTCTATGGAGCTGAACAAGGCTATAGGTTTGGACCGTGCCTCGAGTGAGGGTGAGGTCTCGGGAGGTGAGATGCTTAAGAGGGACCATTGACAATGGTTCCCTACGAGGGAGAGGAAGAAGAGGAGGAGGAAGAGGACTCTTCTTCTGAGTATGAGGAAGATAACGTTATTGCCGAGCTCAGGGGAGATATAAGGGTGGAGGAACAAGTTCAATGGTTATATGAGGCCAAATTTCTGCCAAACAAATTGGAAGTCGAGGAGCTTGAGGCTATTAGGCTTGAATACCGAATTCCCGAGGAGTTTGTTTTGAAGAATGCTAGTGCAGGTGAGAGAGTTTGCGATGTCCTCATGAGCGAAAAACCATTCAAAATTTGTATCTATTCCCAACACCTGAAGATTGGGCTCAGATTCCCTCTTCATCCTTTCTTCTGCCTGTTTTTGAGGTATTTTGACACAGTGTTATGCCAATTAGTGCCCAACTCTTTACGTTTGTGTAACAACCCATCCTGAGTTGGCTACCCCCGAGACGATGTTGTCACATTTTGGATATCCCAACATAACACATATATGCAACAAGAAGAAATAACGGTAACAAAAATTTTTACATCAATCTTCAACCCTCAACAGGGGAGATACATCATTCTGATATTGACTTAAACATTATATACAACGTAAAATGCATGAATATTTACAAATAAATTTTTATTTTATTTTCTCATTAGTTTGAGGATGTGGACACGTACGTAGCTTACAGAAAATGATTTCGTCTGAACCTTAACTCACCAAACTATATGTCCTGCCTGCTACATGAAATCATTGTATAATGAGGGATGAGCTTCACAAGCTCAGTGAATTAAATTTACTAGAGGTATTCAATTTGTATAATTAGTCTTTTAATATTTAATCATTTATATCTCATATAACTTGATAATAGCATTCTACTATCACTACACATATCATAAGTCTCATTCTCTATCAATCCCTTCTTTATATATATTTGTTCATCTTAAGACCATTAATTATCTCATAATTACCTCGTAATGAGGTTCACAGCATAAAATCAACAATTTAGATTGTTCTTATCATATCATACTTTTATGTTTCTTTCTTACAATAACAGTTTCTCTGTGAGACCCATTCATCTATAAATAAACATACAATAACAAACAACACTTCAGCATTTCAGTAATACAATCAATATTTAAAACAGATGCAATGCTTGAATTATTATTAGGGAACGTCTTTCCACATGTCCACATGTTTTTATCTTAGACCGCCCCCCTCCTGGTTATTTTATTTCCAACATATACCTACTTTCACAGTTTTCATTTATTTTCAGCATATGCTGGTTGTCACGGTTTTCATTTATTTTCAACATATACCGGCTGTCATGGTTTTTCAATTAGATCGGCCCCTTTCTGTTCTTTTATTTCATGCATATGCATATGAACAATGATATGAAATATGCATATGAACAATAATATAAAAACAAATATGAATTTAAATATTTAAATTAGCTATCCTGATTATTTTCAAATTATTATTTAAAAAATTTCACTAAAGTCCTCTCCTCATAAATCATATCAAATCATCAATCATAGCTTGTCAAGATCCACTAAATTTCCTCTCCTCATAAATCGTATTAAATCATCAACCATCGCTCATCAAGAATTTCACTTATCGCTTTTATTATTAAATCGACTCATTATTCCAATAATATTATTTCTCATAAAATAATTCTCTACACATCCACTATTCATATCACACCTATCAACCAACTTTTATCTATTACCAAAGCATAAGTTAATAATTTATTATAATATTATCACTAGATATTTCATACTTATCTTAATTACTTAAAGTAAATCTAACTCACCATGTAGCACTTAGAGCTACCCCTGGATCACCTCCTTGTCTTTCCTACTTCTCTCAGCAATTTCCCTCATTTGTTGATCGTCAACACCTGACATAATATTTATATTAAAATTTCTAATTTATTCTTCAATTCTTCCATAATTCACATCATTTGAAAATTCTCACTTTCAATTCTGGAAAATTTCATGTATGCTAGATTTCAAAAATAAAACTCATGTTATTACCTTTTGTTTTGCTTAGAGCTTCCAGTGGTTTTCTATAAAATTCTCCCGTAAACCTCTTCAAAATTTTGCTCTTTCAACATTTCTTTCGATCCCCAAGTGTTTAAAGAAATAGAGTAATTGTATTGTAAAAGAAAGAAAACCAATCAAGATTTGGTAAGTATATATATAAAAATAACGAAACAAAGTATATATGCAATTTTTTTGCCGCCCCACTGTTCACCCTTTTGTGCTGCTTAACATGCAGCCCAAATCCTTCTTTGGCAACACCTGGACTCCAGGTGTTGTCATGCTGTCCCCCCTCCCCCCCCCCCCCCCCTTCGTTATTTTTTTTTCGATTTTTTTTCCTTCTTTCTACCCACAGAACACATCTAGTTCATTCTTTTCTTTTCTTTTCTTTGTAACTACACCACTGCACGTCCATTTTTTTTCCATGAGAATTATTTTATTAAAAAATTATTCTTTCGAGTATATATATTATTTTAATTTCGTGTCTTATTTATTAAATTACTTCTTTACCCTTACTTTACGAATATGGATATTACAATTCTACCTATCTTATAAAAATTTCGCCCCCGAAATTTCCTTACCTAACTCAAGAAACAATTGTGAATAATATTTTTTCATAGTTGCCTCATCTCTCATGTAATCTCTTCAACATATTTATTCTATCACAGAACTTGAATTAATGGAATTGCTTTATTACCCAAGACTTGTTCTTTTCTGTCTAAATTTCTCATTGGTACTTGTATAAAAGTCAAATTTTTCTAAATTTCTACATCTTGGCTCGAAATATTATGAGATATAACTCTAGCATCTTTATTTGACACTATGCTTAATAGTATTCCACACAACCTCACAAACTTAGCTACATACAGTTTAGCCAACTTTTTAGGACTCCAATTTGTTTTAGTTAGAAGAAATTGAGACGACTTAGAAATTCTATCTACTATCACTTACACTGTATCGTGACTTCTCTGGGAATGGAAAAATCCAGAAATAAAATCTATGGTCATTTGGGCATAGGAAGAGTCTATAGTAAGCGTCCTGGATGTTTATTCTCTAATTTCATTTACGGACAAACCAAATATCTAGAAATATATTAAGCTTCATCCCTCTTCAATTTTGACCACCAGAAATTCTGTCTAAACCTCTGTACATCTTATTATTACTCGGGTGCATCGAATATATATCATCATGTGCCTCTTTCAATATCTTCGTTCTCAATTCCGCATCATTGGGAACATATATTCTATGTTCCCATACCAGAACACCATCATTTCAAAAAAAAAAAAAAAAAAATTAACCCATATTGCTTTCTACTAAGCACTTCCTACTTATTTTTCTCTATCTCCTCATTTCTACCTTATATCTCTAACAAGCATTTTACTATGGATGACTGTACAACCATGTTTGCTAACAATGATCTTCTATCACTAATATTCAACTTCATTCTTATCTCTCTTAAATCTATCATCAATTTCACATCATGACTCACAATAAAATAAATCTTTTTGTAGATTTTCTACTCAATGCATCAACTATCACCTTCACCTTTTCTAGATGATAGAGAATTGTACAATTATAGTCACTAATCAAATTCATCCACCATCTTTGCCTCAAATTCAACTCTTTCTGGGTAGGTAAGTATGTCAAACTTTTATGATCAATGAATATCTCACAAGTGGCTCCGTACAAATGATGCCTCCAATCTTTAAAGTAAACACTATGACAGTCAACTCTAAGTCATGAGTGGAGGAATTTCTATCATGATTCCTCAATTTCCTAGAAGCATACGTCATGTTGCATCAAAACATATCCTAACTCTTGATGGGATGCATCACTATACACTATAAATCCTTCGTCACCATAAGGAAGCACTAATATTGGAGCTATAGTCAATTTCTCTTTTAAAAATTTGAAAATTTTCTCACACTTCCCACACCATACAATTCTCACCCCTTTGTCAACAATACTACCATAATAAAAAAATTCTGAAAAAAATATTCTATAATGAGCAGCTAACCCCAAGAAGATTCTAATCTCCGTTACATTAGTTAGTCTCTCCCAACTCAACATTGACTCTACTGTTTGTGGATCAACTATTATGCCTTCTCTAGATATTACATGTTCCAAGAAGGTCATTTCATTTAGTCAAAATTCACATTTAGGAAATTATAGCATAAAATCTCTCTCTCTTCAAAATAATCTCCAACACAATTTCTAAATGTTTTCATGCTCTTCCTTAGTCTAAGAATACACCAAGATGTTATCAACAAACACAACCACAAGATTATCAAGAAATGGTTTAGACATTTTATTCATCAAACCCATGAATGTTTTTGGAACATCAGTCAATCCAAATGACATCACAAGAAACTTATAACCATAACGTGTCCTAATAGTAGTCTTCGGCACGTCTCCCTTCTCTATCCTTAATTGATGATAACCTGATCTCAGATCTATTTTTGCAAATAACTTTACCCCATACAACTCTTCAAATAAATCATCTATCATTTGTAAAAGATATTTGTTCTTAATGGTTATCTTATTCAACTATATGTAGTCCACACACAATCTCATCATTCCATCTTTCTTTTTCACAAACACTACGTGGGCTCCTCATGCTAATACACTAAATCGAATAATTTTTTTTTAACAACTCTTGAACTTTCAACTCTCTTAACTCAGTGAATGTCACTTTGAAGGGTGCTATTAGATATATGTGATGAACCTGGTATCATATTAATAGAGAAATTTAATCTCCCTATTGGGAGGCAACCTAGACAACTCATCAAGAAATACATTAGAAAAATCTTTCACCACTAAGATTTATTCTAACTTCCTATTTTCCTTTTTCGAATCCATTATGTATGACAAATACTCCTCATAACTCTTCTTCAACCATCTCCTAGTGGTCAGAGCAAAATAAGATAGTTCGAGAGTATTTTATGTTCTTCTGAAAGTTAAAATCCTCATGTCCATATCTTGAACACTATATTCTTTTTGGAATAATCAACCCAGGTATAATATGTCGATAACCAATTCTTTCCCAAAATCGAATGAAGATCTATCATATTCAATGGTAATAAATCAACTTTAAATTCTCTATTGCTGATATAAATCACACAACCCTTGTAAACATTTATGATTATCACTTTATCTCTAGTGGGAATTTCAGCAATATTATTATGTATCAAAGGACTAATATATGTATCAATAAGCTTCATAAATACATTAGATGAAAAAGAATGGGTTGCACCAGGATTAACTAACATTGATATGTCTACCTTTTGTATATACAAAACACCTCAAATTAGAACAATTATGGGATAAATATCTTATCAGATTAAATCTATAACATGTTTTAGTATTTTTATCATGTTATCACATCCTCGAGGTAGTACACTCCCACTTTTACCATAACTTCCAGTTCCCACCAACTATCTCCCAAATCTTGGGGTTCTACCGATATTACTATGAGCTACAGAAGCAACAGATCATGCTTGCCTCTAATTATGTACTACAGTTCCTTATAACAAGGAACGCCCCATCTGGGGTGGTCTCTCACCATATACACTCATACTGGTACCACCTATGGGTTCCTCAAATGTAGACCTCTTTCGCCAATTCCTCCTACCTCTAAATTCCATCACATCCTTCTCAATATAAAGTGTTATATTCGTCAACGTAACATAATTCATATGCCTCGTGTAAGATAGTTTCGATCAAATCTTAAAATATGGTTCATCTTTGAAACTCTTATACTTCTTCTCCTCTAGGTCTACTATTTCCGATACAACCATTAACAAGACCACAAATCTGCTATCGTATTGAGCCACAGTAAACATATTTGCCTTAAATAAATTAAATCTCTATCTTATTGGGCTCTAAAGGACTAAGGAAAGTATTTATCAAGGAAAACCTCCTTAAACCTATTCCAGGTTAAGGGTCTATCAATATTTGCATTTACCCTGGGAAGAATATCTTCCCACCATTCCAAAACTTCTTCTTCTAACTCAAACGAAGCAAAGGCAATCATCTGCCTATCAGTTACGTTGAGAATCAGACGAGATCTTTTTCTATAAGCCAAGTACGTGTCAATATCCTCAGACAATCGAGTTAAAGACTTGCAAAATTTTTATTGTAAATATTCATGCATTTATGTATATTATGTTTAAGTGAATATCAGATTTCTTTACCTCTCCTGTTAAAGGATAAGGAAAAAGAAAAAAAATAAATAAATCTGGTAATATTATGTTTATTATTGCATATATGCGTCGTGCTTGGATTTTCAAAATGTGATCACACCGTCTAGGGGTGGCCAACCTGGGATGGGTCGTTACAATTTTGGTATCAGAGCATTAGGTTTTAAGATTCTGTAGACTACATGAGAACCTAAAAAGTGGAAGATCTAAATAAATAATATTCTTAAATGCAAAGTCTAAGGATGACACGTGGTCTTGCGAGAACTAGAGCTAGAGTTCAAAATCAGAGGGGACGTGGTAGACCCCCAATTTTTAAGAGGACTGAAGCAGAGGAAGAAGTTAAGTCGGTGGTTCCCGCAAGGGAACTTGGTGAGAGTGCAGCTGGTACGAGTAGAGCTGGGGAAGTATCTAAAAGTAGGAATGAAGAATTGCAAGATGCTCTTAACCGTGCTTTAGAGAGGATGAATGCAGCCGAGGAACGGGCTGCTAATTTGCAGAGAAGATTAGAGGAAAGGGATGGAAGAGAACCAGAGGTAGTGAGGCAAGAGGTTCCTGATGGAGGGGTATTTACAAATGAAATGAAAGGGGATTGTTTTGTGAGGTTTCTTAAGTTTAAACCTCAGTCGTTTAAAGGATCTGTAAATCCGGTGGAAGCTGAACAGTGGATTGAGCATTTGGAGAAATATTTTAAGGTCTTACTGGTGTCTGATAAACAGAAGGTTGCTTTTGTTTCGTTTATGCTAGAGGGTGAGGCTTCTCAATGGTGGAAGGATATTTTGCCCAGGATGAGTACACAAATAGATCAACCTTTGACTTGGAATAAATTTAAGGATGAATTCTTTGCAAAGTATTTTCCAGATTCTTTTCGGGCACAACAAGAAAGAGAATTTATCCACCTAAAGCAGGGAAATATATCGGTGGTTGAATATGATAGTAAATTTGTAGCCCTGTCAAGATTTGTACCCGAGTTCGTGAATACGGAGGAAAGAAAACGCAAGAGATTTTTAGACGGATTACACTATGAAATTCGTTTTAAACTCTCTTACATGGGCATAGGGAATTATGCTGTACTGGTAGATAAAGCATTGCAGATTGAGAGAGATTTAATAGAGTTTAAAGGTAGGAGGGATTGGTTGAAAAGAATTAGATTTGAGGGATCTAGAGGTGGTAGCAGTATTGGTGTACAGGGCGGGAGACCACCCCAAAGGGGGCGTTCTTTGTCACAAGGAACAGTAGGGTAGACTCAGAGACAAGCAAGATCTGTTACTTCAGTAGCTCAGAGTAATACCAATAGGACCCCTCGATTTGGGAGACAGGCTATGAGGATTGGGAGTTATGGTAGAGGAATGAATATGCCACCAAGGGGAAGTGGAAATTTGATTTATGATCGAGAGTCAAGGGTTTGCTTTAAATTTAATCAGATGGGGCATTTATCTCGGAACTGCCCCACACAGATATTCTTTGTATGTGGTGAGGGAGGACATGTTGCTGCAGATTGTCCAGCGGGGAAGTCAGTTGAAGCAAGCATTGGAAGTGTCGGGAGAAGACCGATGGAGAGAGGTAGCAGATCAGGAAGTGTGCGGGGCAGAGGTCGAGGATCTGTAGCAGAGCGAGGACGTGGCAGTCAGATTTATTTCAGAGATGGCAGAGTCTATGCATTAACCCAGCAGGATGCACAAGCCACTCCTGATATTGTTATGGGTATGATATCTATCCTTGGTAGGGCTGCTAGTTTATTGATTGATCCTGGTGCAACCCATTCTTTTGCATCTAGTAGTTATATGAAATCTATTGATGCCAGTGCTAGTCCTTTGATGCATACCATTATTGTTGAGGTTCCTACTGGAGATATGGTTATTATCAGAACAATTTATCAAGGTTGTGTGATTAATATTGCTGACCGAGAATTTGAGGTTGATTTATTGCCTTTAGATATGACAGATTTTGATGTGATTCTAGGGATGAATTGGTTATCTGCATGTCATGCATGTGTAGATTGTTTTAGAAAAAATGTGGTGTTCAGGATACCCGGGCAGGAGGAGTTTAATTTTCAGGGAGAACGTAAAATACTTGTTAATTGTCTGATTTCTGCCTTAACTACTAGTAAATAGTTGAGGAAGGGTTATGAGGGGTATTTAGCATATATGGTGGATTCTAGCAAAGAAGGTAGACAGTTATAAGAAATCTCTGTGGTAAAAGATTTTTCTGATGTACTCCCTGAGGAGTTGTCCGGATTGCTTTCCAATAGGGAGATCGAATTTTCTATTGAAGTGATTCCAGGATCAGCACCCATATCCATAGCACCCTATAGAATGGCACCAGCTGAATTGAAAGAGTTGAAAGTTCAGCTTTAGGAGTTGCTAGATAAGCAGTTTATCCAACCTAGTACATCACCATGGGGAGCCCCTGTGTTATTTGTCAAAAAGAAGGATGGGACATTGAGGTTGTGTATTGATTATAGACAATTGAATAAGATCATAATCAAGAATAGATATCCTTTACCCAGGATAGATGACCTATTCGAGCAATTACAGGGAGCTAGAGTGTTCTCTAAGATAGACTTGAGGTCGGGATATCATCAATTGAGGATAAAAGAGGGGGACGTGCCTAAAACTGCTTTTAGGACACGTTATGGTCATTATGAGTTCTTGGTGATGCTTTTTGGGTTGACCAATGCTCCTGCGGCATTTATGGATCTTATGAACTGGGTGTTTAAACCATTCTTGGACAGATTTGTAATTGTGTTTATTGATGATATTTTAGTATATTCTAAGAATGAAGAGGAGCATATGCGACATTTGGAGATAGTGTTGGAGATTCTGAGGAAGGAGAAATTATATGCGAAATTCTCTAAATGTGAGTTTTGGTTGAACGAAATATCCTTCTTGGGGCATGTTGTGTCGGGAGAGGGAATAGAAGTTGACCCACAAAAAGTAGAAGCAGTGTTGACTTGGGAGAGACCTACGAATGTAACTGAAATTAGAAGCTTTTTGGGATTGGCTGGTTATTATAGAAGATTTATTCAAAAATTTTCTATGGTTGCTAGACCTTTGACTAAATTGACTAGGAAAGATGAAAAGTTTAGGTGGTCAGAGGAATGTGAGAGAAGTTTCCAGCTGTTGAAAGAAAAACTAACTACTGCCCCAGTATTAGTGCTTCTATATGGTGATGAAGGATTAGTGGTCTATAGTGATGCCTCACATCAGGGGTTGGGATGTGTGTTGATGCAACATGGGAAAGTTATTGCTTATGCATCTAGGCAACTGAAAAATCATGAGAGAAATTACCCGACCCATGATTTAGAATTGGATGCCATAGTTTTTGCTTTGAAGATTTGGAGACACCATTTATATGGAGCCAAGTGTGAAATTTTTACTAATCATAAAAGTTTGACGCATTTACCAACCCATAAGGAATTGAATTTAAGGCAGAGGAGGTGGACGGAATTAATTTGTGATTATGATTGTACAATTCATTATCATCCAGGAAAGGCTAATGTAGTAGCAGATGCATTGAGTAGAAAAGCTACAGGGAGATTAGTTGCTTTTGGGAGTCATGATACTAGCCTGATGAGAGAATTAAGAGGAATGAGGATGCAATTGAGTGTCAGTGATAAAGGAGCATTAATGGAAAATATGGTAGTTCAATCTCCTATTGTTGATCGTTTATTACAGCTACAGAGAAAAGATGAGGGAATAGAGGAAATCAGGCAGGAAGTGTTGAGCGGGAAGCCGACGGAGTTTAGAATCAGAGAAGATGGTATGGTAGTATCGGGACAAAGAATTTTTGTTCTCAATAATGTGGAAATGAGAAAAGAAATACTAAATGAGGCTCATGATTCGATATATTCCATGCACCCGGGAAATAATAAGATGTACAGGGGGTTAAAACAGAATTATTGGTGGTCAGGGATGAAGAAGGATGTAGCAGAATACATTGCTAGATGTTTGACTTGTCAACAGGTAAAATATGAAAATAGGCATCCAACAGGTTTATTACAACATCTTCCGATACCTTAGTGGCCATGGGAAAATGTAAGTATGGATTTTGTCTCTGGTTTTTCCTATACCCAGATAAGGCATGATGTTGTGTGGGTTATAGTAGATAGACTTTCTAAATCTTCACATTTTCTTCCTATTAAAACTACCTGGAGTCCAGAAAAGTTGGCTGAGTTATATGTAGCAGAGATAGTGAAATTACATGGAGTGCCCTTGAGTATTGTATCAGATAGAGATTCTAGATTTACTTCTAGATTTTGGAGGGGTTTTCAAGAAGCTATGGGTACACAATTACAGTTTAGTACAGCTTTTCACCCACAAACTGATGGACAGACAGAGAGAATCATCAGAATACTAGAAGATATGCTGAAGGCAAGTGTACTGAGCTTCTTAGTAAGCTGGGATGCTTATTTACCTTTGATAGAGTTTGCATACAATAATCAGTATCAAACTAGTATTAGGATGGCACCCTTCGAAGCTTTGTATGGAAGGAGATGTAGAACTCCAGTATGCTGGGAAGAAGTTGGAGAAAGAAAGATATATGGCCCAGAAATGATAGACTTGACTACTAAAAGAATCAAACTGATTAGGGAGAACCTCAGAGCAGCTAAGAGCAGACAGAAAGGATATGCTGACAAAAGAAGACGACCTCTGGAATTCCAAGTTGGTGATTGGGTATTCTTGAAGATATCTTCGTGGAAGGGAGTGTTGAGATTTAAGAAGAAAGGAAAGTTGAGCCCAAGATTTATGGGGCCCTATGAGGTGATCGAAAGAATTGGACCCATAATATATCGTTTGAATTTGCCTCCGGAATTAAGGCAATTACATAATGTTTTTCATGTGTCACTACTGAGGAAGTACTTGCACGATGAGTCCCATGATATCATGAATCAGGAGATAGAAATTCAGAAGGACTTGACTATTATGCTAACACCAGTCGGAATCCTAGACAGAAAAGAGCAAGTCTTATGCAATAAAGTTATTCATTTGATTCAAGTATTATGGCGCAATAAATATGTCGAAGAAGTCACGTGGGAACATGAAGAAATAATGAGGAAGGATTATCCTCAACTCTTTACTTGATTTCAGCAAGGAAATTTCGGGGATGAAATTTTGTAAGGTGGATAGATTTGTAATATCCGTATTTTAAAAGTTGGGTAAGTGTATATTTTTATAAATATGAAAAAGAATTAAATCCCAGAATGGTTGAATGAAGATTTCTGGAGACAAAGGTTGAAAAGCAAAAAAAAAAAAAAAATCAACTTGGAACAGTAACTCGGGGCAGCATATCTGCTGCCACCGAGAGAATGATTTCAAGTGGAATGATTTGTATATTTGTTTTTGTTGTTTAGTGTGGAAGTGGAGAACAAAACATAATGATTATGTCTTTTAATCATTATGTTTGTTTTGTATTAAAATGGTATCTTATGGAGGACTTGAGGGAAAGGGGGGGGGGGGGGGGGGGGAGGGCTGCTGATTTTCAGTTGAGCTCCCCTATAAATATGAGCTTTAAGTTCGTGTAATTACACGAAGAAATTTTCTTATAGTTCCAAATAATTCATCTGTGTTCTTAAAATACTTGGGAGTTTAAAGAAAGGTGGAAGAAATAAAATTTTGAGGGTATTTTCGAAAATATTTCGGGAAGCTATCAAAATAGCATAAGGTAATAAAGTAATGTTATTTTAACATTTATGAAAGTTTCAGGAGGTTAAAATAGGAATTTTTTCAAACTGTGTGGTTTATGGAGAAAAGAATAAATAATAAGAAATTTAAATTCCAATATTATTTCAGGTGTTGGTAGTCAGCAATCGGGAGAAAATTCGAAGAAGAACGGGAAAGGCAAAGAGGTGGCCCATGAGCAGCTTTAAGTGCTACATGGTGAGTTGGATTTACTTTAAGTAATCTAAATAAAAATCAATTATTTGGTGATAATATTAAATTTAAATATTAAAGTATGCTTGGGTGATAGATAAAAAAAAAAAAAATTGATTTATAGGTATGATAGGAAATTTGGTCTGATTAAAATATTTTTGGTGAGATGAATTTTAGTAGATCTTGACAAACTTTAATAGATTATTTGATGTGATTTGGGAAGAGAAGAATGTAGTGGAATTTTTATATAATTTGATAAAAATCTGGATGATTGGATGTAAGAAATTTTAAAGAAACTTTGTTATATAAAATTTGTGGATAATTAGGATAACCAAATTAAGTGGTTTGAATCTTTATATTGTTTTTATATTACTGTTTATATTACTGTTTCATATCATTGTTCATGCACATATGCATTTAATAATATAACCAAAGAACCGAAAAGGCAGCCGGTCTAATGAAATAACCGTGACAGCCGGTATACGCTGGGATGAAAAGTAAAAACCATGACAGCCAGTATATGCTGGGATGAAAAGTGAAAACCGTGATAGCTAGTATATGCTGGAATTAACTGGGAAGGCAACCGGTTTGATGAGAATAAAAGAACCAGGAGGGCAGCCGGTCTAAGATAATAATAACCTGTCGACAGGTGAGAAGATGTTCCCATCATAATTATTCATGCATCTGCATCTGTTTTAATTATCGTTGCATTATTTGAAATGCTGAGATGTGGTATATTAATTGTGAATTAAATTATAGATGGCTGAGTCTCATAAAAAGAGACAGTTATAATGATGAGATTTTTGAGATGCTGAGATGTGGTATATTAATTGTGAATTAAATTATAGATGGCTAGGTCTCATAAAAAGAGACAGCTATAATGATGAGATTTTTGAGATGCTGAGATGTGGTATATTAATTGTGAATTAAATTATAGATGGCTGGTTCTCATAAAAAGAGACAGCTATAATGATGAGATTTTTGAGATGCTGAGATGTGATACTTTTTGTGAATTTAATTATAGAAGGTTGAGTTTCATAGAAAGAGACAGTAGGGTGATAAGACTTACCTAAATGATGGACTTTTTGATATGAACCTCATTACGAGGTAATTAGGAGATAATTGATAGTCTTAAGGTAAATCAATGATTGAGAAGATGGGATTGATAGTAGAAAGTTGTCATCAAATTATGCGAAAATAAATTTTTAATATTAAAGGATTATTGACGGAATTTGGAATACTTTCAGTAAATTTAATTCGCTGAGCTTCTGAGGCTCACTCTTCACTGTTCAATGATTTCAGGTAACAGTCAAGATAAATAGTCTGGTGGGTTAAGAATCAGATGAGATCTTTTTCTGTAAGCCAAGTACATGTCAATATCCTCAAACAATCGAGTTAAAGACTTGCAAAAATTTTATTGTAAATATTCATGCATTTATGTATTTTATGTTTAAGTGAATATCAGATTTCTTTACCTCTCCTGTTAAAGGATAAGGAAAAAGAAAAAAAATAAATAAATATGGTAATATTATATTTATTGTTGCATATATGCGTGGTGCTTGGATTTTCAAAATGTGATGACACCGTCTAGGGGTGGCCAACCTGAGATGGGTCGTTACAGATACGAACCTTGTCAGTTAGGGAGGAGTTTCCTTATTTCCCAAGGATGGGATATTTCATTTTTTTTTTTTTTTTGTAGAATGAGATCTTGTAGCTTAAAACTCCTCTATTAGACTTGAGAGTTGTAATATCTAGCAACTCTTTATTGATAAACGACTAACCAAATCTGAGCTTTGTCCTAAGCTTCATCGATAAAATCAGCATACATCTGTAAGGCTTCTTCGTTGTTGGTTTGTTCAAAGTTTTGCACCTGTAACGAGGGCACCCCAATTTCCAAAGAGATGATCATTTCGGAACCATACGCCATAAAGAAAGAAGTTTCTCTGGTGGGGGTCTGAACAGTGGTTTGATAAGCCTAAAGTCCATTTGGAAGATGGTTGATCCATTACTTATCAGCCTCGTCTACTCTTTTCTTGATGCCCTGTAGGAGTGTCATGTTGGTCACCTCGGCTGGCCGAATACCTTAAGGAAGAGAATAGATGCTCGATACGAACCTCTTCGCAGAATACCTTAAACCAAGCGCTATCAAACTGTTTGCAATTATCAGTGACCAATATCCGGGGTATACCGAACCGACACGCTATAAACATCTAGACAAAACCTCGAGCTTGATGATCAATTTTACTGGCAAGCGGTTCTGCTTCTACCCACTTGGAAAAATAATTTATCAACAATAACGTGTTTTTTTTGGCCTTCTTGAGATACCGAGCGATATTCTCACCTCTGGCTTTAAATTAATCGTTCATCTAATTTACTACAAATGATAAGTCGCTATCTGTGTCCAGGACTTCAACGGCCATTACTTTTGCCAGTTTCATCCCGACAAGTATTGCCTTGTAGTCCGCCTCATTGTAAGAAGCTTTGAACTCAAACCTTAAAACGTATTCAATGGTGAATCCATCAAGAATGTAAAGGATGAGGCCCGCTCCACTTTCAACGTTGTTATAGGAGTCGTTTACATGGAGAGTCCACTGCAGAGTTCACTCAACTATCTACGATTCTGGTACTTTACTTGGATCCACCTAGATCGTTGTTTCTACGATGAAGTCTATGAGGGCCTCAGTCAAGATGGTGTTTTGAGGGTTATACTGAATGTCAAATTCTTTGAGCTCTATAAATCAATTAACCATCCTTCCCGAAATATCTAGCTTATGAAGCACTTACCTTAGTGCCTGGTCTGTTAAGAGGACGATGGTGTGTGCTTGGAAATACGACGAAAGTTTTCGGGCTGTAATCAAGAGAGCCTTCGCCATCTTCTCTATCGGGAGGAACTGTACCTTTGCGTCATGGAGAACTTTGTTAACATAGTATATGGGTTTATGAACACCCATATCTTCTCGGATTAAAATAGAAGCCACTACTTCTTGCCTGACCGATAAATATAGGAAGAGTTCCTCTCCCATGATCGACTTGGTCAGAAGCAGAGGAAAGCCAAATACTCTTTCAATTCTTAAAAGGCTTTCTGACAATCTTCAGTCCAGATAAAGTCTTTTGCCTTCCTGATGGCTCTGAAGAAGAGGAAACATTTCTCTGCAGATTTTGACATGAAATAGTTGAGTGCCGCTACACGTCCTGTTAACCTCTGCACTTATTTTATGGTCCGAGGATGGGTTATATTGAGGATGGCCTCGATATTTTTGGGGTTAGCTTCTATTCCTCTTTAGGTGACCATAAAGCCGAAGAACTTCCCTCTAATGACTTCGAATGTTCATTTTGTAGGGTTCAACTTCATCTAGTGATACTGAAATATTTAAAAGACCTCCTCTAAGTCAGAGTTGTGTTTCTTGGCCTTAAAATTTCAACGAACATGTCATCCACGTAAACTTACATATTTCTTCTGATCTACTCGCGGAAGATCTTGTTCATAAGTCTCTGATAGGATGTCCCGGTGTTTTTAAGCCCAAACGACATGATATTGTAACAGTACAGTCCTTAGTTAGTGATGAAGGCTGTTTTCTCCTGTCAGGCTTATGCCTAAGGATCTGGTTATAGCAAAAATAAGCATCCATAGCACTCAGAAGTTCATGCCCTGAAGTGGCATCAACCAGCTGATCTATCTGTGGAAGGGGAAAACTATCTTTCGGACAAGCTTTGTTTAGATCTGTAAAGTCAGTATTGGATTTTTTTTTACCATCACCACATTGGACACCCAGTCGGAATAGTCTATTCCCCGAATGAAGTAGGTCATGAGGAGTTTAATAGCTTCAGTCTTGATGGTAACTTGTTGTTCAGGGGCAAATGATATTTTTTTCTAAGTGACTGGCTTGTGGCTTGGGTCCATGTTTATCCAGTGCATAATGACATCAGGGTTGATCCCGGGCATATCCGAGGTCGATCATGCAAACAAGTCTTAATTCCTCTAAAAGAGAGAGATGAACGACTCTTTGAGATTCTTGAGGAGTCTGAAGCCAATCTGGACTGTTCTAGAGATGTCTTCGCCAAGAGGAACGACAGTCAGTTCTTCCATGGGCTTGCCAATTGGGGTTTTGACCTCATCTCTAAAGTCTTCTATCTCGAGGGGAAAAGTTTCATTTCTTTTCCCTCATCTTATAGAATTTAGATAATAGGACCTGGAGACCTACCGATTCCCTTTGACTTCACCCACTTAATTATTAGTAAAGAACTTCATTTTTAGGTTGTAGGTGGACACGACCGCCTTTAGTTAGTTGAAGGTGGGCCTTTCGAGGATTACATTGTAGGACGACGATCGCTTGACTACCAAAAAAGAAGTCTATACAATGGAAGTATATGGAGCCACTCCTGTGGTGACTAGGAGAATTATAATGCCTTCAATAAACACTGGATCCCTTAAGAAACCATACAATGGTATGGAGATCAGCTTCAATCGGTCATCTTTTTGTTGTATTTTGTAAAAGGCATCATAAAACAAGATGTCCACTGAGCTTCCGTTATCCACTAAGATGTGCCCGACATCGTGGTTGACTATAAGGAGGGAAACGACCACGGCATCATCGTCCATGAAGGAGAATGTATGGTTTGTCTTCATTCGCTTACGGAAGCCACGAATCTGGCATATGCTTTCTTATTTTGCCCAGAGTTACCTTCGGTTGCCGCTCTACCATAGATCGTTTCGATAATTCTAGTGACTGTGAGATCCTAGCTCTCTTGGTCATGTTCTTCTTCTTTTAGCTTCAAACTCTTATTAGGAGTTCGACACTCTCGGTTTTGACCAGAGAGATGCTTGAGACTTTTTTTGGATCGATCGGGAGTTCTTTCCTGCTGTGGTATAGTAAACTCCTTTAAGTACCCTCGGTAGATAAAGGACTCAATCTGCTGTTTCAGAGCATGGCACTCCTTGGTGTCTTGCTCTTGATTTTTGTGGAATCGACACCACTTGCTTCGATTTCCACTGGGGTGATGTGGCTTTGGAGGCCATCAAAGGATTGCTCTGTCCGGAACCTACATCAGGATATTAGTCTTGGATACGTTAAGTGGTGTGAAACTTACAAAACTGGTAGTGGCTTTAGATCTATTCTCGTGATCGGGTTTTTTTTATTGCTCAACCTCGAGATTTTCTAGTGCCTTTCTTCTTATTCTCTGTTTCCCCTTCTCTTTCCTTTCGAAAATCTTGTTCGTCCTCGGCCAGTATGTACTTCTCATCTCAGGCCATGATCTCATTCATGTCTTTAGGAAGTCTCCTGATGAGCTTAGAGCTGAAGATCCCAGATATTAGCCTGTTTTTGAATGCTAGTACTTATACGTTGGGGTGGAGGTCCGGGATTTCCTATGCGGCTGCATTGAACCTCAAGATGTAGGCTCAAAGTTTCTCTCCTCCATGCTGAATGATGTTGAAAAGACTTTGTGAGGTCTTACTGGGTCCCTTGCTGCTGATGAAGTGCAAGGCAAAGGCATTGCTAAATTCCTTGAAAGTGTCGATGCTTCCCGGTTTTAATCTAGAATACTACGTACTGGTGGCCTTTTCAAGTGTCAAGGGAAAAGGTCGACACATGACATGATCGGAAGGCTGATGTAGTATCATGGTGGTCTTGCAAAGCTGCAGGTGATCTAGAGAGTCCACTAAGCCATCATAAGGCTTATTAAGTGGCATCTGAAAATTTGGCGAGAGTGGAGCTTCAAGAACTTCTTGAGTGAATGGTGGATTCTGGATGCTGAGCTCATCTAGAACGTTATGGTTCTAGCCTTTGAGAGCTTCATTGATCTTCTCGATTCGTTTGTCCAAGTAGAAATTACTTCTAGAGGAAAAACCTCCCCTAGATCTGTTGGAGTGAGGTAGTGAAGATTTTGCAACGGAGCAACTTTCAGCAGGGCACTCGTCGCTAGAATAATTGGTTTGCCTAGAATCATTGCGGGGAGACAGAGGCGAAGGCTGTCTGCCCCCTCCTTGAACTTCAGCGACTAGATCTATCACCAGACGAGAGAGCTTCAGAAACTATGCTTGGATCATTGGAATGGCGGGATGCACCGATGCAACCCCTTGAGATCTTCGAGAAGATCCATCTCCGTCGATCCGGGGTAAGGATGTTGCATTCTTGGAAAAACAGTCTTGGTCAAGAGGTATGTGCTCAGATGCAGTAAGGAACCTCGAGCCAGATTCGCGTAGGTGCAGCACTGGCTCTAACGATTCCCTTGCTGGTATTTTTTGTGGTGTTTCAGGGTGGCATGGCAACAAATGAGTTCTTTGAAGATTTATTCGCTTCTATTGGACAGTGAGAGATTGTTTTCCCACAGACGGCGCCAATCTATTGATGCCAAAATTCTGTTGTCGGGTCAGAGGGCTGAAATAATAAATCTGCACAAGGAAAAATAGTGATCTAAAGGGTCTCCGGAGGAAAAGAGGAGTGGTGCCTTCGTGGACTTTCCGATGCCTTTGCTAGTTTAGGGTTTTAAGAGAGAATTAGAGCAGTAATAGTAGCACTGATAGTATTTAGTAATGAATGGCTTGTTTTTTGTGTACCTTACCCTTTTTTATACCAGTGATTCATTTAGGGAATCAAATCCGTTATTTGCTCAGAAACGACGCAGTCCTTTGAATACCGCCTAGGTTCTTGTGCGTGAAAAGTTTGTTAGCGATAATGGCCTCATGATGCGTTCTGCCACATGTCCTTTAGAGACGTTGCCATCATAGCGGCCTCATGATTCCCTTATACCACCACTAATAAAATTAGAAAGTGTTTTCACATTGAAAATAAGATTCTCATCATATCATATATGAAATTATGGAAAGCCCTTCTCTCCAAATCAAACACTTAATCCACTTTACAATCATCTTTCTTCCATGTTTCCTCTGTGTGGTTTATTGCCAAATCCCTCAAATTTTATTATCAGTACTACCACCACTTCCATTGATACAAGATATCTTACCACTACTTCCATTCATAGTAGAAATATTACCACTACTTCCATTAATACCAGAAATATTACCACCACTTCCATTAATACCAGACCTCTTAAACATCTTAGACAAAAGACTTGCCATTGTTTACTCAATAATCCAAACATTCAAGAACACAATCACATTGGATCCCTTCAATATCACTCAAACTTGGGTTGGTCCTGATATATGCAACTATAAAGATTTTTAGTGCGATAGCCCCGGATAACTTTTTTGTCATTGCTGTTGCCTCCATCGATATCAATGGATTCCAACTCGTAGCCTCTACTCTCGATGGCTTCATTGATCAAATCCCTGCACTTGCGATTTTCCACACAAACTCTAATAGATTTTCTGGCAGCATCTTCTCGAAAATTTTGAATTTGCCTTATCTTTACGAGGTAGATCTTAGCAACAATAACTTATCAGGTAATTTCCCCATTGCAATTCTTGGCATGAGTAATTTATCCTTTCAGACATACAATATAACCCTTTTATCGGATCAGTTCCGCCACAAATTTTCATGTGAACCTTTGACGTCCTCTTCCTTAACAACAATAATTTCTTTCAAAAGCTATTGGAAAACATCGGCAACACTTGAGTCCTTTATCTCACCTTAGCTAACAACAAGTTCACTGGTCCGATCAGGCGAAGCATCAGCAATGTTTCGTTGACGTTAATGGAAGTCTTGTTACTAAATAAACTGTTGACAGATTGCCTTCCATATGAATTAGGGTTTCTTAGAGAAATTAGGGTTTTTGATGTTGCAGACAACCTATTGACGGGACGTTGCCATGCTCGTTAAGCTACCTGGAATAGATGGGGCAGCTGAATTTCGCCGGAAACTTATTTTAAGGGCAGGTCCCTAAACTGCTATGTGCATTAGGGAATTTTGTGAAATTGTCTTTGTCGAATAATTGTTTCATGAAAGTAAGGCCATTATGTAGGAAGCTTATCAGTAATGGGGTTCTTGATGTGAGGAAAAACTGTATTCATGATCTTCCTCATCAGAGACTGGTGAAGGAATGTTCAGTACCTTCTTCTCGCACCCTAGGGTTTGCCTGTATCCTTCATAGTTTAATATCATTCCCTGCAGTGTGAATCCAATGAAAATTTCTCGAGCACGATCGAAGAGAAATCCAGTTACCTACAATTCTCGTTCAAGACATAGAATATTGTGAGGGTTTTGCTGGCTGAGATAGATGAATGAAATACATTACTATGAGTTTACTTGTACATAAAACTATGTTTGGGTTACCATAGCCATGGTTTGTTCTTTGTGCATTATTGCCTAATATTTATTCTTCTCAATAAGAGGCACACTTGATAAGTATAGTAATTAATTATTAAAATTTAGCAGAATAAAAAACGAAAATATTTTTCGGTTTTCTATTGCTTTGTGGAAGTATGGGTGAGAAGATATTACTAGCTCTTACCTTTTTCTTTTTACAAATAATTAAGAAAATAAAGTGATAATAATTAAAGGACAAAAATATGACACAGAACGAGAAATGTGTAATATGGCAGAAAGTGGGTAGAAAAATAGAAAACTAAGCAGTGGCTCAGTCAATCCCAAAGTGGGCCCTTAATAAGTAGTAAAGCTATTCCAAGGATCAGATGGTATGCTACTGGATAATTTTCTACTATGCCATGTACACCGGGTGTTTGCTTATAGTCTCATGTGAATTCTAGTACGATTGTTGCTGGGTAACTTTATAATAAAATTTTCTTTACCTTCAAAGAAAAAATAAAAAAAGGCCTTTCCGATGATGCATGAAAGTATGAAATCAGGTCTTTGCCGCCTTCTGCTTTGTTCCCTGTTTTTTTTCTTCAAAAGACATGGAAGTTGAATGAGTATTACTCCTCATCTCTATGTGAATCGGTTATGAATTTGAAGAACACTGTTTACAGATTAATATTTATTTGATATATACTTGTGGAGGCTACCTCTTACGTTCTGTAAGAATCTGTTTTAATTAATTTAATTTCTATTATTTCAAAAATATATATATCAAACTTATTAACTACTCAAATATTTTACCCAAAAAAATATGGCATTAGTATCTGTAAACATGGTCAGCCTCTTAATAATTACCCATATGTTTTACAAAACTAGCCTTTAACCCACCGCTGTTTTTTTCTCTTGCCCATTGAACTGACACCCCGGTGGAGAAGTACACAGCTAGTAGGGCCTGCGATTTATTTTGGGTTTTTAACTGTTCTCTTGCTTGTTGTCTGTTCCTTTGCATCATGGTACCCGCCCCTCATCACCTGATACTACTATTGCCCACCCCAATATTTATTTCCCAGTTAACACCTGATACTTCTGCCCTCCCCCCATATTTCTTTTCCTTTGCACTGATCACCTTATTGAAATGCTTTTCCCATGTGGTCAATTTTTTCTTTACAGAAATTAACACAAAGTTTTATAAATTCTTTCTTATTTTATTTTAACACTTATTCCGTATAAATTTTGATAATCTTCTTCAAGTTGGTTTATTATTTTGATTTATAATGAATTTATATCGAAAATTCATTCCCTTTTACTCCCTTCAAATTTAATCAAATAACCGATTTTGTCCATCTTTAACATTTTCAAAGTATTTTTACAAAGACTTTTTACTTCGTTTTCTATTTCCTTTATTTGAAAACCCCTTAATTTCTGAATTTTCCTTGCACTTTGTAATAACCTCTTTAGTAGAAATTTTTTTAACTTCACTAACTAATTCCATCATCCCATAATAATTTTGTAACTCAGATTACCCATGAGTCGAATGTAATGGTTAAAAATATATTCCGGTGAAACATACGAATGAGCTAGTGGAACTATATTTAATTTGATAGATGTTAGTAATTAATAATTGAACTTATAATCCGATGCAATTTGGTTGGCAATCATATCTCTTATACCAACCCAAATAGGTTCACTACAATTCTTCACTACATGATCGTGGCACTGAACATGTGGTTCAGCAGTAAAGGCACGTTGTGACGGGTGTAACACTATAC
Organism: Bretschneidera sinensis; assembly: GCA_023935145.1. Taxonomy (NCBI): domain Eukaryota; kingdom Viridiplantae; phylum Streptophyta; class Magnoliopsida; order Brassicales; family Akaniaceae; genus Bretschneidera; species Bretschneidera sinensis. Next base: position 68,729,543 of record CM043698.1, on the reverse strand, counting down.
CAGTAGCCTCATTCCAGGTAATATAGTTATGCAAGGCCATTGTGGCAACGACGACCTTCTTTTGGTCGTTGAAATCAAATCTGGGCATATTTTCTATGATATGGAACCTCTCCTTCCATATCCTAAATGTGCATTCAACCACATTCCCACACGACAAATGCAAAAAGTTGAACATTTCTTTCCTATTTTGGGGTGATGGTGGATTAGAGGACTCCCTTCTTCGATAGTATTCATGTAAATGATATATGATGTCAGAACCCTTGAAAGGTGCCATGTACCCATGCATGTGAGGGTAGCCAGCATCAACTATGTAATATTTACTGCCCGTCGACATTGAGAAATTCAAACTTCTCCACTTGTTAAGGCAGCAACCGAATATCCTTGTGTCATAAGCAGGCCCCTCCCATCCAACCCAAGCGAATGTGAAAGTCCTATTAAAATTACATACGGTCATGACATTCTAGGTCGGTGTCCTACCTCCCATAATATGGGACATTTGCCCCACGTGGAAGTTGAGCCATCACAAGAGTGTTGTCTATCGCACCTATACAATCCTGGACATTCCTCCAATTTATTAACTTATGTTAAACATACAAAAAATCATAATTGAAACAAAACTTATTATCAAACCATTACTCTAAAAAAAATTAAAATCAATTTAATCACAACCATACTTTGGTTATTTATACTCACTTGAAAATATGGATGGTATTGGGGGTCGATTGGCCGATGGCCGTCACCTCCCTCATTGTAGTCAGGTGTGGGTTTGATTATGTCACATGCCAACAAACAAATGGCTTTTAAAACATTGTGGAGGTGTCTATGTTTCCCCAGAATAGTTAAATATTTCTTGTACCACCCTATTACCCACTCCATGGGAGCAAACAAATAAGAATATACCAACTTGTTCCTCCACACTTGTGTTAAGTGTAAGAGTCAAACCATAATGGAGACTTAAATAATTACAAAAGTTCATAAAAGTGGATACATCCATACAAGTTAAATAACGACAACATGACTCTTTATCCTCAATTATTTCACCAATAAAGTCATCACCGGTACGTATCGAGACTCTATAAGGCTCCTTCACATAATGTTTCATGTAGCAACTTAAGACGGCACAACTTCCTGCTTGGCTATGAGTTCGTCTTTTGCTTCTTGTGCCAAAGCAACCTCACACTGTTCTAGTGTCATCCCAGTAACGATGTAAAGCTCTTCTTCAAATAAGCCACGCAATTCTGATAATTGATATGGAGGCATCTTGTTGTGACCCCAACAAAGAGTTTGAATGTTAAAGTTTAGATTAACCATTACAATGTAAAGTTTAGCCAATACAATGCAAATTTTCAATTGAATACCAATCAATTAGTAAGCATGAGGGCAGAGAAAGGTAAATTGGACATCAACACATACCATAGGATTTTAGGCCTAAAAATATAAGGAGGAACTAGACAGATATGGAAAAACCAAATCACTAAAGAAATTGATTAAAAACATGGGGCAAAAATAAGCCTCTACAGAGAATTTAATTAAACACTTCAAACCAAAGCAGTACAACACAACCATAAGTAATATAAAGTACCGGTACCTCAAAGAAAACAATAGAAATTCTCAATTAGAACAGTAACTCTAAAGAAAAAAAAACATAATAACTACACTTCCACGAACATACTACTGAATCACTAAAGGGTCGTGGTGCTCCTAACAAATTATCACCACTTGAAACGGATGTCATATTCTTTAATGGAGATGAAGGTATCCCGAGCATCACGCTTCATGAGGTACGTGATAACCCACATGTGGAGGGGTGAGCCTCTCTCCAACTCAAGTAATGTTGGAAGGAGTTCAATTACCTGAAACATATTATTCTGTGGGACAAATGCAGTACTGGCAGTAGTACCTATGCCCTTGCTAGACAAATACTCAGCAATGGAATGTATATCATCTCTCATCATGGCATTTGCTACTTTCTTGCTCTTCTTCACCTTTCTTTCTGGACCTTCCAACGACATCCTCCTTGTAAGTGTTGGTGGTGGAGACGGTTGCACGTTAGTGTTGGCAGTATCTGTCAAAAATGTAGGAGGGGGAGGGGTTGGGGTGTTATTGTCCTCAATATTCTCTCTAGGATCAGGAGTTTACATATTTGGTCGATAGAGCGGAGTCGAACGTGGTGGTAACGGACCCTCACTAGGTGCCTAAGCCATTGCCCCAGTGGCCAAAACATCGACAAACAAACCATCATATCCATCCCTAAATAACCGAAGGTCCCTGTTCTTGAAGTATGCATACTTTTCAGACATTTGCGATTAAAGAAAGGAAAACTAATTTAGTAAATGATATGATGCAAATGAACCAAACAACGCATTGCATAAATATGACTTTGACTATACATGTTATCTCTGCAATTACCTGCAATTCACTTTCCCACCATGCATCATCCATTTCTATTTTCCCCTCAACCTCATTCCAGCCTAAGCCTGTTTCTTCTCTCATCAGAGCCTTATAATCTTTCCACAATTTTTTCACTGCATCCTAATGATTTCTCAGTTGCTTCACTGTGTGGTTGTTGCCAGATTGTTCATTGAAGGATAATCTGATTTGTTTCGATGCCTCCCCATTTAAATTAGTACTCTCCCTACGACCTAATCTAATTTGGTCCAAACACAAGTTAATAAAAAGTCTGCGGAGAGTGTCATCCCATTTGGCCTTATCACCTTAGGGACTAGAGGGGTTGGATCCTTCATATCATGCACTTCTACCTCTACCCCTACTCCTAGCATGACCGAGTGTGCAAAAGATGGCCATAGTACTAATGCACATAAAAAGTTCAAATAATTACACAAATACAATAGGCATATATAAAATGCTACATAGGAAAGTCGAATTTATTTTCAATGACCATAAATTGTTCCTACACATGGTAACAAGCATAAATTATATAATGAACTAATCCAAATCATTTTCTCACTATTTCATATTCCATAAGTCTAACTACCAATAAAATGATGGTCAGTAAAAAACAGATGGTGCTTAATGAACAATCTTAACATATTTGTAGGAATTAAAAGAAATTCAACATATATCCCTAAATATATGTGTCGATAAGAGAATATAGGATGTGGCCTTCAAAAGTTAAAAGATGTATAGGTGGAAACATGCCTAAACAGACGTCAATCACTATTTGGTAAAGAAACTACAAGTAACTAAGTTCTTAAATCAGCATCATGTCACAAAGAAAAAGCAAAGGAAAACACAGAAACGGATATATTATTATTATGACATCAAATTATCATAGAAATCCCACATTAAGTGGGGATGTTAGAGGGTGACGGTGGGGGTTTAATACTTATGTGACTAAGAAAGTGCAAAGTCTTTGCCATGTGTTGCAAATATAGCTTGGCTATCAATTCTTGTGATGGACTGCCTTTGTCCCAAGTATTTTTTTTGGCCATTAAGAAATTGGATTTTGCCCCTCAATTAAGAAACGCCTTATAAAATCAGTTTGAAATTAAAGAAAGACGGATGTGGAGCTATCATTCTGCCGAAATTAGGTGAAAGATTCAAGGAACTAAAATCACATATGTGATAGCACAACAAAGGTTTAAAGAACTAAAATAAACATTTGAATGCCCACCAAGAAAGTTTGATGACTAATAAAAGGCTAACGAAAGGTTTCATAGGCAAAATCTGTACTGGATGTAGAGCTTTTATAGTAGTATGAAAATGTCCTCACTTGAGACCAATCATGCATGTTATGTAATGCTAGTCGATCTTGATGTTAGTTTTATTTTTGAAAATTAATAAATATATTTTATCAAAAACTTGATTGATAATTTTTTAGAACTTCACTAGTAACGTCCGTACATACTTAGTTATCATTACTAATGAAGGTCTCACAAATTATCAGTCAAGTTTCCACCAGTGATATTGCTCTAAAATGAATATCTCATGACTGTTAGGAGTGAAAGGTAGATTATGTTTTAGATAAGATGGGGTTTTATGGGCCACTTGTAAATTGGCATTGCTCTACAAATTACGAATCTATCCCCCTATTTGCCCTCAATTTACAAGTGGCCCATAAAACCCTATCTTATCTAAATGTAATCTACCTCTCACTCCTAACAGTCACGAGATATTTATTTCAAAGCAATTTCACTGGTGGAAACTTGACTGATAATTTGCGAGACCTTCATTAGTAATGATAACTAAGTATGTATGGACGTTACTAATGAAGTTCCCAAAAATTATCAATCAAGTTTCAGATAAAAAAACATACATTAATTTTCCAAAATAAAACCAAAATAAAGATAGACTAGCATTACATAACATGCATGATTGGTCTCAAGTGAGGACATTTTCATACTACTATAAAAGTTCTACATCTAGTACAAATTTTGCCTATGAAACTTTTTGTTAGCCTTTTATTAGTCATCAAACTTTCTTGGTGGGCATTCAAATGTTGATTTTAGTTCTTTAAACCTTTGTTGTGCTATCACATCTATGATTTTAGTTTTTTGAATCTTTCACCTAATTTCGGTAGAATGATAGCTCCACATTCATCTTTCTTCAATTTCAAACTGTTTTTATAAGGTGTTTCTTAATTTAGGGGCAAAATCCGATTTCTTAATAGTAAAAAAAAAACACTTGGGACAAAGGTAGTCTAACACAAGAATCGACAGCCAAGCTGTATTTGCAACACTTGGCAAAGACTTTGCACTTTTTTAGTCACTTAAGTATTAAACCCGCACTGTCACCCTCTAACATCCCTACTTAATGTGGGATCTCTATGATAATTAGCTGTCATAATAATAAGATTTTTGTTTCTGTATTTTCCTTTGCTTTTTCTTTGTGACATGATTCTGATTTAAGAACTTAGTTACTTGTAGTTTTTTTACCAAATAGCGATTGACGTCTGTTTAGGCATGTTTCCACCTATACATCTTTTAATTTTTGAAGGCCACATACTATATTCTCTTATCGACACATGTATTTGGGGATATATGTTGCATTTCTTTTAATTCCTACAAATATGTTAAGATTGTTCATTAAGCACCATCTGTTTTTTACTGACCATCATTTTATTGGTAGTTAGACTTAGGGAATATGAAATAGTGAGAGAATGCTTTGGATTAGTTCATTATATAATTTATGCTTGTTACCATGTGTAGGATCAATTTATGGTCATTGAAAATAAATTCAACTTTCCTATGTAACATTTTATATATGCCTATTGTATTTGTGTAATTATTTGAACTTTTTATGTGCATTAGTACTATGGCCATCTTTTGCACACTCGGTCATGCTAGGAGTAGGGGTAGAAGTAGAGGTGCATGATATGAAGGATCCAACCCCTCTAGTCCCCAAGGTGATAAGGCCAAATAGGATGACACTCTCCGCAGACTTTTTATTGACTTGTGTTTGGACCAAATTAGATTAAGTCGTAGGGAGGGTACTAATTTAAATGGGGAGGCATGGAAACAAATCAGATTTTCCTTCAATGAACAATCTGACAACAATTACGCAATGAAGCATTTGAGAAATCATTAGGATGCAACAAAAAAATAATGGAAATATATTAAAGCTCTAATTAAAGAAAAAGCAGGCTTTCGCTGGAATGAGGCTGAGGGGAAAATAGAAATGGATGATGCATGGTGGGAAAGTAAATTGCAATTAATTACAGAGATAACATGTACACTCAAAGTCGTATTTATGCAATGCGTTGTTTGGTTCATTTACATCATATTATTTACTAAATTGGTTTTTATTTCTTCAATTGCAGATTTTTGAAAGGTACGCATACTTCAAGAACAGGGACCTTCGGTTATTCAAGGATGGATATAATGGTTTATTTGTCGATTTTTTTGCCACTGAGGCAATGGCTTAGGCTCCTAGTGAGGGTCCGCTACCATCACGTTCAACTCTGCCCTATCGACCAGATGTGGATGTTCCCGATGAGGGAGAACATATTGGGGATAATAACACCCCAACCTCTCCCCCTCCTACATTTTCGACAAACGCTGCCAACACTGATGTGCAACCATCTCCACCACCAGCAATTAAAAGAAGGATATCGTTCAAGGGTCCTGGTAGAAAGGTGAAGAAGAGCAAGAAAGTAGCAAATGCCAGGATGAGCGACGATATATATTCCATTGCAGAGTTCTTGTCCAGCAAGGGCACAGGTACTACTGCCAGTACTACATTTGTCCCACAGAATAATATGTCTCAAGTAATTGAACTCCTTACAACACTTCCTGGTTTGGAGAGAGGCTCACCCCTCCACATGTGGTTTATCACATACCTCATGAAGCGTGATGCTCGAGATACCTTCATCGCCATTAAAGAAGATGATCTCCGCCTTAAGTGGTTGGAATTTGTTAGTAGCAACACGACCCTTTAGCGATTGACTAGTATGTTCGAGGAGGTGCATTTATTATGCTTTTTTTTTCTTTAGAGTTACTGTTCGGATTGAGAGTTTCTATTGTTTTTTTTGAGGTATCAATACTTTATATTACTTATGGTTGTGTTGTACTGCTTTGGTTTGAAGTGTTTAATTAAATTCTCTATAGAGGCTTGTTTTTGCCCTATGTTTTTAATCAATTTATTTAGTGATTTGGTTTTCCCATATCTATCTAGTTCCCCTCTTATATTTTTAGGCCTAAAATCATATGGTATGTGTTGATGTCCAATTTTCCTTTCTCTGCCCTCATGCTTACTAATTGATTAGTATTCAATTGCAACTTTACAAAGCATTAGCTAAATGTTACATTGTAATGGTTAATCTAAACATTAACATTCAAACTCTTCGATGGGGTCACAACAAGATGCCTCCATATCAATTATCAAAATTGTGCGGCTTATCTAAAGAAGAGCTTTATAAAGTTACTGGGATGACACTAGAACCGTATGAGTTTGCTTTGGCACAAGAAGCAAAAGACAAACTCATAGCCAAGGCAGGAAGTTGTGCCTTCTTAAGTTGGTACAAGAAATACTATGTGAAGGAGCCTTGTAGAGACTCGATACGTATAGGTGCTGACTTTATTGGGGAGGGTCACGAGTCGCGTTGTTGTTATTTAACTCGTATGGATGTATCCACTTTTATGAGCTTATATAAATGTTTAAGTCTCCATTACGGTTTGACTCCTACACTTAACACAAGTGTGGAGGAACAAGTTGGTATATTCTTATTTGTTTGCGCCCATGGAGCGGGTAATAGGGTGGTGCAAGAAATGATTAACCATTCTAGAAAACCATCCACAGGCACTTCCGCAATGTCTTAGAAGCAATTTGTTTGTTGGCATATGAAATAATCAAACCCATACCTGAATATAATGAGGGAGGTTACGACCATCGGCCAATTGACCCCAAACACCATCCATATTTTCAAGTGAGTATAAATAACCAAAGTATGGTTGGGATTAAATTGATTTTCATTTTCTTAGAGTAATGGTTTGATAATAATTTTTGTTTCAATTATGATTTTTTTTTTTTATGTTCAACATAAGTTAATAAATAGGAGGAATATCTAGGATTGCATAGGTGAGATAGACGGCACTCATGTGATGGCCCAGCTTCCACGTGGGGTGAATGTCTCATATTATGGGAGGAACGGGACACCGACCTAGAATGTTATGGCCGTATGTGATTTTAATAGGATTTTTACATTCACTTGGGTTGGATTGGAGGGGTCAGCTCATGACACAAGGATATTCTGTTGCTGCCTTAATAGGTGGAGAAGTTTGTATTTCCCAAAGCCAACGAGCAGTAAATATTCCATGGTTGATGCTGGCTACCCTCACATGCACGAGGTACACGGAACCTTGCAAGGGTTCTGACATCATGTATCGTTTAGATGAATACTATCGAAGAGGGGTGTAACGACCCATCTCGGGTTGACCACCCCCGAGACGGTGTCATCACATTTTGAAAATCCCAACACAATATATATATGCAACAATAAAAATAAAATAACACCCATAGAAATTTTTTTCATCAATCCCTAACCCTCAACAGTGGAGTTACATCAATCTGATCTTTAAAAATTATATACAACGTAATATGCATGAATATTTACAAATAAATTTTTATTTTATTTTCTCATTAGTTTGTATATGTCCTGCCCGCTACTTGAAATCATTGTAAAATGAGGGATGAGCTTCACAAGCTCAGTGAATTAAATCTACTATGAGTATTCAATTTGTATATATGGTCTTTCAATATTAAATCAATTATATTTCACAAAACTTGATAATAGCATTCTATTACACATATCATAAGTCTCATTTTCTATCAATCTCTTCTTCTTATATATTGGTTTACCTTAAGATCATCAATTATCTCATAATTACCATGAAATAAGGTTCACATCAGAAAGTCTACCATTTATATGGTTCTTATCATATCATACTTCTAGGTTTCTGTAAACTGAGGTTTCAACCCAAGAGGGGGATGAATTGGGTTTTAAAAACTTTTGCGGATTAAAACGCAAGTTTATTAAAACAAATAACACAACAAGCATATAACAAGTAATATGTGCTGTAAATAAAGAGATTAAGGAATAGAGGATGCAAACTCAGTTTATAGTGGTTCGGCAATATCAGAATCGTTCCGACCCTACGTCCACTCTCTTCAAGGAACCTCCTTGAAGTACTCCACTAAGAAACTTAGTCGTGCAACTTCGCGAGTGTTGCACAAACCTTACAAACCCCTTCCTCTCGGAAGCAAAAACCCCTTCATTTTGGAAGCAAATCCCTTTACGATAAATACTGTAAAGAGAACATTAGAGAGACTACAATAGAAGCTTATACAACTGAATAGTATCTCTCTTTCTAGGTAAAGCTTGAAGAATGGCTCAACATTCAATTTTTCAAAGCTTTTTGAGTATCATTGAGTAAATACTTGTTTGAATGTGTAAAGTTTTATTTTGAAATGCTCAGTAGTGTGGGTTTAAATAAGCTTGATGAAATATTTTCGTTCTGAATTAATTTGGTACGCTTTTGTACATTAAATGTACAGGTCTTGCACTATAACAGTCATATTTTTGGAATTACCAGTTGACTGGGTCTTAGTACCAGTCGACTGGGTCATCTTTAAAAATCACATTTTTAAGGCTGTTGAAGGTACCAGTAGACTGGGTATGACTTACCAGTCGACTAGAAACTTTCTGCCGAAATTACTAGTCAACTAGGTAGTTCTTACCAATCGACTGGGAAGTTTTTGACCAAAACACCAGTCAACTGGTATGAAGCATCCAGTCGACTGGGAACATACTGACCTTTATACCAGAAGACTGGTATAAGTACCCAGTCGACTGGGTTCCTTTAAAAACCCAGTTTTCATGTGTTAAATAGATTTCGACTATAAAAACATTTTTTTAAAAGGTTATGTTAAAATAGTTTTTCAAAACGAGCCATTGGACAAACTAATTACCTGAACAAGTGAGACTTACAACTTGATTTAATACCATAGACCTATTCTAGTTCTTCTGTCCTCACTTGATATTTGATTTGGGTTAAGTTCTTGCACCTTTATCCTTGGTTGAATGCTCTTATTACTTAATACACTTAGATAGCATCGTTAATGTAATAAGAGTTGTGTTTTATCATCATTAAAATACAGGTGAAGGTCAAAAATCTCTCTCTTTTTGATGATGACAAAACTAATAAGAGAAAACAGTTTAAGAAAAACTAAGTGTTAGGTTTTTGAGAAAAATTGGGCAGAGTTTCCTCTGTTTTTGAGTAAAACCAACCTGTAAACAAGTAAACGTAGTTTATTTACAACTCAACCAGCCAAGACAACATATATAAACATATTCCAATATCTTTAGAGCAATGCTCCCTCTAAATCTATGCATTATGTTGAGTTTACATTAGATTTTCATATTTTCTCATTTTTCTCCCTCGTTTTTGACAACAGTAGAAAAGGGGCCCAGAAACTAAAAAATAAGCTACTTAGTTACCATAGTCATCTAGAGTACACATACTTGTACACAAAAATTTGGCTCCATTCGGAGTTAGGAAGCCTTCCCGAGAAGACCCGGAAGTTTCCGTACAAGCAAAAAAAGTTTCAAAGCATATATCCAAATTTAAGCAGATAAAAAGCATGCAACTATATTACACATATGTAAAACAAGTGTATGAAATAGGTCTAAGCATAAATAATTGATAGATACACCAGTCTCTATAAATTAGGCTTCGTAGAGCCGAAATATAAGTATAAATACAATAAAATATGTCCGTGCTAAGACACTGAGAAAGTAAAATACTAAGTACATTATAAAGAAGACAGAAAAGAGACTCAATGAGCAGAAGAGTCCGAGCCATCACGAATGAGATCCCAAATCTTAGTTAGGGAACTCTCGGTGTGCTCTCAGTGCAGCTCAAAGTCATCCTGGAGGTGGTCAATGGAGGAACTCAACGTCTGGAATCTGGACTGCATGGTCAGCTGGAGGCTCGTGATAGCCTGAAGTAGATCGACATACCCAGCCTGACCAGCACTTGAGTCACCCAGATGAGGTTTTCGGGTATTCGTATCTATATTAGCAGCAGCAGTAACATCCTAGTCCTTATCATAACTGTTGTCATCCTTCCTAATCCGTATGTGCTTCCCGGCCTTTGAGTAGATGAGGTCGTCACGGACCATGCATCCCATCTTTTTTAGTGAGGAGACATTGATAATGTCTTTTGGCCTAATATCCTGAGCCTCGGAGGCGGGGAAAGGCACTCGGAAGTACTGGAGTATGAGTGTGATGAGTATCCCGTAGAGAAGACATCCAGAGTCGCTCGCTTCTCCATTAATCATGTTGGCGAGCAGCATGGGGTATATATTGAAGTGGTGCCCAGTTTTAAGGCACCAAATCAATACAGTATCTATTTTTGATAGATACCCATGACTCCCTAGTCTCGGGTGGATGGTCCAACTCACGGTAAGATTGAAAAATTTCGAGTCTAGGGGCATATCACTACATGTGTGAAATATAGTGGGTCTGAACACATAGTTAGGGTCGTCCCTAACTATCTGACACGCCTCCTCAATATCGAAATTGTCTGGCCATCCATCCAGACTCCATTGGATCCCTCCCACAGGGATCCTCAAAATACTCATCAAGAGGTCAGTATTGACCTCAAACTCCACACCCATAACACTGGTTCTGAATCTCAGAGCCAGTGGACTGGGTTTCACTAAGTTCGCATAGAACTGGTGAATCAATCGTGGGTAGTATTTCTCATGTACCTTGACCAGTGGGGTCAAGTATATTGCCTCAAAGGTAGGTAAAATATTGAAATTACCATGATGAATAGAGTCAAAGTCGACAACTCTACCCGTCATGATTTTCTTGTTACGAATGATTGAATTATACCTAGCCTTCGCTGCAGGGCTGGAAAACAGAGACTCATCAAGCTCTGTTCTGGGCTTTTTGCTTGATGAGCCCGCCACACCCTTTCCACGTGACTCCGGAGCTGTGGATTTGGTGGACCTTGGCCTTGTAGGCGCATGGGGTCCCCCAATGGTGGTCTTTATCCGAATTCTTTTGGAAATTTTGGAAGAAATGGAGTTTTTGGGTAAAAGTGGTTTTAAGAGGAAATAGGAGATTTCAACCGTAGAAAGTTGAAATAGATTTTTGGGATAAGTAGATCAATGTGTTAGGTAGTGTTTTGAAGGTTTTAAGATCAAAATAGTGAGATTTTATAGAGAGAGAAAGCTAGGGTTTTTGAAAATGGCGTAAAAATCTAGAAAAAATGAAGAGCATATTTATAGAATCGCGATAACAGCCGACTGGGTCCATTTGCAAATATGAACATTTTGGATACCAGTCAACTGGGTCAGGGTACCAGTCGACTGAAAGAATAGGCAGAGAGATGCCAGTCGACTGAGACAGACTTACCAGTCGACTGGACTCTTTGAGAAACTTTTCAGTTTTCAGTATTGGCACGAAATTTGTTTATCTATGCCATCTTGTGTGAGAGAAAAATTAAACAAGGATTAATACTCATTCACTAGATGTCAAATATTCATAATGATGAATGATGAAGCAATTCGACATTCAGTTTATCATAGTCCAACAATCCCATTAATAGTCTGATTTTATAGAAGCTAGCTTCATTTAGAGGTTTTGTAAGAATGTTAGCTATTTGATCTTCTGATGGTATGAATTCTAATCTTATATCACCTTTTTGGGCATGGTCTCTTAAGAAATAATGTATATTTTCTATATGTTTAGTTCTAGAGTGCTGAATAGAGTTCTTGGTTAGGTTGATAGCACTAGTATTATCACAATGAATTGGGATACTTTTAAAGATCATGCTATAGTCTTCTAGTTGTTGTTTCATCCATAATACTTGAGCGCAACAACTTCCAGCTGCTATATATTCCACCTCGGCAGTTGATAGTGCAACTGAGTTTTGTTTCTTGGAAAATCAAGAGGTTAACATTGCACCTAAGAATTGGCATGTTCCACTTGTGCTTTTTCTATCTAACCTACATCCAGCAAAATCAGCAACTGAATATCCTACAAGCTCAAAATATGAATCTCTAGAGTACCATAATCCTATGGTTTGAGTTCCTTGTAGATATCTAAGGATTCTTTTTACTGCAACTACATGTGATTCCTTAGGATTAGCCTGAAATCAAGCACACATGCATACACTGAACATTATATCAGGTCTACTTGCAGTCAAATAAAGCAAAGCTCCTATCACGCTTCTATAATATTTAGTATCTATGCATTTACCTCCTTCATCAAGATCAAGTTTTGTCGTTGTGCTCATATGAGTTCCAAGTGGCTTTGAGCTTTCCATCCCGAACCTCTTTAGTAGGTCCTTAGTGTACTTTGATTGATTGATGAAGATGCCTCCTTTTAATTGTTTGATTTTAAGTCCAAGGAAATAGGTAAGTTCTCCCCCATCATGCTCATTTCAAACTCACCTTGCATGCCTTTTGCAAAATCTTGACACATAGATTCATTAGTAGCACCAAATATAATATCATCAACATATATTTGAACTAGTAAAGTGTCATTTTTGTGAGTTTTTGTAAAAAGGTTTGTGTCTATCTTACCTCTAACAAAGTCATTGCCAATCAAAAATTTACTTAGTCTTTCATACAATGCCCTTGGAGCTTGCTTCAACCCATATAGGGATTTAGAAAGCTTGTAGACATGATTTAGAAGACTAGGATTATCAAATCCAAGAGGTTGCTCAACATAAACCTCTTCTTCTATAAAGCCATTTAAAAATGCACTTTTTACATCCATTTGAAATAACTTAAACTTATTAAAGCATGCAAAGGCTAATAACATTCGAATAACTTCTAATCTAGCTACGGGAGCATAGGCCTCATCAAAGTTTGTTCCTTCTTCTTGATTATATCCCTTAGCAACTAGTCTAGCTTTGTTTCTAATTACTATTCATTTTCATCCATCTTATTTCTAAATACCCATTTAGTTCCAATTATTGTATGATTCTTAGGTCTAGGAACTAGATTCCATACATTGTTCCTTTCAAATTGATTTATTTCTTCTTGCATTGTAATTATCCAATCATTATCCTTTTCAGTTTCAATAAATGTCTTAGGTTCTATTTGAGACAAATAGGCTATATAATTGTAAATATTTCTAATAGAGGAACGAGTTCTTACCCCTTGTGAAAGATCACCAATCACTTGATCAATCGGGTGATAATTTACATATATCCAATCTTTGGGAAGACTATCCTCTTGTTGGCTTGTAGATGGTTGGTCTACTTTGAGAGTTTCCATCTCTCCATTTGTTTGAGGTGGACTCTCCTTTGAGTCAACAATAGTAGTAAGAGTTTTCGTTCTTGGAATAAAATCTGCATCATCATTAAAAAAAACTTCTCTACTTTTAATTGGGTTAGACTCATCAAGAGTTACATGTACGGATACTTCTACCACTAGAGTCTCTTGTTGAAAACTCTATAAGCCTTACTAGAGGTTAAATATCCTAAAAATATTCCTTCATCGGTTTTAGAATCAAATTTACCTAAGTTAGTTTTATTGTTATTTAGTATGAAGCATTTACAACCAAAGGTACGAAAATAAGAAATATTAGGCTTTCTACCTTTCCATAATTAATATGGAGTTTTGTTAAACATAGGCCTAATTAAAATTCTATTTAAGATATAGCAAGAGGTGTTTACCACTTCAGCCCAAAAGTATTTTGGTAAATTATTTTCACAAAGCATTGTTCTTGAAAATTCTTCTAGAATTCTATTTTTCCTCTCAACAACTCCATTTTGTTGAGGAGTTCTAGGGGCTGAAAAGTTGTGATCAATTCCATTTTCATCACAAAATTTTGAAAAACTTTGGTTTTCAAATTCTTTTCCATGATCACTTCTAATGCTTGAAATACAAATTCCTTTTTCATTTTGAACCTTTTTACAAATGTTTTCAATTCCTTTGAAAGCTTCATCCTTGTAAGCAATAAAAATAACAAAGGTATATCTTGAATAGTCATCAACAATAACAAGAGTATATTGATGGCTACCTAGACTAATGGTACTAATTGGACCAAATAAGTCCATATGCGAGAGTTCCAAATGTCTAGTAGTTGAGACTGCATTCTTTGATTTAAAATAAATCCTAGTTTGTTTTCCTATTTGACAAGCATCACATACTTTGTCTTTTTCAAAATTGATTTTGGGAAGTCCAATGATTAAATCTTTTCTTGAAATGATTTTCAGTAAATTCATGTTCACATGACCAAGCCTCTTGTGCCATAGCCATGGATTTTTACTAATGGCAGGAAAACATTTTTCATTTTCGGAATGCAAAGATTTCAAGTCAACTATATATACATTTTCATGTCTATGGCCAACAAATTTAATCTTGTTACTCTTGATGTCTATAACTAGACAATGAGAGGTCTCAAATGTGACTTTGTTGCCTTTGTCACAAAGTTGACTAATACTTAGTAAATTTGGCTTAAAGCCTTGTACTAGCAATACATTATCTATGGTTGAGAAATCATTACCAACTTTTTCATGCCCGATGATCTTTATTTTTGTGTTGTCTCTAATGGTGACAAGTCCACCATCTTTAAGAGTTAGCTCATTGAATACACTTTTATCACCGGTCATGTGTTTTGAGCATCCGCTATCAAGGTACCAACAGTTACCCTTTTCTTTGGTGGGGAGACATATCTACATCACACAAGGATGCACAATGGCATTTTTATGTACCCAAAATTTCTTGGGTCCTTTGGGGTTAGTCCTTGAAAATATGGTTCCTTTTGGGACCCATACTTTCTTAACAGTATATGGTGATCTATAGACATGTTGATGATGCACAATCCTAGGATTATAGTTATTGAAATTTCTAGGATTTCTTAGTTGTGCATGTCTATAATGCTTAGGATATAAGCTCCTAGGATATATATTTCTATTATAAGGAATATGAATATGCATGTCATTTTTAGAAAATGTATGATGATGATTCCTAGGATACATGCTTTCATTATCATGAGTATGCATATTATTTCTAGAATAATTATGATAGTAATTCCTAGGATATGCTTGTGCAGTGTGCAAGTCTTGGGTATACAAATTGTTCCTAGGATGCACATGATGATTATTCCTAACATGTGCATAATCATTCCTTGAATGAGCATACATATAAGCATGAGTATTTCTAGGATTCTTCAATCTTATATTAGAATTAGAATTAGTATTTCTAGACATGCTATCATTCAATGGGGGTGTGATTTTAACCTTAGAAGTAGAGGCTTCATTCACACATGAAACTTTCATGAATAAGCCCTCTTTTGATTTTTGCTTGCCTAATGGAGAGTATCCTAAACCAGATTTTCCTCCACTTAATCTTTGGCAAGAAAATACTTCATCAAGCTTTTCTTTACCAAGCATGAGTCTAGATATAGTACCATTCAATTCTAATATCTTATTCTTTAAATTCTCATTTTCATCTTTGAGGAAGTCTTGAGAAGCATCATACAGCAATGAAGATAATTTTTCTTTCTCTTCTCTTAGACTTATCATCTCCTTAGAAAGAGTTGACACCTCTTTCTTAAGAGTAGAGTTCCTAGAATCGAATTTCTTCAATTCATCATGCATTTCATTTATAACTTCTAACAATTCTTCACTACTGCTCACAATTTTATTTTTAGAAGAGGGAGAAGATGATACTTCATTTTCATCATCAATTGTCATAAGGCATAGGTTGGAAATTTCCTCATATCCGACTTGTTTATCCGAGAATTTTTCTTTTTCTTCGTCATCACTCCAAGTGGTTGCAATCATAGCCTTCTTCTTGAAGCTCTTGTATGGTTTGCTCATTTCCATACAATCGGCCTTGATGTGACCAGGTGATAAGTGCTTAAATAGTCATATTTAAGCCCCTTAATTTACGCTTGTTAGGCTCTTTACTTATCTATTTCAGTAGATTCTACTTCATTTTCATGTTTTATGTGTTTTTCACAGGACTTGAACAAAAAGATGATAATTTGGAGCTTTTAGGAGCAAAAGTCAAGTTCTGCGCTCGAGCACACCTCCCTTATGATCGAGCGCATAGGCACACGAGCATACTTGAAGAAGGCTCGAGCGCACACATGCACTCGAGTGCATCCCGCATATGATCGAGACCAATCACTCCAGAGGTGGCAGAGCCAGATATGGAACGAAGTCTCCGGATTCCAAATAGGAAATTAGGGTTTCGGGACACCATGAGGACCCTAGAAATAGCCCTGTAAAACACATAAACCATACCTTTTTGTTTTGAGACTTGAAATAGCAAGCTTATGAGAGGAATTGACGACTCGTCTCCCAAGTCTTCTTCGATTTTATTTTTCTGTTTTATTTCATTATGTTTAAAATGTTTAGTTTAACTAGCATGTGCAACTAAACTCCTATAGGGCTCGATTGAAACCCTAGTTATGCTTTTTCACATGTTTATTCATTGATTATCTTTGCTATAGCCTTGTTAGAATGTTTAATTTGATTAATGCATGTTTGTATTTAAATTCCTCATATGTGTGTGTCTGATCAACGTATGCATGTGGTATAGATAAGTTAGTAGAATCAATTTGGATGACCGAGTCCTGGGTTCGACATTAGTAACAAGAGATATCCACATCGGATTCTCGGGTTAATCAACATGGGAAACCGGGAGCGGACCAAGCCCTAGGTCCCGTGTGGTTGCCGATCTCCACAGCCCTCATGCTCTCTTAAGTAACAACTCAATATACACCCATGCTGAATCCCTTATGAGAGAAAAGAGTTAGAGTATACACCATGCCTAACTCGTTGCATAGGGAGATCAATAACCTAAGGTGTGGGCCAAGCCCTTAGGTTGGCAACCATTAAATATTCATGATAAGGCTAGAGCATTGACACCTTACTTAGTGGGAAAGTATAATTAGTGGTGGATATCGTAGTCCTATGTTCTCATTATTATTCACTCACAATCAACAGTTATTTCTCTTTTTCACTTTGAAGAAACTAATTCTAAATTGAAATTCACCAATCCCTGTGGAAATGATCTCGCACTTGCACACTATATTACCATTGACCTTGTGCACTTGCAAGTAAAACTAGTACGGTTATTTGCATATTTATTTAGGTAGATAATCATCAAAAAACCGGGCTTCTTGCATCCATAGCACACAAGTGGTTCCCTTTTTGAGGTAGGATCCTTTGTGTAAGGTTTCTTGCTTTTCTTCAAGAATTTATGAAACTGCTTGGTGATTAGAGCCATATCGCCATCTTCTTCGCTGCTCACTGCCTCTTCTTCCGATTTTCTTCTCTGTTGTATGTAGAGGCTTTGAGAGCTATCACCTTTTTCTTCTTCTCATCATCATTGACAATGGGATTCATTTCCTCCATTTTATATGTCAACAATGACTCAAGGAGTGTCTCAACATCAAGTTTGTCAAGATCTTTGGCCTCCGTGATAGTAATCTTCTTTGCTTTCCATGTGGATAGCAAAGACCTTAAGATTTTTCTTGTCAATTCAAATTCCTCAACGTTCCTACCAAGAAGCTTCAAACCATTAACAATAGTTGTGAAACATGAGTGCATTTGAGAAATTGCTTCAGTAGGAGACATTCTAAAATATTTATATTCAGATACTAGCATATAGATTTTTGATTTTTTAACCTCACTAGTTCCTTCATATGTCACTTGCAATTTATCCTATATTTCCTTAGCTGAAACACATGCAGAGATTTTATTGTATTCAGATATATCTAAAGCACAATGTAACATACTTGTTGCTCTACTATTGAAGGACATCATTCTACAATCCTCCTTATTGTACTCAGTTTTGAGTTTAGGCATTGTATGAATGGTATCTCCAATAGTGATTTCCTTTGATGGAATTCTAGGTCCCTCTTCAATGACTCTCCACATATTATAATCTTGTCATTCAACAAAGATTTTCATCCTATTTTTCCAATAGTTATAGTTGGAGCCATTGAACAAGGGAGGCCTAGTATATGAGTGTCCCTTAGAATAGCTATTTGCTGCCATCGGATCAACTCAAGGATATTAAGCCTAAAATTAGAATGAGGCTCTGATACCAATTGTAGACTGAGGTTTCAACCCAAGAGGGGGGTGAATTGGGTTTTAAAAACTTTTGTGGATTAAAACACAAGTTTATTAAAACAAATAACACAACAAGCATATTACAAGTAATATGTGCTGTAAATAAAGAGATTAAAGAATAGAGGATGCAAACTCAGTTTATAGTGGTTCAGCAATATCAGAATCGTTCCGACCCTACGTCCACTCTCTTTAAGGAACCTCCTTGAAGTACTCCACTAAGAAACTTAGTCGTGCAACTTCGCGGGTGTTGCACAAACCTTACAATCCCTTCCTCTTGGAAGAAAACCCCTTCCTCTTGGAAGCAAAAACCCCTTCCTTTCGGAAGCAAATCCCTTTACAATAAATATTGTAAAGAAAACAATAGAGAGACTACAATGGAAGCTTATACAACTGAATAATATCTCTCTTTCTAGGTAAAGCTTGAAGAATGGCTCAACATTCAATTTTTCAAAGCTTTTTGAGTATCAATGAGTAAAAACTTGTTTGAATGTGTAAAGCTCTATTTTGAAATGCTCAGTAGTGTGGGTTTAAATAGCCTTGATGAAATATTTCCATTCTGAATTAATTTAGTACGCTTTTGTACATCAAATGTACAGGTCTGGCACTATAACGATCATATTTTTTGAATTACCAACCGACTGAGTCTTAGTACCAGTCGACTGGGGCCTCTTTAAAAATCACATTTTTAAGGCTGTTGAAGGTACCAGTCGACTGGGTATGACTTACCAGTCGACTGCGTAGTTCTTACCAATCGACTGGAAAGTTTCTGACCAAAACACCAGTTGACTGGTATGAAGCATCCAGTCGACTGGGAATATACTGACCTTTATACTAAAAGACTAGTATAAGTACCCAGTCATCTGGGTTGCTTTAACAACCCAGTTTTCATGTGTTGAATAGATTTTAACTTTAAAAACATTTGTTTAAAAGGTTATGTTAAAATGGTTTTTCAAAATGAGCCATTGGACAAGCTAATTACCTGAACAAGTGAGACTTACAACTTCATTTAATACCATAGACCTATTCTAGTTCTTCTGTTTTCACTTGATGTTTGATTTTGGTTAAGTTCTTGCACCTTTACCCTTGGTTGAATGCTCTTATTGCTTAATACACTTAGATAGCATCATTAGTGTAATAAGAGTTATGTTTTGTCATCATTAAAATACAGGTGAGGGTCAACAGTGTCTTTCTCACCATAACTGTCTCTCTGTGAGAGTAATTCATCTATAAATAAATTCACAATAACACAACACATCAGCATTTCAGTAATGAAATCAATATTTAAAACAGATGCGATGCATGAATTATTATTAGGGAACATCTTCCCACATGTCGACATGTTTTTATTATCTTAGACTGGCCCCCTCTCGGTTCTTTTCTTTCTAGCTTATCCCGACTGTCACGGTATTTATTTCTAGCATATACAGGCTGTCACAGTGTCCCTTTTATTTTCAGCATATACCGGCTGTTACGGTTTTTCAATTAGACCGACCCCCTCCTAGTTCTTTTCTTTTATTTAATGCATATGCATATGAACAATGATATGATATATGCATTTGAACAATAACATAAAAAAAATGAATTCAAATATTTAAATTGGCTATCTTGATTTTTCTCAAATTATTTTAAAATTTTTCACTAAATTTCTCTCATCCTAAATCACATCAAATCATCCATCAAAGCTTATCAAGATCCACTAAATTTCATCTCCTCATAATTCGTATCAAAACATCAACCATAGCTCATCAAGAATTTCACTTATTGCTTTTATTATTAAATCAACTTATTATTCTAAAAATATTATTTCTCGCCTAATAATTTCCTACATGTCCAAAATTCATATCATACCTATCAATCAAAATTTTATCTACCACCAAAGTATAAGCTAATAATTTATTTTAATATTATCACTAGATATTTCATTTTTATTTAGATTACTTAAAGTAAATCTAACTCACCACGTAGCACTTAGAGCTACCCGTGGATCACCTCCTTGCCTTTCCCGTTCCTCTCAGAAATTTTCCCCGGTTGCTGACTATCAACACATGATATAATATTTATATTAAAAAATTCTAATTATTTCTTCAATTCTTCCATAATTTACACTCTTTGAAAATTCCCACTTTGAATTCCGAAAAATTTCATGTATGCTAAAAATTCAAAAATAAACATTACATTATTACCTTATGTTTTTCTGATAGCTTCTCGTGACTATATATAAAAATCCCCCATAAACCTCTTTAAAATTTTTCTCTTTTCACTTTTCTTTCGGTCCCCAAATGTTTAAAGAAAATAGAGTGATTTAAAGGAAAATAAACGAAATTTGGTAAGTATAAGTATGTTTACCTATAGGGGTGTGTGTGTGTGTGTGTGTGTGTGTGTGTGTAAATTTGCTGCATAAAATCTCAACAGCACACATTTTTTTCTTTCGCAAATTCGTTTGACAAGTGTTGAAAACACTCCAAAAACTCTCCATGTTTCTGGTAGGTGGAAGGTATGCAAGTCTTCCAAAATTTACTTGGCAGCATGAAATTAACTTGGCAACAGGTGTTGCCACCTGCTGCCATATTTTTTTGTTATTTTTTTTAAAAAAAAATTATAAAAATTTGACTTTTTACATTTTTAAAATTATCTATATATTATTTTAACTCTATGTCATATTTATTAAAGTACTTTTTTACCCTTACTTTACAAATACGGGTATTACAATTCTACCCACCTTACAAAAATTTCGTCCCCGAAATTTCCTTACCTAATTCAAGAAACAAAAGTGAATTATATTTCTTCATACTTGTCTCACACTTTCACGTAATCTCTTCAACATCCTTATTCCGCCAAAGAACTTGAACTAATGTAATTATTTTATTATACAAGACTTGTTCTTTAGTCTAAAATCCTCACTGGTACTTGTATATAAGCCCAATCTTTCTGAATTTCTATAACTTAGCTCGAAATGTTATAAGTTTTATTAAGTAAGCACTTTCGCAAACGTGAAACGTGGAATAAATTATGTCACTGCTTCAACTTTGGAGGCAAAACCAGGCTATTCACAACTAGCCCAACTTTCTCAACAACCTCATAGGGTCCCACTTACCTCAGACTCAATTTTTCATTCTTTTTTATCCTCAACACACCTTTTCATAGAGATATTTTTCAATACACTCAATCATCTACTTGAAACTCAAGAGGTCTTCTTTTAGTATCAGCATAACTATTCGGTGTAGTCTGTGCTGCCTTACGGTTCTCTCTGACCAATTTGATCCTCTCAGTTGTTAACTCAATAACGGATGGACCATATATATTTTTCTCTCCCATTTCTTCCTAACATATAGGAGTTCTACACATCCTACCATACAATGTCTCAATCGGTGTCATCCAAATATTAGTTTGATACTGATTATTATAAACAATTTCAATCGATGGCATGTAAGCATCCCAACTTACTGAGAAACTAATCTCATTTGCCCTTAACATATCTTCTTGTACTCTAATAATCCTTTCTGTTTAAGCATGAAAAATTATATTAAATTGCAACTGTATACCCGTGGCTCTCTGAAAGCCTCTCCAAAACCCAGATGTAAATCTAGCATCCCTATTTGACACTATACTTAATGGTACTCCATACAAACTTACAATCTCAGCTATATCCCTCTTAAATCCTGACCACCAGAACTTCGGCCTCCATCCTCTATACATCTTATTGTTACTCAGGTGCATTGAATATATATCATCATGTACCTTTCTCAATATCTTCTTTCTCAACTCCGCATCATTGGGAACACAAATCCATGTTCCAATACCAAAATACCCTCACTTCAAATTTTGAACTTATATCGCTTTCTAGTAAGCATTTCTTGCTTACTCTTCTCTATCTCTTCATCTCTACCTTGCATCTCTAAAGCATTTTACTATAGATGACTGTACAACCATATACATTAACCATGATCCTCTATCACTGATATTCAACTTCATTCTTATCTCTTTCAAATCTATTATCAATTTCACATCAGGACTCCCAATAGCAATTGACCTTTTTGTAGATTTCTACTCAAGGCATCAGCTATCACCTTCGCATTTTCTAGATGATAATGAATTGTATAATCATAGTTACTAATCAACTCCATCAACCATCTTTGCCTCAAATTCAACTCTCTTTGGATAGATAAGTACGTCAAACTCTTATAACCCATGAATATCTCACAAGTGGCTCCATACAGATGATGTCTCCAATCTTTAAAGTAACCAATATAGAAGTCAACTCTAAGTCATAAGTATGGTAATTTCTATCATGAATCTTCAATTTCCTAGAAGTATAGGCCACAGATTTTTTATGTTACACATATCCCAATCATTGATGTGACACATCACTATACACCACAAATCCTTCATCACCATAAGAAAACACCAATACTGGAGTTGTAGTTAGTTTCTTCTTTAGAAATTGAAAATATTTTCTCACACTTCCCTCACAATAAAAATCTCACTTCTTTCTTGGTCAGTCTATTTAATAGTATTAGAATAATAGAAAAACTCTTATAGAATCTTCTATAATAACCAGCTAACCCCAAGAAGATTCTAATCTCAATCACATTAGTTAGTCTCTCCCAACTTAACATTGCCTCAACCTTTTGTGGATCAACTGTTATACCATTTCCCGATATTACATGTTCCAAGAAATTTATTTCATTCAGCCAACACTCACACTTAGAGAACTTTGCATATAATTTCTCTCTCCTCAGAATCTCTAACACACTGTCGAATATTTCACATATTGTTCTTCCTTCTTAGATTATATCAAAAAGTCAAATACAACCATAAACTTGTTAAGATATAGTTTAAACATTCTATTCATCAAATCCATGAATATTTCTAGAACATTAGTTAATCCAAATGACATCACAAAAAGCTTATGACCATAACGTGTCCTAAAAGCAGTCTTAGGCACGTCTCCATTTTCTATCCTCAACTAGTGACAACCTAATCTCATGTTTATCTTAGAAAACACTCTCACTCCTTGTACTACTCAAACAATTTATTTATTTTGGGAAAAAGGTATTTGTTCTTATTCAACTATTTATAGTCTATACACACTCTTATCATTCCATCATCTCTCTTCACGAACAACACAGAGGCTCCCACAGAGGCTCCCCAAATACATTAGGTCCGATAAATTGTTTATCCAAAAATTCTTAAAATGGTATGTTCAACTCTCTCGATTCAACTGGCATCATTCTATAGGGTGCTATAGATATGTGTGTTGAACTCAACATCACATCTATAGGAAACTAAATCTCCTTACTAGGAGACAATTTGGACAACTCTTCTCGAAACACAGCATGAAAATCTTTCACTACCAAGATTTCTTCTAACTTCCTATTTTCTTTTTTAGAATCAATTATGTATGCCAAATACTTCTCACAACCCTTCTTCAACTATTTACTGGCAGCCAGAATAAAATAAGGTAGTTCGAGAGTATTTTATATTCTCTCTGAAAGTTACGCTCCTCATGTCTATATCTAGAACAGTACCTTCTTTCTAAAACAATCAACCATATTCAAAGATAATAAATCAGCTCCAGATTTTCTATCATTGATACGATCACATAACCCTTGTAAACATTTATGATTATCACTCTATCTCTAGTGGAAACTTCAACAAAAATATTTTGCATTAAAAGACTAATACATACTTCAATAGACTTCATATGAATACTGGATACAAAAGAATAGGTTGCACCAAGATTAACCAACATTGATATGTTCACCTTTTCTATATACAAAGCACATCAAATTAGAACAATTCTAGGATAAATATCTTATCTGAATATATCTATAACAAACTTTTGTCTCACAATCATACATCAGATTACCACTTCCCCTTGGTGGCATACTCACTTCCTCTGCTATGACTCCTAGTTCTCATAACCTATCTCTCAAATCTTGGGGTTCCATCGATATTACTCTAAGCTGCAGAAGTAACAGATCCTGCTTGCCTCTGACTCTGTACTTCAGTTCCCTGTCACAAAGGACTCCTTCTCTGGGTGGTCTCCCACCCAGCACATTCCTACTGGTACTACCTCTAGGTTCCTCAAATCTAGACTTCTTTCACCACTTCTTCCTTCCTCTAATTTCCTTCACACCCTTCTCAATCTGAAGTGTTATATCCACTAATCTGACATAATTTCATATGCCTCATTTAAGATAGTTTTGATCAAATCTTAAAACATAGTTCATCTATGAACCTCTTACACTTCTTCTCCTCTAGGTCTACTATTTTCGGTGTAACCATTGATAAGACCACAAATCTGCTATCATACTGAGTCATAGTCAACACTTTTACCCAGAAAAAGTAAAATCTCTATCTTATTGGGCTCTAGAGGTCTAAAAAAAGTATCTATCAAGGAAAACCTCCTTAAGCCTCTTCCATATTAAGGGTCTATCAATATATATACTTACCTTGTGAAGAATATTCTTCCATCATTCCAAAGCTTCTCCTTCTAACTCAAAAGAAGCAAAGGCATTCAACTTAATATATCTAACAAAACAATCTCCTTGCATCTTGTGCATAAACTCACCTTTCCCCTTTTTAACGTCTACTACTATTGGATTAACAACCTCAGGCACTGCTCTAGCTTGTTCATCAAGTCTATGTGGTAAGTGCTTAACTATTCATATTTAAACCCCTTAATTTACATTTGTCAAGCTCTTAGTTTGCGTATTTTATTCCATTTTACTTCATTTTTTGTGTTTTCTGTATTTTTATAGGTTTTTGGAAGAAATGAAGCATTTTGGAACTCAAATAGCAAAACTAGAACTGGGGGCTACAGAAGAGTGCAATCAAGTGCACAAGCACTCGTACGCACAAGGAGAAAGCTCGAGCGCAAACTCATGCGAATGAGCGCACACGCATCAGTAAAACATCAAAACGGTAATTCCTATTTTGGAAAGTAAGGTTAGAGATCTGTTTTGGAAATTAATGTTTCCAAGTGTCCTTAGAACCCTATAAATAGACTTGTAAAACATAGAAATAGTATCTCCCTTTTAGTTTAGTTTTTGTTCGGGGAGGCCAGATGAACCCAGAAGAGAGATTGTGCAAACGAATTGACGACTCATCTCCCTAGTATTCTTCGAGTTTTATTTTTCTGTTTTAGTTTAGTTATGGTTATAATGTTTAGTTCAATTAGCATGAGTAACTAAACTCTTATAGGGCTTGATTGAAGCCCTAGTTATGCTTTTCCACATATATATTCATTGATTGCCTTTGCAAATAGCCATGTAATAATGCTTTAATTGATTAATGCCTGTTTTTATTTAAATTCCTCATATGTGTGTGTCTGATCAACGTATACATGTGGTATAGATTAGTTGTTGAATCAATTTGGATGACCGAGTCATAGGTTCAACAATAGTAACAAAAGAAATCCACACCGAATTCTTGGGTTAATCAACATGGGAAACCAGGAGCAGACCAAGCCCTAGATCCCGTGTGGTTGCCGATCTCCACAACTCTTATGCTCTTTTAAGGAACAACTTAGTATACACCCATGCTGAATCTTTTAAGAAAGAAAAGAGTTAGAGTATACACCATGCCTAACTCGTTGCTTAGGGAGATCAATAGCCTAAGGTGTGGACCAAGCCCTTAGGTTGGCAACCATTAGGTATTCATAGTAGGGCTAGTGCATTGGCACCTTACTTAGTGGGAAAGTGTAATTAGTGGTGGATATCACAGCCCTATGTTCTTATCACTATTAAGTCACACTCAACATTTATTTCTATCTTTTTTTACTTTGAGAAACTAATTCTAAATTAAAACCAATCCCTGTGGAGATGATCTCGCACTTGCACACTATGCTACCATTGACCTTGTGCACTTGCAAGTAAAATAAGTACGATTATTTACTTATTTATTTAGGAAGATAATCGCACAAGTTTTTGGCACCGTTGCCGGGGATTGTGCTAAATTTTTTTTTGGAATTATTTTCGTTAGTTTTATTTTATTTTATTTCTTTACTATGTCCTGTTTATATTTTCTTTATCAAAGACCTAATTTTTCTTCTTTTTATTTTCTGTTTTCTTCTGTTTTAGGTCTGCAACAGTGCTGTTTCTGGCCTTAAGATTGAGCACAAGCTCAAGTGAGATCAAGCGCACTGTTGCGATTGAGCGCAGTACCTTGTGTGCTCGAGCGCAAATAGTCCAGAGACTACCCAAGGGCTTCGATCTAGGAACCCTACTGTCGTTCTACTTGATCAAGCGCTATAGTGGACCATTCAACAGAGGCCTAGAGACAACATTGAGAAGGAGGAAGAAAAATTCAAGGGAGATACACGAATGGCCGAACAGTTTGAAAACCAACAGCCACCTGAGCAAAGACCTATGAAGCAATCCTTCTTTCCATTCGACAAACCCTTATGCATCGCTTACCAACCTGAGGTGGAAGGAAATTATTACATATCCCCGCAGATACTCAGTGCCTTGACTCATTTTAGGGGAACATCTGCAGAGGATCCATACTTGCACCTTCGGGAATTCTTTGATCACTGCAAGTTCCAGCACATCCAGGACTTAAATCAAGAGAGAATCAGGTTAATTCTTTTCCCTTTTTCATTAAAAGATAATGCTAAACTGTGGTACAATTCATTGCCTGCAGTTTCGATCCATACTTGGGAAGAGTTGGCATGTAAGTTCCTAAGGAAGTTTTTCCCAGCTCAAAAGACAAGACAAATGAGGAAGGAGATTCAATCTTTCCAACAGAAGGATGGAGACATTTTCTTTGAAGCATGGGGACACTTCAATGAGCTGCTACTCAAATGCTCACATCACAATCTACCTCAAGATGAGTTGGTACTAGCTTTTTATGAAGGTCTAAATGACATGAATAGAGGTATAGTTGATTCACGTTGTAGAGGTGTGTTGATGAAAATGAGAAGTGAAGAAGCCATGGAGCTTTTTGAGATCTTAAGTAAGCACACCCAGCAATTCTCCTCGAGAAGTAGACAAGGAGTTAAAAGCAAGGGTATGTATGAGGTAATCTTAAATGGTGGATCTTTAAATCAGATAGCTGCTATGGATAGGAACCTAGATATGCTTATAAAAGCCATGACTGCTCAAAACATCCCTCCCCGTCCACAAGCCACACAACATCAGGTATGTGCTTTATTTTCTCAATTTGATTACACTACTGGACTTGCCATTTATATTCATCTACAGATCCCGAGCAAGTGAACTATATGGGACCAAACAGTGCATATGCAAATACCGACAATCTCGGATGGCAGAATCACCCATGGAGCAACAATTAAAATGCCTTGAACCTTCAAAGATAACAAAGGAACTCCCCACCAGTAGCCCAAACAGTTTCGGAATCAAAGACAAATGACCTAGAAAGTCTTATGAGGCAGCTGATGACTTCACAAGAACAATTCATGGCAGAGGAAAGACAATTCCGAACTGAGCAAAAGGAAACCATTGCAAAGCATAGCAAACTATTCAAAGACTAGAAGTACAAGTGGGGCAATTGGCTAAGGAGCTAAGTGAATGAAAGCAAGGTGTTTTTGAGCAAGTTTTTCATGTCCATCACATTGATCCATTGGAGACCACCCTCATCCATTGTTTCAAAGGATCAGATATTGAGCCAAAATCTGAAGATGTTACTGATGACATCATTGAAACTGAGCATCTCCTTGAGGCCTATCCAAAATATCCAAGTAAGTACAACCCTCCATTTGAACCTTATGTGCCTACTAATACTACTATTCTCCCTTCTATTGTCCAGGCACCAAACTTGGAATTGCAACGTTGCCAGATCATTTAACTTATGCTTACGTAGGAGAGAGTAAGACATTACTTGAGATAGTTGCTGCCAATCTTAGTTGTGGGGAAGAAGAGAAGCTATTGAGAGTTCTTAAAGAGCACAAAACTGCTATGGAATAAGGCACAGTCTGGCTGAAGACGTAAAACTTAGCGCTCATGGGAGGCACCCCACAGCTTATCCTTTTATTTTTATTATTTTTCATATTTATTGTTATTTATTTATTTTTAGTACTATTTGTTTTCCAGTATTACGTTAGTTTTTCTTTTTAGGGACAATGTGTGCATCTGTTTAAGTTTGGGGGTGTGCTATGAGCCATGCCGGCCCAGCTGGTTCTCCATCTCCCAGGTCAGATTTTTCCATGACATTCACACATTGGGGACAATGTGTAATTTAAGTTTGGGGGTATGGAAGACACATTCACACACACCTTGTCCCAGTTTTTTTTTGTTGTTTAAAAGAAAAAATAAATGAATGTTATGTTCATGTTGTTTTGAAAATTTTGGTTAATTTAAACAAATATTATGATAAGATTTCATCAGTAAGCTTAAAATATTGAACATATGGTCCAAATAATAAAGTTTTAAAATTTTAATTACTTACATTAAGGAATTTAAGAATTCATAAGTTTGATCTAAATCTGACACGAGCACATTAGCACATAATTGTGTGGGGTATGATATATAATTTTTATGTGTATGTTTCCATGGCCTAACCGTAATCGGATAACTTGTTAGAAGAACATCTTGGCATAGAAAAATAGAAACAAAATTTATTGCTCAAAAAAAGAAAATAAAATACTCCTAATGATCATTAAATAAACTTCCCACTGAGTAACTGGACCTCTTACCTCTGTAAGCAGTGAGTGTTCACGTCAAAAGGTGGGAATTCTGCTTATAATGATCATTAAATAAATTTTTCACTGAGTAACTGAACCTCTTGCCTCAGTAAGCAGTGAGTGTTCACGTCAAACTGTGGGAATTTTGCTTGGCAGTATTAAGACCAGTTAGTTTCGTAGCCTTTTTTACTCGAGTTAGTAAGTCCTTAGGGGTGTCTTTACACCTAATGCCCTAAAACCATCTGGTTTGGGAGTCATTGGCTAAACACTCGCTATATCGGTCAATTAGAAAGCTTAAGGGAACTCAACATGGTAAAAATCTCATAATAAAATAAAAAGAAAAAAATAAAATTATGCTATTATTGTTCCTTCTAATAGGAAACTTGATGAATGTTGAGACAGCGAAACACTACACATTGGAGTTATTTGGAAGCTTCATCTTTTATATGCTAATTCACTACACACTAAGTTAGACTTGTGATGCCTTAACCAGTCTTGTGTAAGTGATTAGATTTTAAAAATTTTATTCATTGCAAAGATGTATTTGTATTTTAAGCTTGCTCTTGAATAAATATCAAGATTTTGTGTGAGGCTTAAATTTTTGGATACCATGAATGATGGATTTATCTTTGTGTCTTTGTTTCTCATTTAGTTTTTAGTTTCATATTGCTAAGGGACTAGATATGTAAGTTTGGGGGTGTGATAAGTGCTTAAATATTTATATTTAAGCCTCTTAATTTACATTTGTTAAGCTCTTAGTGTAATACCCGTATTCGAAAAGTAAAAGTAAAGAAGCAAGTTAATAAATATGTCATGAAATTTAAATAATATAGATATGTGAAGAATTTAGTATTGAATAAAAGAATTTTTTTTTAAAAATGTGTGAATAGTAGAAGTATGAATAGTAAAAAATGTGAATAAAAAAAGAAAAAAAGAACATGATCGTCCAGAAGATGGAAGAAGGCAAGAGAAAGAAAAAGAAAAAAAAAAGAAAAAAAAAGTAAAGTCAAAAAGTAAGGTAAAAGAAAAAAAAAAGAATAAGCCAAATCTTAGGCATGATTATGTCTTGTGACATAATTATGTCCTCCACGTTTCTGCAACGTGGAGGCCTTATATTTTGGTGAAAATGCAATTGTTGAGCTGCAGAGTTCAATCTTCGCCTATATATATAGATCAAAGCTGAAAACGCAAATATTTCGTATCAAATTTCGTTTGCATTTTTCCTTTGATTTTTTGTTTTCTCTAAACACTTGGGAGTTCAAAGAAATGTTGAAAGAACAAAATTTTAAAGGGATTTATTGTGAAATTGTATAGAGAACCATGAGAAGCTATCAGAATAGCAGAAAATAATAAGGTAATGTTTATTTTAAAATTTTAGCATTTATGAAAATTCCAGGAAGTTAAAGTAGGAATTTTCAAAGTGTATGGTTTATGAAGAAATAATTAGAAATTGAATACAAATATTATGTCAGGTGTTGGCGGTCAACAATCGGGAGAAGTTTTAGAGAAGATCGGGAGAGATAAAGAGGTGATCCACGAGTAGCTTTAAGAGCTATATGGTGAGTTGAATTTACTTTAAATAGTCTAAATAAAAAACGAAATATCTGGTGATATTATTAAAATAAATTATTGATGTATGCTTGGGTGATAAATGATAAAAAAAAATTGATTTATGGGTATGATAGGAAATCTGGACATGTAGAAATATATTTCGGTGAGAATAATATCTTTGGGAATAATAAGTTTATTTGAGAATAAAAGCGATAAATAAATTATTGATGAGTTATATTGATGTTTTAATTCAAATTATGATGAGATGAAATTTTAAAGGATCTTGACAAGTTTTGATGGATGAATTGATATGATTTGGGATGGAATTTGAGTGAATCTTGACAAGCTTTAATGGATTATTTGATGTGATTTGGGATGAGAGGAATTTTTTAGAATAATCAGGATAGCCAATTTAAGTGTTTTAAATTTATATGTTGTTTTTATATTCCTGTTTATATGCATATTTTATATCATGGCTCATATACATATGCATTAAATGAGAAAGAAAAAAACCGGGAAGGGGCCGGTCTAATGAAATAACCGTGACAGCCGGTATATGCTGGAAACAAAAGTGACACCGTGCCAGCCGGTATATGCTGAGAAAATTCTGTGGCAACCAGGACTAAGTTACAAAGTAAAGAACCGGGAAGGGGCCGATCCAAGATAATAACAACCTGTCGACAGGTGGGAAGACGTTTCCATCATAATCATTCATGCATTTGCATTTGTTTTAATTATTGTTGCATTATTGAGATGCTGAGGTGTGATGTAATATCGTGAAATAATTATATATGATTGAGTCTCACAGAAAGAGACAGTTATGATGAAAATATTATTAAAAATCTGAGATGTGGTATATTGTCGTGTATGATGGTTGAGTCTCATAAAAAGAGAGAGCTATGATGATGAGATTCTTGAAATGCTGAGATGTGGGATATTATTATAAATTTAATTATAGATGGTTGAGTCTCATAGAAAGAGACAGTATGGTGATAAGACTTATCTAAATGGTAGATTTTTTGATGTGACCCTCATTACGAGGTAATTAGGAGATAATTGATGGTCTTAAGGTGGACCAATGATTGAGAAGAAAATATTGATAGAGAATAAATCTTATGATATGTGTAATGATAGTAGAAATTTATCATCAGGTTATGTGAAAAAATAAAAAGATTAAATATTAAAAGACTATTTATGGAATTTGAAATACTTTTAGTAAATTTAATTCACTGAGCTTGTGAAGCTCACCCCTCATTGTATAATGATTTCAGGTAGCAGACAGGACAAGTAGTTTGGTGGGTCCAAAGTCAGACGGATTCAATTTCAGTAAGCCACTTATGTGTCAACATCCTCAGACTAGTGAGAAAAGGAAATAAATATTTGTAAATATTCATGCATCTTATGTTGTAAATTATTTATAAGTTAATATCGGGTTTATATACCGCCCTTGTTGAGGTTCGATAAAAAAAAAATTGTTAGTTTTATTTTTATGGTTGCATATATGTGTCGTGCTGGGATTCTCAAAATGTGATGACACCGTTTCGAGGGTGGCCAACCCGGGATGGGTTGTTACAATTTTGGTATCAGAGTATTAGGTTTTGAGATTCTGTAGACTGCATGAGAACTTAAAAAGTGAAAGATTAAAATAAATGATATTTTAATAAACAGTCTGAGGATGACACGTGGACGCGTTAGAGTTAGAGTTAGAGTTGTTGATTTGAGAGGGCGTGGTAGGCCCACAATATTTTGGACAAGTCGAGGTTGAGTCTGAATTTGTGGTTCCCAGAAGTGAACGTGTAAATAGTATGATGAATATTAGTAATAGAATTGATATTAGTAAAGGTATGAGAGAATCTGAAGTTGAAAGGGATAGGCTAAGTAAGCTCTTGCACATACTTTTGAGAAAATGAATGCAACAAAATTGATAGCTGATAGCATAGACTTGATGAACAGGCTAGAGCAGTGCCTGAGGTTGTTATAAATCTAATAATGGTAGATGCTCGAATGTGAAAAAGTGAGTTTATGTACAAAATACAGAGGGAATATTTTAAGTTGAATGCCTTGTTGTTTAAAGGATCTATAAATTCTTTCAAGCCTAAGTTTTGGGAGAAACATGTAGAGAGATTATTTGGTACTTTACCAGTGACTGATGGACAGATGGTCATTTTTGTTTCATTTGAGTTAGAAGGAGAAGTTTTAGAATGATGAAAGAATATTCTTCCCAGTGTAAATGCAGATGTTTTTAGGCTCTTAACCTGGAATAAGTTTAAGGAGGTTTTTCTTGATAGAGACTTTCCTTAGACCTTTAGAACCCAACAAGATAGAGATTTTATTTATTTGGGGTAAGTGTGTTGATTGTGGCTCAATATGAGGGAAGATTTGTGGCTTTGTCGAGGTTTGAATCGCAAATGGTATACCCAAATGAGAAGAAGTGTAAGAAGTTCATAGAGGAATTATATTTTAAGTTTTGATAAATATTATCATACATGAGGCATATGAATTATGTAAGATATGTGGATATACCCTTTCAGATTGAGAGAGATATGTGATGGAGTTTAAGGAAAAAAAATGGTTAAAAAAAAAAACTTAGACATGAAGGTTATAGAGGTAGTAATAGTATGAGTGTACATGGTGAGAGACCACCCCATAGGAGGCATTACTTGTCACAGGGAACTGAAGTACAGAATCAGAGGCAAATAGAATATATTACTTCTGTATCTCAAAATACTATTGGTGGGACCCTTAGATTTGGGAGGCAAGTTATGGGAACTGGGAGTAATGCCAGAGGAAGTAAGTATGCCACCAAAAGAAAGTGGTAATCTGATGTGGGATAAAGAGACAAAAGTTTGTTATTAGATATATTCTGATAATATATTTATCTTAGAATTTTCAAAATTTGAAGTGCTTCCTAGGTAGAGAAGGTGGACATATCAATGATGGTTGATGTTGATACAACTCATTCTTTTGCATTTAGTGTTCATATAAAGTTTATCAAAGTATGTATTAATCCTTTGATACAAAATATATTTGCTGAAGTTCCCACTAGAGATTGAATGATAATCATACATGTTTACAAGGGTTGTGTGATAATATCGGTGATAGAAATCTGAAGTTGATTTATTATTTCTGAATATGGTTAATTGTTTTAGAAAGAAGGTAGCATTCAAAATATGGATATGAAAATTTTAGCTTTCAGAAAGAACATAACGTACTCTCGAACTATCTTATTTTACTCTGACTACTAGTAAATTGTTGAAGAAGGGTTGTGAGGAGTATTTGACATACAAAATAGATTCTAAAAAGGAAAATAGGAAGTTAGAATAAATCTTAATGGTGAAAGATTATTCTAATGAAATTCTTGATGAGTTGCCTAGGTTGCCTCCAAGTAAGGAGATTAATTTATCTAATTTATGTGATACCAGGATCAGCACATATATTTAATAGCCCTATAGAATGACGTCAGCTGAATTGAGAGAGTTGAACATACCATTTTAAGAATTTGTGGACAAATAATTTATCTGACCTAATGTATTTGAGTAAGATGTTGTTAGTAAATAAGGAAGATAGAACGATAAGAGTGTGTATAGACTACAGATAGTTGAATAAAAACAAAAATCTTTTACTCAAGATAAATAAATTGTTTGAGCAGTGTAAGGAGTGAAAATATTTTTTAAGATATAGTTGAGATCATGTTATCACCCATTTGATAATAAAAAGAGATATGTCTAAGAT
Organism: Bretschneidera sinensis; assembly: GCA_023935145.1. Lineage (NCBI taxonomy): Eukaryota > Viridiplantae > Streptophyta > Magnoliopsida > Brassicales > Akaniaceae > Bretschneidera > Bretschneidera sinensis. The sequence continues at coordinate 68,695,046 of CM043698.1, read as the reverse complement.
TGCTTTTATGACACATGATGGTCATAAGTTTCTGGTGAGGCTATTTGGGTTGACTAATGTTCCAGAAACATTCATGAACTTGATGAATCGAGTGTTTAAACCATATCTTAACAAGTTTATGGTTGTATTTGATTTCCTGATGTATTTTAAGGAGGAAGAACAACATGTGAAACAATTAGACAGTGTGTTGAAGATTCTAAGGAAAAAGAAATTATAAACAAAGTTCTCTAGGTGTGGGTGTTGATTGGATGAAACAACTCCCTTGGAAATGTAATATCGAGAAATGGATAGCAGTGGATTTACAAAAGTTAGAAACAATGTTAAGTGGGGAGAGACCAACTAATGTGACTGAGATCAAAATCTTCTTGGGGTTAGCTGGTTATTATAGAAGATCCTTTCAGAAATTTTTATTTTTGAAATACGGTTGAATAGACTGACCAGGGAAAAAGTGAGATTTGTATAGTGAGGGAAGTGTGAGGAAAAAAAAAATTCCAATTGGAGATATTGACTACAGCTCGAGTATTGGTGTTTTCCTTCTAGTAATGAAGGATTTGTGGTGTAGTGTGATACATCACATTAATGATTGGGATATGTGTAGCATAGGAAAGCCGTGGCCCATACTTCTAAGAAATTAAGGACTTATGATAGAAATTTTCACAATCATGCTTAGAATTGACTGTTATAATGTTTCCTTTAAAGATTGGAGACATTATCAGTATGGAGACACTTGTGAGATAGTCATGGGTTATAAAATTTGGACATATTTACCTACCCAGAGAAAGTTGAATTGGAGGCAAATATGGTGGATGAAGTTGATAAGTAATGATGATTGTATAATTCACTATCATCTAGAAAAAATGCGAAGGTGATAGTTGATACTTGAGTAGAAAGTTAACTGCTAGTGGGAGCCTTGATGTGAAATTGATGAGAGATTTAGAAAATTGAGAATAAAGTAGAATACCAGTGGTAGAGGATCATGGATAAATAATATAGTTATACAGTCATTCATAGTAAAATGCTTTAGAGATGCAAGGAATAGATGAAGAGATAGAAAAGATTAAATGTTGAGTATAATATAAGTTCAAAATTTGAAATGATGATATTCTGGAAAAAAAAATAGTTGAGAAAAGAGATAAGGAGGGAGGCACATAATGATGTAGATTTGATGCAATTAAGTAACAATAAGATATATAGAGGATAGAGACGAAATTTCTGGTGGTCAGGATTGAAGAATGATGTGGCTGAGATTGTATAGAGCACCATTAAGCATAGTATCAAATTTGTATTGGATGACACCGATTGAGACATTGTATAGTAGGAGGTGTAGAACTCTTTTATATTTGGAAGAAATGAGAGAGGAATATATTTGGTCCATCAATCATTGAGTTAACAGCTAAAAGGATCAAATTGGTTAGAGAGAACCGTAAAACAGCATAGATTAGATCGAATAGTTATACTAATAATAAAATGAGATCTCTTATGCTTCAGGTAGGTGATTGGGTGTCTTGGAAAAATATCTCAATGAAAAATTGTATTGAAATTTAAACAGAAAAGGAAAATTGAGCCAGAGATTTGTGGGACCCTGTGAGGTGGCAGAGAAAATTGGACTAGTTGTGAATAGTTTGGATTTGCCTCCAGAATTAAAACATTTATATTTCATGTTTCACTTTTAAGAAAGTGTTTACATGATATTTCGAGCTAAGTTATAGAAATTCAGAAAGATTGGGTGTACATACAAGTATCAATAAGGATTTTGGAAAAATGAACAAGTTTTGTATAATAAAGGAAATTGCACTAGTTCAAGTACTGTAGCGGAATAAGGATGTTGAAAAGATTACGCAAAAGTGAGACAATTATGAAGAAGTATTATTCACAATTGTTTCTGGAGCAAAATAAAGAAATTTCGAGGACGAAATTTTTGTAAGGTGGGTAGAATTGTAATATCCGTATTCGAAAAGGGTAAAGAAGTAAGTTAATAAATATGTCATGAAATTTAAATAATATAGATATGTGAAGAATTTAGTATTGAATAAAAGAATTTTTTTTAAAAAAAATATGTGAATAGTATAAGTATGAATAGTAAAAAAAACGTGAATAAAAAAAAGAAAAAAAGAACATGATCGTCCAGAAGATGGAAGAAGGCAAGAGAAAGAAAAAGAAAAAAAAGAAAGGAAAAGTAAAGTCAAAATGTAAGGTAAAAGAAAAAAAAAGAAAAAAAAAAGAGAATAAGCCAAATCTTAGGCATGATTATGTCTTTTGACATAATTATGTCCTCAACGTTTCTGAAATGTGGAGGCCTTATATTTTGGTGAAAATGCAGTTTTTGAGCTGCAGAGTTCAATCTTCGCCTATATATATAGATCAAAGCTGAAAACACAAGTACTTCGTATCAAATTTCGTTTGCATTTTTCCTTTGATTTTTTGTTTTCTCTAAACACTTTGGAGTTCAAAGAAGGGTTGAAAGAGCAAAATTTTGAAGGAATTTATTGTGGAATTGTATAGAGAACCATGATAAGCTATCAGAATAGCAGAAAGTAATAAGGTAATGTTTATTTTAAAATTTTAGCATTTATGAAAATTCCAGGAAGTTAAAGTATGAATTTTCAAAGTGTATGGTTTATGAAGAAATAATTAGAAATTGAATACAAATATTATGTCAGGTGTTGGCGGTCAACAATCGGGAGAAGTTTCGGAGAAGATCGGGAGTGACAAGGAGGTGATCCACGGGTAGTTTTAAGAGCTACATGGTGAGTTGGATTTACTTTAAATAGTCTAAATAAAAAATGAAATATCTGGTGATATTATTAAAATAAATTATTGATGTATGCTTGGGTGATAAATGAAAAAAAAAAATTGATTTATGGGTATGATAGGAAATCTGGACATGTAGAAATATTTTTCGATGAGAAATAATATTTTTGGGAATAATAAGTTTATTTGAGAATAAAAGCGATAAATAAATTATTGATGAGTTATATTGATGTTTTAATACAAATTATGATGAGATGAAATTTTAATGGATCTTGACAAGTTTTGATGGATGAATTGATATGATTTGGGATGAAATTTGAGTGAATCTTGACAAGCTTTAATGGATTATTTGATGTAATTTGGGATGAGAGGAATTTTTTAGAATAGCAGGATAGGCAATTTAAGTGTTTTAAATTTATATGTTATTTTTATATTGCTGTTTATATGCATATTTCATATCATGGCTCATATACATATGCATTAAATGAGAAAGAAAAGAACCGGGAAGGGGTCGGTCTAATGAAATAACCGTGACAGCCGGTATATGCTGGAAATAAAAGTGACACAGTGCCAACCGGTATATGCTGAGAAAATTCTATGGCAACTGGGACTAAATTACAAAGTAAAGAATCGGGAAGGGGCCGGTCTAAGATAATAACAATCTGTCGACAGGTGGGAAGACGTTCCCATCATAATCATTTATGCATTTGCATTTGTTTTAATTATTGTTGTATTATTGAGATGTTGAGGTGTGATGTAACATCGTGAAATAATTATAGATGATTGAATCTCACAGAAAGAGACAGTTATGATGAAAATATTATTAAAAAGCTGAGATGTGGTATATTGTCGTGTATGATGGCTGAGTCTCATAAAAAGAGACAGCTATATTATTGAGATTCTTGAAATGTTGAGATGTGGGATATTATTGTTAGTTTTATTTTTATGGTTGCATATATGTGTCGTGCTGGTATTTTCAAAATGTGATGACACCGTTTCGGGGGTGGCCAACCCGGGATGGGTCGTTACACTTAGTTTGCGTATTTTATTCCATTTTACTTCATTTTTGTGTTTTCTGTGTTTTTATAGGTTTTTGGAATAAATGAAGCATTTTGGAACTCAAAGAGCAAAACTGGAACTGGAAACTGCAGAAGAGTGCGATCGAGCGCACAAGCACTCATGCGCACAAGGAGAAGGCTCGAGCACAAACTCATGCGATCGAGCGCACACGCATCAGTAAAACATCAAAACGGTAGCTCCTATTTTGGAAAGTATGGTTAGAGACCTGTTTTGGAAATTAGGGTTTTCAAGTGTCATTAAAACCCTATAAATATACTTGTAAGACACAGAAATAGTATCCCCCTTTTAGTTTAGTTTTTGTTCGGGGAGGCCGGAGGCCGGAGGAGAGATTGTGGAAACGAATTGACGACTCTTCTCCATAATGTTTTCGGGTTTCTTTTTTCCTTTGTATTTTATTTTATGATGATGTTTAGTTTACTTAGCATGTGTAACTAAACCCTAGTAAGGGCTTGGTTGAAGCCCAAATTATGTTTAACCAATAATTCAATATTGGCGTCTTCGCAATACTTATGCTGTGATTCTTAATTTGATTAATGCCTGTTTTTATTTAAATTGCTCATATGTGTATGTTTGATCAACGTATGCATGTGGTATGGATTAGTTAGTTGAATCAATTTGGATGACCGAGTCCTGGGTTCAACAATAGTAACAAAAGATATCCACACCGGATTCTTGGGTTAATCAACATAGGAAACCGGGAGTGGACCAAACCCTAGGCCCCGTGTGGTTATCGATTTCCACAGACCTTATGCTCTCTTAAGAAACAACTCAGTATACACCATGCTGAATCCCTTAAGAGAGAAAAGAGTCAGAGTATACACCATGCCTAACTCGTTGCTTAGGGAAATCCATAGCCTAAGGAGTGGACCAAGCCCTTAGGTTGACAACCAAGAGGTATTCATAGCATGAGTAAAGCACTGGCATATTATTTTGTTGGGGTAGCATGATTAGTGGTGGATACCAAGTCCCTACGTCTTTATCATTATTGTCCAAACTCAGTATTTATTCCCATCTATTTTTACTCTGTAAAACTAATTCTAAATCGAAATTCACCAATCCCTGTGGAGATGATCTTGCACTTGCACACTATGCTACCATTGACCTTGTGCACTTGCAAGTAAAACTGTACGATAATTTGATTTTTTATTTAGGCAGATAAACGCATAACACTATGCTATAAGCTATCAACTCTATCATCTGTTACATTCATTTTCTCAATAGCATAGAGCTTATCTTAGCTTATCTCTTTCAACTTCAGATTCTCTCACACCTTTACTAATATCAATTATACTGTCAACACGTTCTCTTCTAGGAGCCACAGATTCAGACTCAACCTCAACTTGTAAAAAATATTAGGGCCTACCACGCCCTCTCAAATCAACAACTCTAACTCTAGCTCTAATACGCCCACGTGCCATCCTCATACTATTTAAAATATAATTTAGTATAATCTTCCACTTTCTTACTTTTTATACAGTCTACAGAGTCATAAAACCAAATGCTCTGATACCAAAAATTGTAACGACCCATCTCGGGTTGGCCACCCCCGAGACAGTATCATCACATTTTGAAAATCCCAATACGACACATATACGCAACAATAAAAATAAAATAACACCCATAAAAAAAATTTCATCAATCATCAACCCTCAACAGGGGAGTTACATCAATATGATCTTTAAACATTATATACAACGTAAAATGCATGAATATTTACAAATAAATTTTTATTTTATTTCCTCATTAGTCTGAGGATGTGGACACGTACGTGGCTTACAGATAATGATTTCATCTGAAACTCAACTCACCAAACTATCTGTCATGTCCGCTACCTGAAATCATTGTACAATAAGGGATGAGCTTCACAAGCTCAGTGAATTAAATTTACTAGAAGTATTCAATTTGTATATATGGTCTTTCAATATTAAATCAATTATATTTACATAACTTGATAATAACATTCTACTACGCATATCATAAGTCACATTCTCTATCAATCTCTTCTTCTTATATATTGGTTTACCTTAAGATCATCAATTATCTCATAATTACCTTGAAAAAAGGTTCACGTCATAAAGTCTACCATTTAGATGATTCTTATTATATCATACTTTTAGGTTTCTTTCTCACCATAACTGTCTCTCTGTGAGATTCATTCATCTATAAATAAATTCACAATAACACACAACACATAATATTTCAGCAATGAAATCAATATTTAAAACAGATGTGATGCATGAATTATTATTAGGGAACGTCTTTCCACATGTCGACATATCTTTATTATCTTAGACCGGCCCCCTCCCGGTTCTTTTCTTTCCAGCTTATCCCGATTGTCATGGTATTTATTTTCAGCATATACTGGCTGTCACGGTGCCCCTTTTATTTTCAGTATATACTGATTGTCACGGTTTTTCAATTAGACCAGCCCCCTCCCAGTTCTTTTCTTTTATTTAATGCATATGCATATGAACAATGATATTAGATATGCATCTGAACAATAACATAAAAAAAAAAAAAAACATGAATTCAAATATTTAAATTGACTATCCTGATTTTTCTCAAATTATATATAAAAATTTCCACTAAATTCTTCTCTTCCTAAATCACATCAAATCATCCAGCAAAGCTTGTCAAGATCTACTAAATTTCATCTCCTCATAATTCGTATCAAAACATCAACCATAGCTCATCAAGAATTTCACTTATCGCTTTTATTATTAAATCAACTTATTATTCCAAAAATATTATTTCTCGTCTAATAATTTTCTACATGTCCAAAATTCATATCATACCTATCAATCAAATTTTTATCTACCACCAAAAGATAAGCTAATAATTTATTTTAATATTATCACTAGATATTTCATTTTTATTTAGATTACTTAAAGTAAATCTAACTCATCACGTAGCACTTAGAGCTACCCGTAGATCACCTCCTTGTCTTTCCCGTTCCTTTCAGAAATTCCCCTCTGTTGCTGACTGTCAACACCTGATATAATATTTATATTAAAAAATTCTAATTATTTCTTCAATTCTTCCATAATTTATACCCTTTGAAAATTCTCACTTTGAATTCAAGAAAATTTCATGTATGCTAAAAGTTAAAAAATAAACATTAATTTATTACCTTCTGTTTTTCTGATAGCTTATCGTGACTCTCTATAAAATTCTCCTGTAAACTCCTTCAAAATTTTGTTCTTTCTATTTTTTTTTATCCCCAAATGTTTAAAAAAAAATAGAATAATTTGAAGAAAAATAAACGTAATTTGGTATGTATATGTATGTTTACCTATAGGTGTATATATATAAAAATTTGCTGCAAAAATCTCAGCAGCACACATTTTTTTCTTTTGCAAATTCATTTGACAAGTGTTGAAAACACTCCCAAAAACTCTCCACGTTTTTGGTAGGTGGAAGGCATGCGAGCCTTCCAAGATTTATTGCAGCAAGTGACACTTGCTGCCACGTTTTTTTTTAAATTTTTTTTTATTAGATGTCTCAAAAAAATTAAATTATTTTATAAAAATTTGACTTTTCATATTTTTAAAATTATTATATATTATTTTAACTCTGTCATATTTATTAAAGTATTTTTTTATTCTTACTTTACAAATACGAGTATTACAATGGGAGTTCTTTAATCTACTACCACCCTAAAATAGGAAAGAAATGTTCAACTTTTTGCATTCTTAGTATAGGAATGTGGTTGAATGCACATTTGGGATATGAAAGGAGAGGTTTCACATCATAAAAAATATGCCCAGATTTGATTTCAACGACCAAAAGAAGGTTGTCGTTGCCACAATGGCCTTGCAGAATTATATTACCAGGTATGAAGCTACTGGGATAGGGTTTCACCCGTCACAACCTGCATTTGTTGCCATATCGCATGTTCAGTATCACGATCATGTAATGAATGATTGTAGTGAGCTTATTTGGGTTGCTATAAAAGATTTGATTGCCAACCAAATTGCATCGTATTATGAGTTTAATTATTAATTACTAATATCTATCAAATTAAATATATTTCCACCATGCAAAGAACAGATAACAAGCAGTGGAACAGTTAAAAACCCAAAATAAATCGCGAGCCCTATCAAGTGTGTACTTTTACACCAGGGTGTCAGCTCAGTGAGCAAGGAAAAAAATGGGTGGGTTAAAGGCTAGTTTTGTAAAACATATGGGTCATTATTAAGAGGTTAACTACTTTTATAGATAACAATGTCATATTTAAGCCATATTGCTTAAAGGAGAGAGAACCCAAAAGTGACCATTGTGGGTGCGTATGAGTGCTAAAATAACGGGAGAAAATGTAATTATGAAATTATCTCAACAATTGCATTTATTTCTTTGTAAGAATAATGTTTCAATCATGATTCGAACTTTCATCATTTCAATCAAAATAACGAAAAAGGAAAGGTCCATAAATATTAAAAATTAATGGTTTTAAAATACTGGGATCCATGCAAATGCATGCAACTCTCGAATCCAGTGATAATTGAAAGGAAAGTTACGTCAGGTTCGAATCGAATCTCTACCCACAAGCAGATTAGGTGTCCTAACCGCGCTACACAGACAAAATTATAAAAAATAAAAAAAAAAATAAAAAATCAAGTTCAGACCATTGATTTGGAGCATTCATGGTAAGGAGAGTTTCTTGCCAGGCACCGTATAAAGAATTTATTTTTGGATGGAAAGAAGTTTTATTGGTAATTATTAAAAAGTTTACTAATAACATTAGTACAATTCATATTTTATTTAATTAATTTTGAAATATGTATCATTTTGTCCACCTATTAATCCAAAAAATCTCTCTTGACACGGGATCAAATAAAAAGTTTCCATTATAAGAATCTAAGATTCAAACTTCATTATATTATATTTAAAAAAAAATTAAAAGCAAACAGAAACATGTATAGAAATGATAATATTGGACATGATACGTGAATACAACATGAACACGACATTTTTTAACACACTATAATTTTGGTATTTATAACCACGAGGCCTTTATAAAGCTCAATTTAGAAGCGCTATAAATATATAAAATAATAAAATAAAGCTTATTAAATACTTAAATAAAGAATCTAAAAAGTTAACTAATAAATTAACTTAAATTAAATCTTCAACCAATTAAATTATAATGTTATTTTTTGAAAAGGAGAAAAAAATGAACGTAAATGACATTCTTTTCGGAACAACATAAGTTTATGTAAATCCCAATTTATAAATATTATAAATGTCTAATTAATAAAGTATATTTTATAATTTTTTAAATTAAATTAAAGAATATAATCGATTTAAATAGTAAACTAACTAAACCAAGTTGTGTCATATTCTTTTTCTCAATCAAAACAAAGTAGTCTCGGTTCTATATTTACTTGAGTTATATAAGGTCCAACCTATAAGAACCTAACATAATAAAACTTAATCAATAAAAGGTCCAAAGTAAGCAATATTTATAATTGTGTGTATCATATAAAGCTCAACCAATAAACACTATAAATGTCATTAATAAAGCACAATTTATAAGATCATATTAAAAAAAAAAAAAAATTATGTGCTCATTTTATTTTTCAAAATGATACAACTTTGGTGTTTGTAGTCATGTGGGCTGTATAAAGTGCAATCTACATGTCAAGTGAAGACCCAAAAATAATAAAACTTATTTTATAAAAGATAAAAGAAAAATACAATAAAATAAAATTAGATCACAAATATAAATTAATTAGATCTCCAATAAATTAAATTTATGGATCATATTTTAAAATGAATGATTGAATTTTAGGTGGCATTTCCTCCGAAGTGAGGTAGTTATAGTACTTCAAATTATGTGGGCTAAATGAAACTTAGTTTCTACATCTTACAAAGATAAAATAGCCAATAGTTGTAAATCCGATAAACTAAATTTGTGATAATGTATTCTTAAAATATAAAGGAAAAGAATAAGATAATTTTTTAAATAAAAAATTTGTTACCTTTGAATTTTAATAGCACAATATTTTGGTTTTCTATACATGTTTCTTAATTTCATTAGTTATTTTATGTTACTTTAAAAATTAAACTTACAATTAATATATTAATTTATTTTTTAATTATTTGATATTTTCAAATTTCAAAAATTTTACTTTTAGATTTGCATTTATGTGTGCATGTTATATTGGATAAATAAAATGTTAAAAAATAATTAACTGTTAAATTTACTTTTAAAAAAATAAAAAATAAAAAAAAATATTTAACCACATGAATTTAATTTATTCAATATGTTACTTATAAAATCCGTGTATTACGACGTAATTATACTTTAATAAACAAAAGTGAACCAATAGAGCATTCATTGTCACTCTCAACCGGTCCAATTCGGTTTTGGTAACTATATACACGTTATACGCAGTAGTACTTACCAAAACTGTCGAGAAAGCATAGTCTGACTACCAAAACTACAGTCTGTTATGATATTGTACATGTGTGGCCACTAATGGCGTCAATGCGTCTTGTTCCATCACCGACGTTTCAATTTTCAACCCATGCCGGAGGCGTAACGTACACTTTACTAACGTGATCTGGACACGTTGTCAACAGTACAATATCGAGGCGCGTGCCTAACAGACTAAGCAGTTCCGTTTGAAATCTTGATATAATCGGGAGTTTACTAAAGCTACTTTATTTCTCACAGTCTCTCAATTCGGTCCCTCCGTAACCAGCATTTCATATCACCGACACCTGGTAGGCACTTGTCAGCCTCACTTTTTTTCCCCTTTTTTTTATAATTTCTTTTCCTGTTTGGTTGTTGAGAAAAGTGAGGAGAAACGAAAGAAACACTCGAGTTTGAAATTGTTTTGGGTTAGACAAAGTAAGGAGCTTACCTCAGCTGAAATTGTTATTTTGCTCTTTTTTTGTTGTTGTTATTATTAGCCAAACATCTCAAACCTTCATATAGCTCTGTTGGTACAAGATGCTCTAAAGATTAAAAAATTCAATGTTGTTTCAATTTCCGACCTTTTTCCCAGCTGCCAAACAGAACTTTAGAGATCATTTAGCTATAGAGGAATAAGATTTCCGTGATTCCTAACCTTGATACTTCATCGTTGATTTGGATACACTTAAAACAGTTTCTAACTTCTATATTTCACACAGAAAAAAAAAACAAAAAAAAATTCCCGAAAGAAACCTAAATTCTTAAAGGGGTAAAAGAAAACACGTAATCATACAAATATAATTACAACTCCTGAGGCTCCAACTCAATCATCATCGACATCAACATCAACATCATCATCATCACCCGATGATGTAGAATTCCTACAAAACTGAAATCTATCAGCCTCCATTCTCCCCACAACAAAATGCCCCAAAGAACCCACACTCTCCACCAAATTCTCCTCACAGAGAAACTCCTCGCTATAAACCCTCTCAACTTCCCTACGAAAATCACGCACAAACACGTGCGTGGTCCCCTTTTTTCCCTCGCCTGATTTCTTGCTCCTGGCCAAAACCCCCGCCGTGAATATCGGAGCCATCCTCCCGGGTGCACCGGAAAAATACCCACGTGGCCCATCAACCAAAATCACATCCCAATCGATCTCGTAAACGTGATTGGGCAAATCATTGATACCCAGCTTGCAATCGGAGAACAACAGATTCTGTACGGGCCTGCACTCGTTGTGCATCTGGGTCCTCGCCAGAAAGAGTAAATAGTCCAATTGGGAGACCTTTGTGGTGTATTGAACGTCGTATGCTTCGATGTTTGGGTGGGCCTTCTCGAGATTCGACACTGAGTACTCGCTCTCGTCGACGAAGACGGTGCGGCCGAGGAAATTGAGAGATTTCCAGAGGAGGGTCTCGTGGGTGATGCCGAAGACGAGGATGTTGCAAGGGGAGAGCTTGCGGATGACGGAAAAGATAGCGGAGAGCTCGGAGGGGGACATGTGGGTGGTGGTGTTGAAGGAGGAAGCGTAGTGGAGGAGGGCGGTGGCGATGGAAGGAGGGAGGGGAGAGGAAGGAAAGGTTGTGGTAGTTGAGGGAGAGGAAGGGATTGTAGTGGAGAAGAGAGTGAGAGTGAAGGCTAAAGTAAAGAAGGTGATGAAGAAGAGGAGCCATAGTCGGTGGTGGTATGAGGAGGTGGTGGGCTTTTGGTTGATTGAAGGGTGAAGGAGAATGAGCTTTGTGTTGCTGTTGCTCTTCATTTCTCCAGAGACTGAGAGACTGAACAGAAAGAGACTAGAGAGTACACAGAAATTTGAAGTGAAGAGAAACAGGAAAATATTTGTATGATCTTTTCTCTTTGGCTTAAATGCAATTTGAGTCCTTCTAACTGTTTCTATTTTCGTTTTCAGTCAAGTCTTTTCACGTTAGATTTGTTTCTAAATTACTCATTGTGATAGGTTTTACTTTCAATTTAGTGGTATATTGTTTACAAATTACAGCTAAGTGGAAGATTTTGACATTATATATAACATTGAATTCTTCATCTTAATTTAGTAGAAGTTACTTTTTGCAGAGACCAACTAAAAATTTTACCTGATTTTTTTATCACATCTTATATGGTGTCTTTCACAAGATTTTTAAAGCATATTTCAACATTTTTAATAGTTATTTAATTTCTTCTTTTATTTTTAACTTCCTTATTTAAGCAAAATGTTTTAATACCTATTTTTTTCATTTTCTTTTGTTTTTGCATAATGACGTACAAAATCTATAAAAAAAAAAATTTAATGCATTAACTATTTTGCCTAAACTCTTTGGATTTGGACTTTAGATTACAACATTTAATATTTGTACTTCAAAAAAATCATTTATAATTAAATTGTAGTATATTTTTATGATTATCCCACTCAAATGTATTTAAATAAAGTATTTTCAAAGGGTTTAATTGGAACTATTCACAAAGTTTAGGATTTAATTAAAAATATTCAAACTTTAAAGAGCAAAATAGAATCTGGTATACACGACAAGAAATAATTATAAGATGGGGAAGAATCACAGAGGAGACTGAAAAAAAAAAAAAAAAAACCGAATCGCGAGGGTGGTGGGGTGAAAGGGATGGACGGTGGGGATTGAGGAGATTTGAGGGATCATATGTGGGGCCCCGGTGGTATTTTTTTATGGAAAGGAGTGGCAGGACTTGGTCAAAAAAAGGAGGGGAAGGAAATGACCAACGGACTACGTGAAGGATGATTAATACGGCGTCGTTCTTTACTCCTTATGGGAGTGAAACTTGAGGACCTACTTTTAGGCCACTCTATTTTACACTGGTTACGGTTGTGTTCCAAGTAATAGAGTTCGTCTGTTTTTAGGTGAAAGAAGTAGCCTTGAACCTACGAAGTATCAAATGTCTGCAATGTGAGTAATAGTTGGAGAAGATAGTGTAGTGGGAGAATTTAAGAAGTCATAATCTAACAGGTTGGATTAGTGTGTAATGGAATTTATTGATGTTTCTAGTGTTAATAGCAAAAATAAATGCTCCCCTATCCAACAACGTTGCCTTTCCCCTTTTGAGTCATGTCAAATTTCATATATATCACATATTTACAAGTGTTAAATTTATATAACTTTTTAAATTAAACTTTTTAACTCCACCCTAATTATAATAATCTAGATGGCACATTTATAAATGTTCAGACTATATAAATTTCGATTTGCATATCTATATGGGTAGAAAATTAAATTCAACTGTTGGTTTGTAAAATAGAAATTATACAATATATTATAAGTGTTGTAAAATACGTTGTTCTTACATCAATTGTGAATATATCCAAGAACTTTATTATAGCATTGTTTGAAAAGTGATTATATTTAAGCAAGTTTAAACTAATTTGTTTAAATCTCTTCAAGACAATTTAACTTTGATTAAATCCATTCTCAAATTACATCTATGTGTTCGACACAATCTATTGTTTTTCTTGGCCCATATGTTAGTAATGAAATTAAGAAAGAGATTCAACAGGTTTTTCACGCAAAAATTATGGATGAACTGGGTAAGTATTTGGGTTTCTAAATGAAATTCACCAAGAACAAGAAGCAATATTTTACCAAACTAGTTGAAAAGTGTTGGAATTTTAACTCAAATCTCTACAACGACAAATCTCTACAACAAGGTTTTTTAATTAGTTTAAGAAAATTAGTTTTTTATTTTGTAGTTGTTTGTTTTAATAAAAATAGTATTAGTTTTCAATTAGATTGTTACTTGTACAAGTAGTAGTTGTAGTTTACTATGATATTGTTAGACTTCTTAGTACATAGTATTAAAAAAATATCATTTACATAAAAAAAAATTTAAAAAAAAATTGAAACATACTCGTAATTCTAATATACATTGTAAATCAGATCAGCTTACTATTAAACTTAAAATGAGAGTTTTATGTGTACCAGAACTAAGTTTAGAAAGATGATTCAAATGGTTGGTAAAGTGGTGCTACACATGCCAAAGCACAAAGCAGGAACGAGTAATTATATATTAAAAAAGTAACATTTATATTGAAAATATAGTGATTAATTCAATTTTTCAATCAAACAATGTTGGACGAAATGGAACCACGTAAGAAGAAAAGAGTGTGAAGGTCGCTAAAGAAGAGGCAAAGGCATCTACTTATTCCGCATATTGCGGGTTTTTCTGTTATGCTTTTTACAGCATAGTTTGTCTTGGCATTTAAAAAAGTTTAAGCTAATTACAATGGATCAATGACTAGTTTCTCAAAAAAGGAAAGGGTCAATGGCTTGATTAGTGGCATGATAAGCATGGGAACAAAGTTTGAACTACAAACTGTTTTGATTGGTCAGGATCCGGACCCTCCGCAGTTTATGCTGGTTCTGTTTAAAGTAAAATAATCGAAATAATCTTCAGTATTTTAATATAATTTTTAAAATTTTTTTTTATGATATTAAGATATTTGATGGTCAAAAAAAGATAACTTAAATATTTTTAAAAAAAATTTAATGAAATCTACGATTCGATATCAAATTCACTAACATCTGTCGAGTCGAATCGACCATCCTTAAACATTGACATTACAATTGAAAAAAAATTCGATTTTAAGTATATTATTTTTCAACGTTGCAAACCACACCGAACCGAATTTACGAAGAGAAAGAGGACTCTGTGAAAGCATCTTAGCAAAATACGGTCCAAAGTTGTCGCCACAGGCTATGCATGGACGTGGCTCTCGATCACTGTTCATTACAAGTTTTTGGAGAGGGGAAAATGTTTTGTCAAAAGAGTCTTTACTTGTTGACATTCTATCGCCAAGCTGCACCCAACTCCACTTAAGTACTCATGCAGGAGATCCATTTCCGATATTTCATATATACAATGTTAAGTAGGTGGCGTCTGTTGAACCTAATTAACCAAACAATTAACAGGTTGACTGAAATTTGAAAAGGATGTTTAAACGAAAATGTCATTAAATAATAAGCCCATTAACATCACCTCCAACGGCAAAGATATAAGACATAATGGCTTTCAAGAGCGAAGATATAGGATCATTGACGTATTCTTTTGGTTTACAAAAAAATCAATAAACAAGGTGATCCTCAAAATAGAATCATATAGGTTTCCATATATAATTCCACGATTGTGGGAATCCTACTTTATTCTGTAATATAACAGCCTGTTTAAGTGATTATTTTTTTATTCGATAGAAGCTGTTCAAAAATTGTATCTTTTTGTTAAAGAAATTTCTTCTCGAAAGGCCAAGAGCAGGGACAGATTCGAATCGAGTCGAATCTAACTGAGTTCAATTTGAGAGGAATTCAAGTTCGACTCGTGAGTAAAAAATTTATTCGAGATGAATTTCGAGTCAAACTCGAATTAAGAAAATTGAACTCGAACTCAATTTGTAAGTTGAAATTCAGGTTCGAGTTAAGCTTTTCGAAATAAAATAAATAAATTTGCTATTCATATTTTTGAAATATAATAGATATAATATTTATTTAATTTATTAATTAAATCGAGTTAGCTCGCGAACCTTTTGATTCAAGTTTGACATTATTCAAACTTGACTCGATAAACTAATCAAATCAAAATTTCAATTAAAATTTGATTTAATCGAGTTTCGATCTGAGTTAAGATTCTCGAATGCACTAATTTGTTGGACTTAACTTTACCTCTAACCGAGAGCATCTTAATCATTGTTTTTAAATTAAGAAAAGTAAATTAGATTTAAGTGAACGTGGAATGTACCTTTGCCATGTCCCATTCCATGCATGTTACAAAAGTTAAGGCAAGACATGAGGGCATCAAAGGCCCTAGCTAGCTAATTATTCAAAACTTTAAATCATTTGTTTAAGAGATGCGATTATAATAATTATTCGGTCCAACTCAAGTTAGTAATATATAGAAGTGCATGCCAGGATTAAGATCACAAAGAAATCACTGTATTAATTTGACAAAAAGTTTGCATTCATGAAGGGAATTTGATGGTTGCCACTAACTTTTGTTAAAGCTCTTTTTTTTGATGTGAAGGTCCACTTCGAGTATTCAGATTCTCTTTAAGATTTGCTTTTGTTGTACTTCTCCGTTATGATCTAAAGTACCAACCCTTACCCTTTTCGTTAGCAAGACTTGGGATTCAAAATCACCTTTTGTCTGCTCATGGTAAATAATTAAGCTAATCACTATTTAAGACAAATATATGTAAAATACCAAAGGCTAGAAAGTAGTAGTTTCTAAAAATCTTAATTACAATATAATATAGTTATGTCAAGAAAAGAAAGAAAGTGTAATTTTATGTATTTAATAACATGATAATTTATTGTTTGTATACAAAGTAATTTTTGATTTTTTTATAAAATAATTTCTTATATGGAGAATTTTATTTTAGGAAGAAAGAAATACTTAACTTAAAAAAATTATTATGTAAAGATATTTTTGCTCTGTTGATGTTTTACACCATATTTGTATATTTATATAGAGTTACATACATTTAGTTGAAAACTGATAGAATTCATTGCTTTAATTTGTATCAGCAATCCTTTCTTAAAAGCTGATAGATGATTTGTAGAAAACAAATTGTCAATGCAATATAACTTCTAAGTAAATTCGATCACCAACTACTGAATCATAGAGTTAAGATAATTCATAACAAAGTTTCAAAATGTTAAAGATTTTAATTAACATACACAAAATTGAATGCAAAGTAAAGGTTTTATTGACTTTCATCATATTTTTACTTTTTAAATATTTTTAATCTTTCATTCAATAAAATTCCCCAGAAAAAGATTCAGTATTCCGCAACATCTTGATAGTTGAATGAGATAAATTATGTATAATCCATTTGTTGTTAAGAGTTTCAAAATCAACAGTTATTGATATTAGTGATTAATCACCTCAAGTTATCAGTATTTGGACACTTTAAAGTTCTGTGATTGAATTTTCAAATCAACTACTTTTGCATAGGTTACTATCATGAATATATTGAGGAATTTACAGAGTTAGATTAGATCATTGTTGTACTAAAAAAATAATTATAACAAAAGTTTTACCTTATCCGACTCTAATAGTTAAATTAGTTGCCACAAAAAAAAAAAAAAAATCAAACTTAAAAGTAGTCTCTAGATATTCACTTAACATTTAGTAGACATGCCATATTTTAACATTTATGATTAAGTTCTCTTAAAGTCATATGTTTACTATAATATTATTTTTTTTAACAAAAAAGGTGTGTTTGATGCATGTTGCTTAATTTTTTTTGGAGGTGCTTTGTCTTTTGTGATAGGACTTTTGAAGTGAAAGATTATTTTTTTTCCTCATCAAAGTGGACGAATATAATTTAATATAAATAATATGAAATATACTAAAGTTAAGGTTATCAACATTTTTTTGTGAAAAACAATTGATTATATAGAGTAACGATTTTTTTTCTTTTGTAAATAACTTTTTTATCTAGAGTAAAACTAAATTTTAATTATTTGAGAAAATTAGGAAAATAATTTAATTTATTTAGTTATATAATAATTTATTTTTTGTAAAAAACTTGTCTGTATAAATTTGTGAATTTTTTTGTCAAACAATTACTTATAAAGAATCATAATTTTAAGAGAAAAAAATAATTATTATAATGTACAAGTATTGTCTATTAAGCGTTTTACACCTTATTCGTGTGTGTATATATATATATATATACACACACACACATATACATACATATATATATACATATGATATTGATCAAGTTTGGTACCCTGATTTAAGTCAAGTTTGGCTTGAATCTTGCCTTGGAATTGGTAATCACTACTATAGTAAAAGTTAAATTAATCCCGAATTTAAGCCAAACTTAACTTAAATCAAGATACCAAACTTGACCATTATAGATTACTCTAAAAAAATGACGATTTACACAAACTATAACAGTCGTATTATTTACAAGGAATTGTAGCACTACATAACTAGTATCTCTCGATGAAGATATTACAAGTGAAGAAAAGATAAACGGTAAAACAACAAAATGAACTTTCATCTAAATTGTAAACATAAAAGCATGATTTTCGGATTGTGGTGTGATACCTGAAAATTTAAAATTGGTCAAAGGTTGGATAGAGGTGTGAGAAAAAAATGAATTGTTGGACCAAAAAAATTGGTTCAGTTATTTCATTAGTTGGTAATACTTTTTAAGAATTTTGATAATTTGGTTTGATGTCAGTTCAATTTTTTTGTTTATATTCCGGTAATATTGAATGACTGATTTTTTCTCTCAATATTTTAGTAATATAAAATTATCAAATTATATTTTGATAGTTCCAAATCATCGAAATTTATGGACATTTTTTTAAATTATAAATTACTTTATTTTTATGTAAATTGATAACTGAAACTTCTAGTTTGACTATCGATTGATTTGCACCCCTAAGTTGGATGTATGATATTGTTAAATCAAATCTCACAAAATCACCAGTTATATAGATAAAAAAAAAATATCAACCCATGTATACAAAAATTAATATTCTAACTGAAACTACGTTGACAAAAAGAAAAAAAAATAATATATCTTCTCTTAATTCAAGAAAAGCACTTATTTGAATCTACAATCTTATGCAATAAATTATCTATCTTTACGTAACATTATTTTTTATAGAAAAAAAACGATGAATAAACTGAAAAATCCGACCAAAATACAACCGTAAGATTCTAATATGGCGCTCAGTTAACAAGTTTATTAACATGTTTTTTTAAACACAAGTATTTTGTTTATATGGGGTTGAATAAATGTATTTTTGTCTATCAAAAGTTTTACATCTTATTTAGGATTGATCCAAATTAAAATAAGATAATTGAAGATTGTATCAATCCAAATTATATTAGAACAATAGAAGATTATATCAATTCAAATTTTATTAAAATTGCAATAGTATTTTTAACATAGCCCAATAATTATAGAATCCAAACTACGTTGTTTAAATAACAGTATTTTCGTTTATCAAAAGATTTTACTCTATATATATATATATTAAAGATTATATTTAGCATCACGAAAAAAATAAAAATATATTATAATATTAATTATATAATGATTAAGTTATCGTTTAAGGTTGAGTTACAAAAATCTGAACCACGATACAATCCAAATCGACAAGTTCAACATTTCCTCAATCCGAACATAACCCAACATCTAAAAAGCTCAACTCAATGTATCAACTTAACCCGTTACACCGATTTAGATCGATTTGATAGTTCAACCAGGTTGGGTGCTTATCCGTACCTCATTCCGACCAAAGTTTGGACATAAATCAAGGGCCGATGTTATATTTGACTGTTACAATGTGTTTGGGAGTTATGAGGGAAAAGAATGGAATGCTTTCTAATGGAAAGTAACGGGGGTAGTTAAACTTCCCTTGTTTGGATGTTATAGTTAAAGAAAATGAATGATCAAGGGAATAATGTAACGTTCTCTTGTTTGGATGGAGTATGGAAATGAATGAAATAATTAAGTTATAATAAAAAGTTCACATATGTTTTTAATTATTAATTATAAAAAAAAATTGAATAAGGGTAATTTTGATGTTTTAAATCAATATGAATAAATGAAAGTTATATTACCTCCAAAAACCTCCAAATCAAGAAAACTCAAAAAGTAGGGCTTTGAAGATAACAAGAGGTTTTCAGCATACTCTAATTATATTACCCTCTTAGAAAAAAACACTCTCAAACAAGAGGAAGTAACATAATCCCCTTGCATTCTATTCTATTTCCTAAATTACTCCATCCAAACACACTGTAAGGGATGCAAGTTTTGCCCCATATGACCTTTAGAGAAAAGAAACACATGGTACAAAATCGCAATTCTCATTATAAAGCAAGTTCAAACTGTAAATTGGGCCTATAAATACATACTATATGGACAGTTAAATGGGCGTAAGACTACAAAATGTTTTATTAAAATATTTACAAGTCCAAAGTTAAAGCTAACTTTAGCAAATTGATGGGCTTTCCATATTACTAGCCCTGGGCAATTTGACTAACTTACACCATTGCAATGAGGAAGTAAGCCTACAAATATCATTAGCCACAGGCCCACAGGATACAGAAAAGAAAACTCAGCCATGGAGTATTATTCACAAGTATAACAAAATGAAAAAAAATTATATTTCTCGCTAGATAAAGGGCTTGAACCTTCGACCTTGTGGTTAACAGCCATACGTTCTAACTGACTGAGCTCCTACTGCATTTGTCGCCTCTTATCTCTTGACACCCTAAATTAAATTCTCTTTTTTTTTCAAGAGAGGCAGATCCTGGCAGACGTTATGGAAGTGTTTTTATTGTTGTTTAATTGCTCAACAAAATTTTGATGGGATTTATGTATAGATGAATCAGAAACTTCATGGGTTGATAGTTGATACCTGCGAACTTTCTTTTTCCTGTTAAAAACTTGAAGTGGGTACAAAGGTGTATCTGCTGAAGTTTTATCATATCCAATTTCAAAGACTGGATTAAGATTTGAGACCTGCCCTTTTATTAATTCAGTTGAATCAGCTTTATATGTCTGGTAGATTTGTTTGTCAGTTATTATAGCCATAGATGTATGATGCATCTAGTTCTCATAATTAATGCTTAATTTTAGCTTTAACTGATTAGTTGAATCTGAAATGCTGGTTCAAGTGTTGAATTGGGTTCTATTTACTTGAGCCATTTCAATCGCTCATGTCAAGCTCATAAAGGCTATTAACCATAACCCTATAGCTACTTAGCTCTGATGCTTTAACTTCTGCATAAAACTTGGTTTACCCTGTTTCTTATACAACAAAAATTGGCAGTTTCTTTTTTCTCAACTTGATCTCAGTATCTCACTAGGGAAATTAAGAATGACAAAGGTTCTGAGCCTGAGGCTACCCTCTTGTGAGGCTCTCATTCAATCTAATACATTCTGTGGCACGTAAAGAGAAGAGACAAGCTCCACGGATTACAATTCTTGGAATTCCACATGAAGCTGCAACATCAGTTGCCCAAGGAAAGAACATGTCAGCAATTAGACTTTACCTTCACTTTCACCACCCATATGGCCTTAAAAAGAGATTTAAATTTCCTGGGCAAAAGAGCAAGGAAAGGATGATGACGATGACGATGACGATGATGATGAAGAAGTTGAAGATAGGATTGGCTAATGTTATTGTAGTTATGCAGTAATTTTATTGATAGATCAAATCCGACAAGAGACGCTAGACATGATAATTTAAGTTTGAGAAAATTGAGTTTTTTTCTCACTCACGTTAATCTAACAGGCACACATGAAAGTCACTTGTTCTCTTTAGAGAACCCCATATCAATTTTCGTGAGTATCTCGAAGTTAACCACATGATCTTTCATGTCCAACCGAATCATCGGCTCTGCTACCACTTGTCACGAGTTTGGCTCGACCCCAAAATGCTAGCCTGATAGGTGGAATTGCTAACTTGTGTTGAGCTTCCTATGTCAATCCCTCTCGTCACATGTTAGGAGGATCCACACCTTTTTGCATGGGGTCCAAACCTGTGTGAGACCCACGTGACAGTATCTCCATCCCACATGAAAGTCAAGGTGTTAAGCATGATAACCCAAGTTTTAGAGAAAGTTGAACTTGAGAAATCAGCAAACAAAGGCCCAAATATATAATGTTAGAGATCATATGATCCCATAAGATTAAGTCAGTGAGTTCTGATTCCACTACTATATTCACTAGTCAAATTTATTTTCTATGTGACAATGATATTTTATATCTCTTCACACACACGTGAATATTCCACAGAGAGAGAGAGAAGGTTTAAGCAGATCAAGCTCAAATATTGAATTGGAATAAAAGTGAAATCCGACGTAACTAAAAGCCACCTTTATAGTCGATTCATTATGGATGTCACCTTCCACTCGGAAGTACCCACTGTTTTCTTTATCTATTAAGCCTCACAGCAATGGGACTTCCTAAAGAAAATTGCAATCGTAGTTTATCATCGCAAGATCACCGAGATCTTCAACTTAGCCTCCCAATGGTAAGGTGATTATTACCTCTCCATTAGAGTTTCTGTCCAATTTTCTTCGGTTACGAAAAAAAAAAACTGAAGCATCCACAAAACATATTATCATTGGTTCTTCACATATTTATATCAAGCATAACCCCAATTTATAGATGAAAGGTTTTGACTATATATGAATATGACCTGATTAATATGACCAAATCAGATCATATAGAGTGAAGCAAATCTGAAGATAGTGTATATTAAAATGGAACAAATCAACATATTTCTTTATAAAAAAAAATCGATAGATTTCATATAAAATAACTTTTGATTTGTTGGTACGAACACTACAACCAATTTCTTATGCTTCTTATTGGTTAAAAAAATCATGAAAATAAAGCTAAGCAAAATACTCTTCACCACATATTCAAATTTTACAGAAAAAGAAAAAAAAATAGAAACTTCAAATAAATGAGAATTAACTAAAATAAAGTCTAGCCATAGAGAAAGACAGAGAATTACTTAACTTAATCCTCTGAAGTTAGTTACAAAGCTTTAAATCCTCTGAAGTAAAACAAACCCCAGCATGCATGTATGAATTGGATTAGTTAAAAGAAAAAAAAAACAAAATGAAACGAAAATGCCTCATGAGCTTCTGTTTGATTCCTTTCTTGAATGGCTATGCAAACTCAATTCTTCAATGAGAGCATTCAAATCATTATAAGATGAACCACCCATTTCAACAGCTCTTCTTGTCATTTCCTTAAGTGCCTTGGCTCTGTTTCTCATTTCCTCTGCTCCATCACCAATAAATATTTCTTTCACTGCCTTTTCAATTTTAAACTTGTTCACAAAATCTCCCTCAAATCTAACCCATTTCTCCGCACCAACACTAACCCCAATCTTCAAAACTTGAGTCACCAACTTCTCATTGTAAAATTGCTCAGCAGAAATCGGCCAAGTGACCATTGGAACCCCAGCAGAGATGCCTTCAAGAGTTGAATTCCACCCACAATGAGTCACAAATCCACCCACTGCTTCATGATCAAGAATCAAAACTTGGGGCGCCCATCCTCTTATGATTAGTCCTTTCCCTTCCATTCTCTCCTCAAATCCTTCTGGCAACCAATCTTTTTTCTCTTCTTCTTCATTGTTGTTCGTGTCTTTACTCACTACCCAAATGAATTTCTGCCCTGAAGCTTCAAGCCCAATTGCAATCTCCATTAACTGAGCAGAAGTAAAATTGGCCACACTTCCAAAACAGATATAAATCACTGAATTGGATTCTTTCTGATCAAGCCATTTCAAACACTTATGTTCATCGATAGATGCTTTTTTTCCTCTCTCTGCTTTATCTTCAATCCCTCTGTTGCATAGCGAAACAGGTCCTACATGCCATGCTTTTCTTCCCAAAAAATCCCTGAAATGATCAGCATAAGCGGGCTCCAGCTCATAGAAACTGTTGACAACAACACCATAGCTCGTTATCTCTGATTCGTTGGCATCTTTCAGCAAACGAGCCATGTCTGTTTCTTCATCTGTCAACACGAACTGAGACAATTTCTTTCTTGTCAAGTCGATTGCACCAGGAAGATTAGGCACAACAAATGGTTCAGAATCAGATGAAACTTTCTTGTGTGGCTCATATAGCCTAATACATTCTGCTGCGCATAGAGAAAAGAAACCTGTGCCATGGAAAACTAGCCTGGGGATACCAAATTTGGCCGCAGCATCAGTCGCCCAAGGAAAGAACATATCAGCAACCAAGCAATCTGGTCTGGTTTCTTCCAAAAGCTGCTCAAGTGGTTCCTTGAGCAATCTTGTAGCAATGAAGAATTTGATGGCCATTTCTGACCCTTTAAAATTGAAAGTGACCGAATCAAGATTCTCACATCCCTCTGGCAATCCAACAGCCTCCACAGAAGGAAACTTGATGGTCTTGACATCGATTTGGTTACCCAGATTTCTGGATCTCTCAATTGTTTTGGAGAAGAGAGGAACATTGAGAGGGGTAGTGATTATTGAAGTTTTCACACCTTGGCTTGCAAATAGCTTGGCCATGTCCACAGTTGGTATCATGTGACCATGAGCCATAAATGGGAAGAAGAATATGTTAAGCTGAGGATTTTCACTACCCATTTTCACTTGGTAACAGAATTTTGGGTACAAAGAAAATATGGAGACTTCGACAGAATTTGATTTGAAGGAGGTGACGCTTAAAGACTAACGTTTTCTTCTAAGTTTGTATGACCATTGGTTGACATGAATGTTGATAAATATATATAGCGGTAAAGACTAGTGCTAGACTGAACTCGCAAAGCAGAGATGAATTCAAGAAATCAAAATGCCCTTGACCAGAGACGTCATTTCGCATCTAGAAGACTGTATCAGGACAGAATTTCCCGACTTTTTCTATTGATGGTAACGTAAATGTCATTTTTGTCTTGTGCTTTGTATAAATAGAAGTTTTATTAATCACAGATTCATAGTAATTCATAAAATGGAATTAAAACCATTATAAATTACTTTATATAGGGAGTACTGTTAGTAGTATATAATATCCATATGGGTGTCAAATTTAGAAAGAAAAAAAAGGTTAGAAACTTAAAATTGCTTCCTACTTTAGAAGATTGTTGTCCAAAGATTTGGATCTCATCATTTGAAAATTAAAATAGAGTCAATTTCATGATATATTATCAAATAAAAAATATTCAAATTCAAATTTATCATAATGACATTCAATTTTTATTTTAATATTAATGAAAAGATTTATTGTCAGAAAAGAGTAATACTTGTTTTGAATATATATCATTGTTACTTCCACATCAACAAATATAATGATTCAAATTTATCATAATGACATTCGATCTTCATTTTAACATTAATGAAAAGATTCATTATAAAAAAATAGTAATACTTATTTTGAACGGATCTCATTGCTATTTCCCCATCAACAATTATAATTATTCAAATTTATCATAATCTTCATTTTAATATTAATGGAAATATTCAAATATGTTATCTGGAACAAAGTGTTAGATATTTTAATAAAATAATATATGCATTTAATGGGAGAATGGAGATTTTTAGTGAGAGTTACGCAATATGTGTAACTCCATTTCCACTAATCCCTGAGTCTCTAAGCCTATATAAGGCTCGCATGAGGGTGTTTCAGACACACCTCAAGCCACTTTACTCTTACATTGGCTTTTATTCTCGTTTTGTTGTTCTTTTATTTTTTGGGCAAAGAAGAGTATATTTTGCGGAGTTTTGGACTCTCCTTTAAGTGCAATATTGTGAGAGCAATACGACGTAATATTGTTGGACTATTGTATCATGGAGGTGACAAGTTAGTGACCTGTTCCACCGGTTGAGAAAGTAACTCCCGCAGTGGCTTAAATCACCTTAAAAAGAGCGAGTGTCGCATTTCAGTCCAATGCTACGTAACTCTTTCTTTTATGTAAAATCTTTCTTATTTATTATTTCAAGTAAATTATTACAATTGTATCAATAATTTTAAAATGATTCAACACTCATGGCGGATGATGAGGAGAAAGCTACCAGAAAAATTAGTGATTTGAACAAACCATTTCATTTTAAGGGAGTTTACTTCAAACAGTGGAAAATCAAGGTAAATTTTATTTCTAGTGATAAATTGGCCAAAGAATCAAATATGAGAAATCATGCACAATTGAAGCCTAAAAAGATAAATTTAAAAAATAAAAAATTTGGGAAATGATTCACTCACCAAAATCAAAGTAGGGGAAACCCGAGTTAAAGGAGTAGAAACCAAAATTACCATTCTAAACATAACCAAAATGATGGGTACTTTGTTTGTGGCAAAAGTTGGCATGTTGCTCGAAATTGTTGATTTCGAAAGCAAAGGTTTATTTTTCAAGCCAACGTAACAAATGAGCCATTTGTGAGCCATGATAACTGAAATTAATTTGGTGGAAAGTTAGGAAGGGTGGTGGCCAAATTCTGGTGCCTCAAGGCATATCTGTTATGACAACAAAAAAAAAATGGTTCAAAAGTTTATACTCTTTATAAATAACTCAAAATTGTTATGATTGGTGATTCTCATACCGCTCAAGTTTGGGTGAAGGTGAGGTTGAGTTGAATTTCACTTCTGGAAAGAAATTCACTCTAAAGAAAGAGTTACACACTTTTATTACAAGAAAAAATTTTAATTTCTTGTTTTCTCCTCATTAAGGTTGATTTCGAATAGATTATGAAATCTGATTGATATGCGATTATAAATCATGACATGCTTGTGAGCAAGGAATATGCACACAGAATTGCCCAGTGAGTGATGTTAATAAAGAAAAGCGTTCTAGTAAACATATTGTAAAGTCATTATGGGTATCTTATTATAAAAAGTAAATTTGCACTAGCATTGTAAAGAATGCATTTGCAACACTAAAAAAAAAAAGTTCAGTGCATAAAAACTTGCAGTAGTTCACGTGACTTCTTACAAATAAACTAGAGAATGTGTAGTTATAATACATTATAACATCTCATGCATTCGTGAAAACATAAAACTAACAGACACATTAAATGTTCGCTATGTAAAGTCTGTTCATAGTATAAGTCATGCAAAGTATGTACAGTAAAATGTGTTAATAGAAACTGTAGTTGTAATTGTAACTAAGTTACAATATATCCCTTCAACCAAAAAAAGTTTATATTTTATGTAATTGTAACGTGCAATATGCATAAGCTATACAACATAACTGAAAAATATGTAAACATAACATAAAAAGTAATTGTTTTTAAGTCAAGTGATATTATTTTTTATGAAGATAATTTTTCTTTTAAATTTAAAAAAAAATAGAGGGGGCCAAGAAAAAAATGAAAAATAAAATGTTAGGGATACTCTCATAACATTGATATAAGTTTTGGTATCACTTAATGCAGTGTTTTGAGAAAAAGCCAAGAAAAGAAAGTATGTAATTTGATCAAATCTTTGTATGGCTTAAGACAAACCTCAAAACAAATGGAATAAATTTTTTGATATATGCATAATAGAAAATGGTTTTAAATCCAATGAATGTGACAAATGCATATATAGTAAAAGTGTTCATGATAAGCATGCGAGAAAGCCAATTGGTTTGAACTTCCCATGTGAAAAAAAACCATACCTCCAATCTTTATACATTGAGATAACACTGCTGTTATTGATAGAGTACGTAATCGTTATTATAATGGAAAATCAAGACATATGAGAAGAAAGCATAGTATTATGAGATTTTATTTTAGTAATGATGTTATAACTGTTGATTATATTAAATCATGTGATAATCTTGCAGATCCTTTAACAAAGGCTCTAGCTAGAAAAAAATGTCTTGATGACATCGAGGGGGATGAAGCTAAAGCCCATAAATTCAAAAACCAACTATAAGAATACCCAACTCAGGGACCAGAGATCCTGAAAACTAGGTTCAATGGGAAGAATGAATCATAGGGTGGTTTGGTGGTGAGATGCACTAAATCTAGAGCATACAAGCTTTTAAACCTATCCCTAAGCTGTAAGTGCATCTATCTTGTAATTGAATAGGAGGATGAGTTTTAAACTCTTAATGAAGATCCATACCTCTAATGAATGGGGTGTCATAATTGCAGCATCCTTGATGGATTTCACCTATGTGAGCTTGGAAGTGAGGCCACTTCCTAGAAGAATTGGGCTTCTTCTCTACATGGTTCACTAAACCGGGATAAACACATGGCCATAACGTGCTGGGTAATAAAGCATATGTCAATACCTGGACTATTATATATGTAAAGAAATATCCTATCTCCCTTAAGAAACCATAGTTCAAGGTCTGGTCCACTACTAGTTATAGAATAGGAATTGTTGAAATACTAAGTGAATATTCAATGCAGAGCATGCCTTCACGATGCATAATGGTCTATCTTTGCCTGATAATTTTATTTTCATGATATTTTATTTTTTTAATGAAAATTATTTGAGGAATGTTAGATATTTTAATATAAAAAAATATATGCATTTAATGGGAAAATGGGGATTTTTAGATAGAGTTACACAATATGCGTAACTCCATTTCTACTAACCCCCGACTCTCTAAGCCTATATAAGCCTTGCATGAGAGTGTTTCAGACACACCTCAAGCTATTTCGCTCTTACATTGGCTTTTATTCTTATTTTGTTATTCTTTTATTTTTTCGGACAAAGAAAAGTATTTTTTGTGGAGCTTTGGGTTCTCCTTTAAGTGCAATATTGTGAGAGCTATACGACGCAGTATAACTGGGGTGTTGTATCCTAGAGGTGACAAGTCAGTGACCTATTGCACCGGTTGAGAAAGTAACTCCCACAGTGGCTTGAATCACCTTAAAGAGAATGAGTGTCATGTCTCAATCCAATGCTATGTAACTCTTTCCTTTTTGTAAAATCTTTCTTATTGATTATTTCAAGTAAATTATTACAATTTCAGCAATACAAAGTAATACTTATTTTAAACGAATCTCATTTCTTTTTCCTTATCAACAATTATAATGATTAAAATTATCATAATGACATTCAATCTTCATTTTAATATTAATGGATGTATACAAATTTGTGATAAAAAACAGAGTAATACTTATTTTGAACATATCTCATTGCTATGTTCCCATCAACAATTATAATGATTTAAATTTATTATAATGACATTCAATCTTCATTTTAATATTAATCGAAAGATTTAAATTTGTTATCAGGAACATAGTAATACTTATTTTGAAAGGATTTCATTGCTTAGTTCCCCATCAACAATTATAATGATTCAAATTTATCATAATGATATTCAATCTTTATTTTAATATTAATGAAAAGATTCAAATTCATTATTAAAAATAAAGTAATATTATTTTGAACAAATATAATTGCTACTTTTGATGGATCTATGATAGAGATAAAGAAAAAGTTAACATAAGGCTGGACGGTGAAAGAAAGATGGTAGCAAAACAATTACAAGAAGATATAACTAGGGAGTGGGAAAGAGTAGAGGAGAACAACACAGCAAAAGAAGATAAGGCTACCAACACTGTCTCAAACCATAGAATGAGTATGCAAGCTAAAAGATTGCCTACTTGGACTAAGGACTATATTCTCTAAGCTTTGCAATCTTACATCTCCTGGGAGATTGGTTACTAAATAGTTAAGATAATGATAAAGCTGTTAGAAAGTTATTAATAGTTGTAACCAACTTAATTGTCAAGACTAAGCATGCTAATGGTTGTATAGCTCTATAAATAGGTTGTAATTAGAGAGAAGAGGCATTTAATAAGAAAATTCATAAGTATTTCTTCAAGAAATACTTGGGATCTCATCAATTGCTCAAAATAGTGAATCATTTTCTCACATTTTTCTTCTTTTTTCTTAACCCTCTTTTCCGTCCTCTATTCCCTCTCCTAACATTGGTGCTTTCATTTTTCTTTGTACCATTAGTTTTCATTCATTCTCTATCTTCTTTACTAAATTCCAATACTATTCTACAATCTTACATCAACCATAACAATCATACAATAATGTCAGAGGGAACAAGAATCAATAAACTAAATGAGAATATCAAGACTTTCCGAAATTTTCAAATAGCTTAATATCAAGAACTTTTTAAATTCGAGAAGAATACAGAGCAACAATTTTTAAAGATAAATCAAACCTTAAATAAACCCATGGTTTTAATTGAGAATCTTCAGCCTCAACATCACTTTCAGAATCAACAAGAATCTCAGTCAAGACATGAGGGTCTCAATCATTTTTACTTGCAAGAAAATGTATATGCTGCCTCAAGTACTTAACATTTTAGATTGAAGTTCCCAAGATTTGATGGTTTAGATGTCTAAAGATGGGTGTTTAAAGCAGAACAATTCTTTGAGTATCACAATATATTTTTTTATCAAAGGATTATCATCTCATCTTTTTACATGGAGGGGCACTGCTTTGGCTTGGTATCAATGGATACATGTTGAAGGGTTCATTCAATCTTGGCAGCATCTCTTGAAGAAATCAAATTGAGGTTGGGACCACCAACTTATAAAGATCCACAAGAGGCATTAGTCAAGTTGCAGTAAGTTTCTTTTGTTGCTGATTATCAAGCACAGTTTGAAGCACTGGCTATAAGAGTACATAGGTTATCTGAATCTTTCTTGGCTAGCCTATTCATTTCAGGTCTTAAACCTGAATTAAAGAGAGAACTCTTGCTTGCTTAACCATCTTCTGTAATCCAGGCTATGGCTATTGTAAGACTATAGGAAGGAAAGTACAATGACATCAAGTAAGCTCTTAAACCTCCATGGTACACCACACTCTCCTCTAACCTGAACCAAGGAACATTTAAGAAATCATCTTTATCAATTCCTAAGTAATATCCTATTTCTACTAGTACTACAACACAAGGTCCCCAACGTTTCTTATTAATAATCAGCAACCATAATTCCCTGTTAAAAGACTAAGTCTTATAGAATTGAATGTTAGAAGGGAAAAGGGTTTTTGCTACACCTGCAATGAAAAATATAACCTTGGCCATAAATGTAAAGGCGAGATTTAGTTGTTTATAGGAGACCAAGAAGCGAACTTATGTACTATTACTACCCAAGAAGATCACACTCTCACCCATTTATAAGAAAAAAAGCACTCAATTGTTATTAGAAATTAGCCTAAATGCTTTAGCTGGAAAACTCAATCCTAAAACTCTTAGACTAAGTGGTTTTCATGAGCAGTTTAAAGTACAAATCTTAATTGATAGTGGGAGTACTCATAACTTCATCCAGGAAGAAGTAGCAATAAGATCAAGCATATCCATTTCGTTCTCTAAAATGTTTAAAGTCTATGTGGGGAATGGATACCATTTCTCTCACATTACAGCAGCATATTTTTATTATAAATTTGTTTGTCCTTCCCATTCAAGGGGCATAGATTATATTAGAAATTCAATGGTTAGAGAAATTGGGTCATATTCTCCCTATTTACAGGGATTTCAGCATGGATTTTATATGGTAAAAACAGAAGGTCCATTTGCAAGGTGAATCCTACCTCTATCCTACACCATTATCTCCTAAACAACTCAAGAAACTTGCAGCATATGAAGGCCTTATATCCTATTTTCATTTGAAGACTGAAGAGAAGTATCACCCTCAAAAAAAATCTCACATACCTTAAAAGATTGTTGACTTACTTCAACAATTCCAAACTGTTTTTCAAGAACCTTCTCATTTACTTTTTTCTAGACCCCTAAATCATCAAATACATCTCCTACCTCGGAGTAAACCCGTGAATGTCAAACCTTATAGGTTCCTTCATTTTCATAAAGGTGAAATAGAGAAACTAGTCTAAGAAATGTTAACAAATGGGATCATTGTAAGAGACAACCAAAGTCCCTTCTCCTCACCAGTTCTGCTAGTAAAAAATAAATATGGATTTTGGATATTCTACATTGACTATAGAGCCCTTAATGTAGTAACTGTCAAAGACAAGTTTTCCATTCCAACAATAGATGAATTACTTGATGAGTTGCATGGAGCAAATGTGTTTTCAAAACTAGATTTGAAGGCTGGTTATCATCAAATTAGAGTAAAAGACCAAGATATTCACAAGATTGCAGTAAGGACATATGAAGGGCATTATGAATTCTTGCTTATGTTATTTTGTTTGACAAATGCTACTTCTACCTTTCAAGCAACAATGAACGTGATCTTCAAACCTTTTCTAAGGCATTTTGTGACAGTATTCTTTGATGACATACTAGTCTACAAAACTTCTTTAGAAGAAAATGAGAACCATTTGAAACAAATCCTGTAGTACCTTTCTGATCATCAACTGTATGCCAAAATGGGAAAATGTGAGTTTTTTCAATTTATTATTGAGCATCTTCGCCATATGGTCTCAGCTCAAGGTGTCTAACCTGATTAGAGGAAGATTCAATCAGTGCTACATGACCAGTTCCACTCAATCTCAAACAACGTAGAGGTTTCTTAGACCTCACTAGCTATTATAGAAAATTTGTGAAGAATTATGCTACCATTATTGCCCATCTAACTAACCTCTTAAAAAATGAAGTTTTTCGCTAAGATGAAGCAACTTAACTAGCTTTGACTCACCTCAAAACAGCTATGACTCAAGTACTAGTCTTGACCTTACCAGATTTTACAAAGACCTTTGAAGTTGAGAAAGATGCTTCAAATATAGGCGTAAGAGCTGTTTTGACTTAAGAAAGGCATCCACTAGCCTTCTTCAGTAAGAAGATCGGTCATAGGATGAGGTTATCTTCTACCTATTTCAAAGAACTATACGCAATGACTTAAGCAGTTATGAAATGGAGACAATACCTTTTAGGTATGAAGTTCATCATGAAAATAAACCATATGAGCTTGAAAAATTTGATGAACCAGGTAATCCAAACACTTAAGCAACATCACTACTTAAGTAAACTTATTAGATTTGATTATGTCATTGTCTATAGACCTAGAAAGGAAAATGAGGTTGCAGATGCTCTATCTAAACTTCTAGAGAATAATACAAAGTCACATGAGACTTCTGAAGTAGTTGGTGCAGGAGCCTTATTCTCTATATCCAAACCCACATGTGATATTATTGAACAATTACAAATAAAGAATACTTATCCAGAATTAGTTACTCTACACAAAGGCATTCAGATTAATCCTTCCTTATATCTAGATTACATAATTAAAAAAAGGTTACTATAGTTTCAAAGTAAAGTCAGAATAGGATCCCAATCTGAGATAAGGAACATACTCATTAATGAGTTCCACTCTTCTCCAATAGGAGGACATTATGGAGTTTTAAGAACATACTTAATACTATCAACAATTTTTTCCTAGCCTAAAATGAAGAAAGAAGTACAACAATTTGTGGAGACTTGTGTTACTTGCCAATCCATTAAGTATTCTACTACAAAAGTTGCAGGACTACTACAACCACTAACTATCCCAGATCAGATATAGGAAGAAGTTTCCATGGATTTCATCACTGGTCTTCCACTATCTAAAGGTTGCACTGTCATATTAGTGGTCATAGATAGACTATCCAAAGCTACTCATTTTGGAGCACTAATGACTAACTTCACTGCAGTCACTATGGCTTAGTTATTTACTAAGTTAGTCATCAAACATCATGGATTTCCTAAATCCATAGTCTTTGATAGCAATCCAATCTTTCTTAGCCACTTTTGGAAGTAGTTGTTCATTCTTAGTGGTACTACACTTAACATGAGCTCATCTTATCATACTGAATCTGATGGATAAACTGAAGTTCTTAACAGGTGCTTAGAACAATACCTTAGGGCTTTTGCACATGAACAACCCAAGTCTTGGGTTAGTTACTTACCTTGGGCTGAATTTCGGTACAATACTAGTTACCACTCATTTACTGGCATGACCCCATTTAAGATTGTATAGGGCTGAGAGTCTCCTACTATCCCAGGTTATATTTCACCTTTCTCTAATTTGGATGCAGTAAAGCACCAGTTATTGACAAGAACTGACCTGTTACAACAACTACAGACCAACCTTGCTCAAGTTCAGTCCTGAATGAAGTCTTAAGCAGATAAGCACAGGAATGAATTAACCTTCCTAGAAAGGGATTGAGTCTTGGTCAAACTGCAAACTTTTGTAACTTTTAGAGTAAACAATAAGTTGAACAAGAGGTTCTTTAGTCCTTTCAGATTGTCCAGAAGATTGGTATAGTAGCCTACAAACTACAGTTACCTGATCGAAGCAGAATTCACCTTATATTCCATGTGTCATTATTAAAACCCTTCACAAGCTCCACTCCAACTGCCAATGCTATTCCTTTACCACCGTGAGCTTTAACAAACAGTTTGTTGTCTTACCTTCAGTTGAGCTAGGTAAAAGAAAAATCATTTTAAAAGGTAAAATCATTCCTCAAGTATTTGTTTAGTGGAAAAGTTTATTGTCTGATGATACTTCTTGGGAAAATTTTCAGGACTTATTGAAGTGTTAACTAAGCTTGAACCTTGAGGACAATGTTCATTTTGATGGGTACGGGAATGATAAAGATCAAGAAGAAGTTAACATAAGGCTGGACAGTGAAGCAAAGATGGTAGCAAGACAACTACAAGAAGATATAACCAAGAAGTGGGAAGGAGTAAAGGAGAACAACACAACAGAAAAAGAGAACGCTACCAACACTGTCTCAAACCTTAGAAAGGATATGCGAGCTTGAAGACTCCCTATATGGACTAGGGACTATATTCTCTAAGCTTTCCAAATTTACATCAGTTGAGAGATTAGTTACTAAGTACTTAAGGTCTTTACGAAGTTGTTAGAAGGTTGTTAGTAGTTGTAGCCAACTTAATTGTCAAGACTAAGCATGTTAAGGGTTGTATAGCTCTATAAATCGTCTATAACCTTCAAGAACATGCATTTAATAAGCAAATTCAAAAGTATTTCTTCAATAAATACTTGGGAGCTCATCATTTGCTCGAAATAGTGAATCTTTTTCTTCTTTTTTCTTAACCCTCTTTTTGATCCTCTATTCTCTCCTAACAATCTAATTTCGAATGATTGATCAGTTTTTAGTGTTTAACTTGCGTATTAAAATGGCATGTTTTACCCTTAACAATAGTCATCCTAAATGCTTTACATTCTATCATATGATAACAAGAAAAGTTTATAAAAAATGAAGGAAAAGATATACTATTTATTACATAAAATTGTCTAAATGATGGTACTTCCTTACTCTAAATCTACCATCATCTGTCTTGGCAAATATTAAGTGACCATTCTTGCGTTCATCAACCAAACGTCAAATATTATTATTGATCCTCATAGTTTAACTTTTAATCAAATTTGTTTTTAAAATTTCGATTTGATCAAACAAGTTATTAGAATTTAACCCTTCGATCAAATTAGTCATCAAAATTTTAATTTAGTCAAATAAATCTCAAGAGTTATCAAATGTCCCCATCATTAACTCTCTCTTAACTCCTTTATTTTTTGCTGTATAGGATGACCATATAGGTACGAATTGTGCAAAAATTTGCATAACTAGCAATTATAAACTTCAAAGTTATAAATAAGATTTTTTTCTTTCTTTCTAACATTAAAGCAACACTAAATGTTATGTGTCAAACTTTGAATAATGAGTTAGGAAAAAACAGAAAAAGCTACAACATTGAACTATCGTATTTTCTTTGTTCAACTTGTTCCTAAACATAGAGAAGTGTTTTTCTATGTTCAAATTGTTCTTGCAATTATTTTTCTATTCAAATTGAATTTTACGTGAAGGTTAAGTTGAAAAATTCTCATCACATTTAAGCTAATTAGCTAAACAATTCAGTCTATGTGAAGTGGCAGAAACTAATGGAGTTAAAAAGAGAGTTAACAAGGGAAACTTAATTGGACCAAATTAAAATTTTCGGGACTTATTTGACCAAATTGAAAATCTAAGTATTAATTTGACTAAGGAGTTAAACTTTGAGGATTTATTTAACTAAACTCAAATTCTAGCGACCAATTTGACCATATAGTCAAAGTATAAGTACCACTGATGTGATTTAGCCTCAACCAAGCATCATAAACCAAAAAAAAAAAATCCTTCTATATTGGATGATGGGTCATTTAATTTTTTCTTTTATGATTTATTGGGTGGAATATTGAGTTTAGTTAATTACTTTAATTTTAATAGTTGGGCTGCTATTCAAAATGAAAGAGTCTAGCTCTATTAAAGATTGAAGTTTGAAGATGAAGAATTAAAGAAATAGCGTATTTAGGTTTTTGTTTGCAATGTAAATATTTAATTCTTAGGGCTTAATATATATCATGTTTTAATTAAGCTTAAAATGAATTTAATTTGACATATAAAAGTGATTGACTAATTCCTATGATTTTAATATTAAATTTGGAAAGCTTTTTAAATGAACGAACTTTTTCGATACTTATAAAACTCATTTACAAAGGACGAAAACTAAACATTATTTATTTACTACTTATTATTGGTTAAAAGTTTTATACTACTAGCTACATACTCATGCCATGAACGATATTTTTCTAGTAAGTTTTAATATGTAATATCATAGTGCTTTTTTTATATAAAAAAAAAAAAATTGGAGTGGATTGCTAATTTTTAATATTATTTTTTACCTTTTATTTTAAAATTATTTTTATTGTTACATTAATGATTAATTCTTATACGTTATTTTAATGATTTTTTTATTATTAAATTTAACGTAAATAGTAAAATGGATGGAAACATGTTCAAATAAATTTTCTTTGATATGTTATCTATTAATAAATTAATTAATTTATATAAATATAATCAATTTTAAATTAATTTATTAGATTAGGCACACCCGTGTGATTTTTCGCTAGGCATATAATGGTGTTACTCTTTTTCTTGTCTTCTTACTAGTATATTTTCTTAAAATTTTGCAATCCTTGCGTAAAAATGTAATTAAGGGAACAGTTGAGTTGTTGAAAGCTAATTATTATTATATTTAAAAAAATAAAAGAAATTTATTATATTACTAAGTGAATAATAATAAAATTATGTTTTTTAAAAATATTTTAAGTTTATAAGTTAATACATTAATTTACATTTCAACATGCCTAAAAAAATTAACTAATCAAAATTAAGTTGAAAATTTCCACACAAAGAACTGAAATCAGATCTTGCATGCTATTTTTTAATCATTTTGATAGTTTTAAGTTAATTTCAACACTTTTTTATTAAACACATCCACAATTTATTTAAAACTTTAATTATTATTATCCACACACAGCAATTTATTTTAAAAAGATAATTTAAACACCAAATTATAATATAATTTTGATAAGTGATAAGTTGATATCTTCAACAATATCAAACATACTTTAAGGGTAAATGCAAATTTCCTAGCTATTAATTGTGTATTTATTAAAAAAATATAATTTATATTGATTACATATTAAACTCAATATATATTGATTAGATTATATTATATTTATAATTGATAAGAAATAAATGACAATAAATAAATAACATGTACTTATGACTTATGACGTAATCACAGTTACAAATAAAGATTGAGAGACACATCACACACATTAAGAGTGTCAACCAATGAAAATCCCACAACGAGAATTTTGAAACTTTTGTATTTGCCCTTTCATATTTCTCCAGAGTTTGTACTACTCAAGCTTCAAAAAAAATTCGTAAGAGTTACTAATTAAACTTTAGAAGTGTACGTAGACAATGTCTAACTTATCACCAATTCACCTCTTTGGTTACTACTTACCACAAAAAGCCGAAGGATCTACTTTTCTTGTTCGGGATATAGCCACGATTTTTTTGTGTTGGATTTATTTTTATTTTAATTTTTAAAAAACTTAAAAAATTAAATTTAAACTGAATTAAATCCAACACAAAATATTATAATCATATATATATATAAAGAGAGAGAAAAAAAAAAAGACACGAGGGTTTGATTTATTTAAAAATCGCAATACCACAATTAAAATCTTAAACCTTAAACCCTTATGATAAAACATAATTTAAGAGTCTCTTAAATACAAAATAGCATTGATTTTCTTCTCAAAACTTGTGAGAACTAATTTATTTTGAGTTCTATCAAGATGCTTGTCTCAATCACATGCTGTGTCGAACAAGTATCCGTCGAACGAGCATCCGAAATTCGTTAGCATCCACCTTGACACTCCAATTGCTAAAGAGAAAAAATAATTTTAAAAAAAAGTGAATAAAAAATGAGTTGATTGATATTTTTCATTTTTTATTTAGTGAAAATAATGAAAAAAATAATAAAAAGTAATTTAGTATAACTTTCATTCTCCAATCATTCTAATTCGGAATGATAGGGATTTTTTATGTGAAAAAAATATCAATAATCCTATTTTTTCTTTCTCACTTTTCTAAAATATCATTATTTACCTTTCTCTTTTTTCCTCAATTTTCTTTTTTGCCATTCATAGCCCAAAAGATGTTAAATTATTTTGGATTATTATTATCAAACATCTTTACAGTTTTTCATGTGTTTCAATGTCCTTTTACATTTTAAAAACGATCAACCTACCCTTTATATTTGAAGTATGTGTCTAATAAACTATTTTAATAATAATTTCAGTAAAATTGAGACCCGCTCACAAAAATATTGATAAGAGTTTATACCGGCGTATACAAAATTCTTGATTAAAAATTTTACCTTATTTAATAATAAGTATTTTTTGTGTGTATCGTTATAAATTTTGTCGGAATTATCAAAAATCCATTTCGTAGAAACTATTAACCAAAAATCCAAAACTCTTCTATGGGTTTCCTACCATCTTAGGAGGAGGAGGACCCCCCGGTTGTCTTCTAAAGGTTGGAAGTTGAGATCTAGTGAGTTCAATCCGATCAGGGAGACCAGGCACAACAAAAGGCTCGAAATCAGAACCCACCATCTCATCAGGCTTACACTTCCCCATATTCACTTCCACGCAGCAAGGGAAGCAACCACTTCCATTAAACACAATTCTTGTAACATCAAGACTGTCGATAGCATCTGGTGCCCAATGATGAAACCAGTCATGGACAATAGAGTCAGGTTTGGATTGAAGTAGAAAGTTCTTCAAGGGTTCTTGGAGCAAAGAGGTGTCAGTTTGGGGTGATGCAGACATGTCTGTATCGGGTATGTCGAGGTTGTCTGGTAATTGGAGGGTGTGGATGGAGATTTGGTGACCGGATTTTTGGATGGATAGTGCGTGCTTAGGGGTTGTGATGATTGTGGTTTTTGCTCCGTGGGCAGCAAACATTCTTGCTAGGTCTATCATGGGGATTAGGTGGCCTCCTCCTACAAAGGGGAAGAAGAACATTTCAACTCAAGGAGATTTTGATTCCATTGAATTCACACAGAGATTGGGACGAGTAAAAAGCTATGAACCCAAAGGAACAGAGACTATTATATTCTCTTGCTTAAAGAAATACCAAGAACCCAGATGTGCTCTTATTCTCTTAAAGGTTAAGCTGGATTCAAGAAACCAAGAACAGGGACTTGCCCTGTTTGTATAGTTGATCACTGGATAGGGAGTGTAGGGACAAAAGATGAGAGAGAGATTTAAATTGGAAGGTCGAGATGACTTTTACTCATGATCCAAATATTGCTTCCAATCAAATGTTCAAGATTTTAGGATAATATAGTCGGGGAATTTTATTTTCTCCATCGTGGAAAAGAAAAGAACAAGTTGGATATAGAGCAGGATTAAAACAAAACAGGTGACCTTTGGAGGGATGTCATCTTTGATACAATCCTTTTCTACCGAGTCTTTATTGCTGTCCCTGCTAGCATTATCACGGC
This sequence comes from Bretschneidera sinensis, assembly GCA_023935145.1. Lineage (NCBI taxonomy): Eukaryota > Viridiplantae > Streptophyta > Magnoliopsida > Brassicales > Akaniaceae > Bretschneidera > Bretschneidera sinensis. The sequence continues at coordinate 68,655,492 of CM043698.1, read as the reverse complement.
CTGATTAAAAAGTTAAACTAGCTGGTCATCTGTAGAAGGTACAAACAGCAGAAAATTGATGATATCTCTTTAATACATTTTGCTAATTTAACTGTCAATGAGAGAAAGAGGAAAGGAAACTACATCAGGCTCTTAGTTGAACGGTCACACTCCTCACTCTTGGGGGAAGGTATGAGATTATCTCCAAAAGTGGACCCAAACCCTGTTTGCCTAGTAAAAAAAAGAAAGAGATTCGATCTCTAATTATGTAGTCTAGTTTTGTTGCTGTTATATCTTAGACTTGACCTTGTTTGCGTACAAATGCCCCATCACTTGTCCATTTTTTCGCTAACTAGTATTAGTCACATTTCATATAACCGAGCCTCCTATAGTATATAGATATGGCTGATCTTCACAACAAATTATTTTGATCATCATATGTTAAAAAATAATTTTTGAGAAAGGTGGTAGAAGACAATGTTTCCCAGTAAGCTTATAGAATGCCAGTGTCAACACCTAGAAAGAAGACATTCATGATACTCAGACCTGATTGGTAACGTATAGTTTAAATATCAAATGACCAATCACTATGACGCGGGTAAGGTCGCATAAAAATCACTTCATTGGCAAACAGAGTTTTCATTTTAAATAAATAAGAAAAATCCACCCAATAACTAAAGGATGTAGAGTACATAATTACTATATACACTAATATCAGGAAGAGAATTTTAAACTCGATGCCTCCAGCTCTTCCACTATCCTAGCTAAAGAATGTGCAACCGTATTTGCTTCTCTTTTTTCTTTTTAAACTTGCTTCTCTCTTAGCATGCATATAAAAAGGGGAAGAGAATTCTAAACTCAAAGCTTCCAGCTCTTCCACTATCATGCCAAGCGGAGTGAAAGAACCATCCTTGTCTTGTAGGGCAGCAACAAAGGGCACATAATCAGCCTCCATAAACACTGATGAAAGACCATTATGGCAAGCAAGAAGCATCCCCTCACGCATTGCCTTAGCTTCCATAGCATCGACAGAGAACAGAGGGGGCTTCTGTGCTGATATGGCTGTTAAAACAAAACCAGACTCATCCCTGACAACAAAACCAACACTCATAAAGCGTTGATCCTGGAAAATTGCAGCATCAACATTTATCTTAAAACATCCTCTACCAGGTGGGCGCCACACCACCAGAGCTGGGGGACCTAAACTGACGAGGAGCCTTCCAATCATAAGTTTGCTGAACCTCTTGCACATAGTCCATAGCCTTCACAAGGATTTCATCAGTAGAAGAACGACTCTCATACAGTAACAGGTTCCTATTATTCCATAGCATCCACATAATCACCACAAAAAGGAGAACCAGTTTGCCATCAACCTGACTACCTGAGCTTGAACCACACTCTGAAAGGGATCAAGAAAATGCATCCTTTCAAGCATATACCAACACAGGCTACAGGTCCAAACAATACTAGCCAATTCACGCTCACATAACACATGCAACACAGATTCATGCTCCTCATTACATACTAAACACAGATCCCCCAAAAGCACCTTACGTTTCAGCAAATGTGATTTTGTTGGGAGCACACCCTTACAAGAACGCCACAAGAAATGATTTAAGTTTATTTGGAGGGACAGTCCCCACAGCTCAGACCAACCAAAGTTTATTTGCGAGGAACAAAGTCTTCATTTTAAGTAATGAAAAAATTCACCCGTCAACCAAAGGATAGACAGCGTATTACACTAATATCAAGATGAAATTAGAATGATTTGCAACCAACGACACTTGGCTTATTGGTTATTACCCCAAGTAAAAAATACTAGGTGCCTTGAGGTTCTGGGGTTGAATCCCCCATCAACAACTCACTTATGGATAAAAAGACTTTTCCTGCGGGTTGAGGGAAATCAGAGTTAGTTAGAATCCATCGCGCAGTGTATTCTGCGTAAGTCCATCTATGGTGTACCTAAAATAGATCTTGAACCAATGATCTATTTAACCAGAGATGCCAAGAAAGAGTAATCTCAAATATACCAAAGGCTGGAGGATGAAAGTTGTAAACTGAAGAGAACCCTGGTTATGGATATGAGATAAACGTGAATGTTTCAACAAATGCAAAGATTTCAACAACATATTAAACCGTCACTACAAATAACAACATGCATCAAGGATAACAATTAGGAAACAAGTAACAAACTACTGGCAAGAAAAATGCTTTCTAGAGCCTGTGAAACAATTGCATAAGTTCCAAACTCTAAGCTTTCAGCTAGACTTCTTTCTCTATGAATTTATCCACATTACCATAAGAAGTACCACCTTCTTCAATGGCTCTCTTTGCCTCGTCTCCCAATTCTCTTGCTCTCTTACTCATCCCATCACTATCATCCTCTTCACACCCATTAATCTAATCACTACGTTCAACTTCTTCTCTCTGCTCGCCACCCCTCACTCCGATGCCATGACAGCCACTCTTAATTTTCAAATGAAATCTGAAGTTTTTAACACATTAGTAATGAACATTTCATTGTAACATTGTTTGCATGTTATCAGCCAAGTGATCATGGCACACCAGCACTCACCCTGGCACCCTCTACAAATGATTTCCACCTGCAGTGCATCACAAACCCTCCCACTTATTTTCAAGTATCAACCCTCTCTGTGATTTATCAATTTATTTTCAAATCCAATGGGAACCCAAGCTTCTTTTTCTTCTTTTGGCTTCACTATGGATTCTAAAATTCTTCCAACCACCCAGATGAATGAGTGATCAGAAGCCTCCAGAGTCAAGACCATAAGCAAGCTCAAGCAGCTGCTCTGGAGCTATGTGAGGCAGGCTCTCAGAGCTGATGTAAGGAATTGAGTTCTTCAGAGTCAAACCAGCTCAAACAAATATGTTCATCAATGGTGGATTCCATACCTCTCTACTTTATCAATAGGTATTCTGTTAGATAGTGACACTGGCCCTATGTGCCATGCTTTCCTTCCCAGCCCATTCTTCTAATAACTGCATAAGCTGACTCTAATTCAAGGAAATATTGACAACAACTCATACCTTTCTAGCCCAGAATCTAAAACCATGTTCAGAAAACGTGCCGTGAAGACAAATCTTGAAATTCCTAGCCCATTAGCAATGTCAGCTGTCCGTGGATGCAGCATAGCTGACAATGCAGTTAGATTGGTATTCCTTCAACAGCTGCTTTAGAGGTTCCTGGAGCTTCATTATAGCCATGAAGAGCTTCATATACATGCTGACAGACGTGATAGCAAGTTGATTTTTACAACCTTCAGCTAATCCAAACACATCAGCAGGTAATTTGAGTGTAAAAGTTGATGTCATGACCTAATTGTTGATCTCGTTGGATGGTTACTTGGAAAAGTGAGGCACTCTAGGCAGTTGATATCATGGTGGCTTAGCATCATGAGATGCAAACAATCTAGTTAAGTCTATCATGTGGATCAGGTGGCTTCCTAATAGCTGTGGAAAGAACATCCATAGTTTATTGGATTGTAGATCCATTTGGAGTAGAAAGTGAAGTTATAGAGGTGCCTGCCATGAGAACTTTCTTCGTTTGTATTTATATGGTGTTCTGGGTTGGTTATACGTGAATTTTTTCTCCCAAAGTAGTAAATGTGGCAACTGTTGGCAAAATGCTTTCTATGGACACAATAATATGTTTCCCCTTTTAGAAAAAAAAATAAACCCAACCAACAACAAATGCCGTCAGTAATGACTGTATGGGGAACTCGTTGATGTTAGATCTTAGTATGTTACTGGAAAGTGAATAACAGAAGCCAAAAAAAACCACTAATAGTTGCTCCGAAGGCAATCTCAACCAATAAAACTGCTAAACAATGATACTTCAAATTACTGAGATAATAATATTTATATCAAAATTATGGGGTATTAACCCATATATTCCTTTGTTTTAAAAAGACACTAAATACAGAAACAATTAATAATACAAAAACTCGATATAGCACTTCTGCTATTTCAATCATAGCTAGTAGTTCTTGATTTTACTAGGCCTAGATATAAGATTTGACATGCTCAACCTACCTATAAAGCAGGTTCTAACAAAATGAACTCAGGCAGGAGATCAATATATCAGTTTCCTCTAAATGTCCAAATTGGGGCAAATAATATACCTGAAACAATTAACTGCGGGAGCAGCATAGTGCAAAAAGAATTGTAACATTGATGTGATTCCAATGTTCTATAAATCTTCTGCAGTGTGGGAATTATTCCAAACTTCAATTAGCACGTTTTATCTGCAGGGCAGCTCTAACAACATTCCCCCTCGTAATAATTCCAACCTTTGAGATTGAAACCAACCAGTCAGAAATTACCTACAGCTGATGAGCATCCAAGAAAATTTCAGTAAAGAACATAATACAAAGATTCTTACCAGCTTGCCATCACTGTCTACCACTGGCAGCCGACGATATTTTGTTTCCAGCAACAACCTAGCATACAAAGATTCGATATTAGGGCATTTAGGCATTCAATTTTTGCAGGGAACAAATAATGTGACAATTTAAGATTCACCAAAATGCAAAATTGAGCACATTTTGATTTTTAAATTGACACTTTCTCATGATAAATGTCATTTAGGTTTTCATTCTGTAGAGAAGATAAAATAGGATCACATCAAACCACAACTTCTCCCAGTCACTACCTTCAAATAAACACAGTTCAACTCCTACCATAGCTTGAAGTTTAAGAATATGCAACCTATGCTAGCCAACAATACTCTCACCCTCAAACCTCAAATACACAAACATTACTGCAAAAATAAACATAAATGCTCCTTCTTTGGAAGTAAAAATAGAACATTTACAACTGCAAATTTAAAATAAGAAATCTCCTTAACAGAACATATGCATTGGATAGGTAGCTGAAAACAATACCTAGCAGCATCTTCTAAATTGGTGTTTTCAAGAACAACAAGCGGAGTAGGTGTCATCAAGTCACCAACAACTTTGACATTGGTCTTACTAAGCAGTTTCTGTATCTCATTGAACTTCTGCCATATTAACATCAGAGTTAGAAAAAGCAGTAATTGCAAGGAAATCTCCCACACATTTCATAACTAGGGAGTCTAATTTCTGTGTGTGCACGTGTGTGCCAGAGAACATAACAGGCCAACTTCAGATTCTACACAAGGTAGTGTCTCCATTTACAGTAGACGATCTCACCTTTCCTGAATCTTACACCATTCGCTTATATGGAAAGGACTAGGACCACCCATGTAAAATAATAGGAGCAACATTCACTTACTGATCATGACTAAATAGTTTGAAGATGCAAAACTTAAACTTATGTCAAGAAGGGGCCGAGACAAACTACCTTAACTTTGGGAGACTAGATCACTCTAAAGCATTAAGTCACATAAGTTAATTGACAGGTTGTCCTCAAGAAGATAGTTGTATAGGGTGTGGGCCCCTTGGTGTCCTTTTATGATATTACTTCTACTGATAAAAAAATAATAATTAATTGACAGGAAAATATAACAGTAGTCAGATATTCCTCTATTCTTCAAAGTACAAACATCAAGTTCTCATGTAGGCCTGATTGAACCAGAAGGCCCAATAACTTTGACCAACCAAGAGTTCCTATGTAACACCTAATACCTATTGGTGAACTAAAGTATGTTGTAAATCTTTTTAGAAATTGTATGCTATGTAGATTGTTGACACATTTTTTGCAACAGGCTTTGGCTTAAAGAAATGTGATGTTGGGCTAAGAAAATGATTGATTTTATTGAAATCAGAGTAGGAGTCGAAAGTTCAAGACCGTCTTTTTCTATAAGGAGCTCAGAGGTATTTAAGATATGGCTCGGGAAGAGTATATGCCATGCTTGTGTATCTTCAAAGATGTCCCTTTTCAACTGGATTATTGCTTCTATCCTATTTTGTTTAATTTGCTGATTTCAGGGATGAAGAAGAACAGTCAGGCATTAAGCTGAAAATAACTGCCTTATGCTGAAAATAACTGCCTTATAAATTATAAACCCAACCTAACCCTCTCAGATCTGAGCTTGGTTGGACACCTCGAACTCTAGGTGAGTTAAAGGGGATATATGTAATTTTCTCAACACTGTGGGATGATTCACACTCCCACTAAAATGAATTCAAAGATATTAGCAGATGCAACAAACTAATAATTATGCACAAAAAAAGAGCAAAAATTTATTATTTTGGGATTTTTGGGTATTTGAGGGATTATTTTGTAGTTATACTTTTCTTGAGAATAAAGTAGGAATATTCTAGGATTTTAGGTTTAGGAAATTAGGGATTTATTTGGTTTGATTTTTTTCCTTGTTTAGTTACTACTAATGGTGTCTATATAAGAGACCACTATTAGGGTTTTAATTAGACTTAGATTATTGAACAAACTATTGAGTTTGGTATCCCCTCTTTGTTAATCCTCTCTCTTGTTCTTCTTTTCTCTTCCCTTAGATCATTGAACAAACTATTGAGTTTGGTATCCCCTCTTTGTTAATCCTCTCTCTTGTTCTTCTTTTCTCTTCCCCAAATTCTTCTATCTTTGCCTCCTATTTCCTCTAAATCTTCTCCTTCTCTCTAATAGTCAAGTTCTTTTTCCTCTATCAGCCACTTGTTAGGAATGGGTTCAATTGAGCCAAATCGAATCATTTGCATGACAAGTCATCATATACTCTATGCCATTACACCCCACTATAGTGGATGCTCTACATCGAGTTTTTGATCCCTTTGGACTTTTGGAGGAAATTCTTATTTCTCAAAGGTCCGTTGATTTTCATACTCTTGCGCAATATAAATAGTGTTAAGATGCTATTTCGGATAAAATGGATTTGCAGCATCGTTATATTTAATATTTATGGTGGTTGTCGTTAGTTGGGGGTCCAATATTTTCATTTTTTTTAATAAGAGCATATCCATTATTTTCATGATACTTATCTAGGATATGGTCCCAACTTTAAAATTTAATGTGATGACTTATGCCTCAAAGTATTGGAACTAAAAAAAGAGAGTTGCAAGGATTACACAAGGAGTACTCAAAAAGGCTTTGAACTGTAAAGATTCTATTCAAGAAGAGAGAAAGAATGTTGTTTTTTCAATCGAAACACAACTTGAAGAACAAGAACAAGACGTTGAAGAAGATTCCAAAGTGCAAGATGAGAACATTCAAATTGAGCAACTTCGACACAAAAACGATCATGTTGGACGAGGCTAAGACAAGTTTGAGACATGATGGATATGCACATTCCAATTATTGGCTTTATCTTACCTCCTCTATTTCAAGATACGGAACTGATATTTTTTCCATCAATTTTATTCCTAATGGTGACCTCGGACAAGAAACTTTCATCTCTTCATTATGCACGTCCAAAGGTCCAGATTCTTGATCCTTCTCCATTTCAAAACTCGATGTTAAGTTTTTTGTAAGTAAAGGAAAATGATACAGAAAAGGAAAGCAAAGGTTTAGTATTTTAAGATTTTTGGTTATTTGACAGATTATGTTATAATTATACTTTTTCAGTGGAATCAAGGAGAGGAAATTAGGGATTTTATTTGGTTTGATTTTATTTCCTTATTTAGTTACTAATGTTGTTTATATAAGAGCATCTCTATTAGGGTTTTAATTAGACTTATATTATTGACTAACCATTGAGTTTAATTAGACTTGGAGTACTGAATAAATTATTGAGTTTGGTAGTATTCCCTCTTTGTCAGTCCTCTCTCTTGTCCTTTTTTCTTCCCCTAATTCTTCTATTTTTGCCTCCTTTTTCCTCTAATCTTCTCCTACTCTCTTAAAGTCAAGTTCTATTCCCTCTAATTTCCTATGTCTCTCCCTTTTCTTCACTTCTCTCTCTTTATTCCTCCTATTTCTAATTTTCTTGTCATTGTCCTATGTCAGATAAGACTATTTGACGCAACCAAAAAATTGATCCTAACTACATATTGATATGTCCATAATGCCTGGGCTGCCTATACCCAACCCAACGAAGTTATTCCTCATAAAAAGTTTTCAAGGCTCTCTCTGTTGTACACTCTGGTCCATATACTGCAAGTCTATAGAAAATATCATAGCCACAACAGCAGTGTTAAAAGAATCTAAAGAGGGAAAAATTTAGCAGTCGAATAACTGTTACCACAAAATTCAAATAATAACTTCTAATTTAAAACAATGAACCAGAAAGTTCAGAAAGGATAATTATACGTACCTTCCAAGAACTATCCACATTAGGAAACAGGTTTGTATCACTTTGACTCCCACCTAATTGTCAATTAAAAGACAAATTAGAACTATTTCAGAAGAAAATTCCAAGAGAAATGATATTTTTGGCAGATGGGAATAAGAATCAATATAAAAATAAAATTCCGTTTCAATGAGGTATAGCATCAACCTTACTTATAGACCCCATTTAATAAATGAGTTATCTTTGGAAGATGGGAATAAGAATCACTACAAACTCACAAAAAGGAAGGGATTACCAAGTCTTTTTCAATGTCCATGAAATTCCTTTAAAGCTAGTAACATCTCTAACCTCTCACACAAATTTCCATGCTTTTAAAATCAAACTATACATTTCACACTCTTAATCAAACTGATGTTTGAGATCTATATCAGTGTACATTCCCTGATATTCTCTAACCAATTAAAAGGTACCTGGAAGTCAGCGGAGGAAAAAAGAACCAAACTAAAAGAAAATGATGTTGCAAAAACCACAGTGTTGTCATCTACAATATTTTATATCAATATTTTTCTTCCTTAAACTAATTCAAACAATCAGGGTCCAAAGAGCATAATAAGCATCTTCTTCTTTGAAACGACATTGACATAAAAATTTTAACTCTTGAGTTCATAATTCTTATAATACCTGATATGGAGTCCAGTGCTAGCAAGTCATAATCTGAAACAACACCAACCTGCAGGCAAATCAACCTGGAGTCAAGAATTAAAATATGCAATCCCAAAGAAAATAAATTTTTGACCAAACCAGATATACATACCGTGTCAGTCAAAATGAAAGAAATGATTTACCAATAAAAGTTGGAAAAATGTTTCAAATGATCATCATCAAATAACTGATAATCACAGCCAGAAACAATCTAATGTAGAAGTCACCAGCTCACAATTAACTACATCTGCTCAATATGTTTTCTACATACCAAGCTTAGGGGGTTCTTAATATATTACCATTACCATCCTTAAGTGCCAAAGGGGACCAAGAAAATAAAAGGAAAAAGATAAATGCATGGCCTAGGGGGAAGATTCTCCACTCAAAACATTGCTTGAAAATATAGCTCCTGAATGATTAGTATGTGAATTTGAGCTGTTTCTTTCTTTAAAGTTTGACAAGGAGCTTCATTTAACAGATGTTACAAGATTTTGCTCCAGGCTGTCTTCAATTATAAAGGTGGTGTTGGGTTAAAAGGGGTCTTAAAACTTCAAATTTTTACCAAACTAAAAGCAGAAATGCTGACCATCCCAAAAATTGAACCATATTATGGACACGGTTTCCATAATATAGACAGAGCTGAAATTACAAATTATACAGAACCACAAAAAGAATAATCAATATCAAAATTCAATTTGTATCATAAAAAATATATAAATAAAATTTCAATCTAAAACGACAAATCATGGCCAAGAACACTTACTCATGTCTAATTAATTATCTTATCCCATGATTTAGTCATGCATCAATTACTAATTTTCATTATTTCAGATGGTAGTCTCATCATCCATCACTCACTACCCTGTTGCACTTGTGTCCTACCTCTTTTTATTGAGAAAATACAAAAAGTCCAACCATAATCTGGGCGTGAAATTTTCACTTCACCAAAATCTCAATTACTCGAACTAATGAATAAGGTTCTCTGATCTCTCTGGTGGTTAAAACTTAACATACCTATCCATGGTAGGATAAAATATTATAACAAAACAGTACACTCAATTATTAAAAGATAAAAGAAAATAGAACTTTTCTATGTCATATACATCAACAGATGCTATAGATCATGTTTGAATATAAAGATGCGAGCCATCATAATTTCCTTCTTTCTTTATTTCACTGTCAAAAAGGGTGTAGTAGAATTTACCAATTTCCAGTCATCATAAGTCACGGGGAAACCAGTGACTCGCTTCTCTACCAGAGCCTGCAATGCTGTATATGTATTTACATGTTATAAAGCTAATTATTAAACAGAAACACAACTGAACCAATTATATGAGAGAAATTAAAAATAGAATAATAAATAATACCTTCATCAACAGTAGTTGTAGTTTTAACAACATACAAATCCTCCTTTTTGGTCATGAAATCACCAACTGTGTACGTTCCATTTCTAGCCTAAAAAATCATAACACCAAATCACAAAAGATACTAACAAAAGCAAACGGAAACTTTCTTTTCCTTTCCCGGAGAAATTTTTCCATGTGACCAAACAGAGCCTTAAAGCCAAATGAACAGGGGAAAGAGGACTCACCGGAACGGAATTTTCGACGCCGGCGCCGGCGAGAGCGGCGGTGGGGAGATGACGAGAGGAACGACGTCGTTTGGAGAGAGGCAAAGTTACTACTTTGCAGGGGTGATGATACAAGGCTACAATGCACGGTAGCTGAACATGAACAACTGAATTAACCCCATGGACTCGAGTTAAGGCTAAAGAATTAGGTAAAGAGATAGAGTTCATAATTAGCTGAAACGCCTTTTTCGTAATATTTGATAACAAAATTCTTTAGCAAGTCGTAGATTTTTTATGAAACACAAAAAGATATTTTTTGGTTTATTAACTACTGATTTCTTATTTCTTATTAAGGAAGAAAAACAGAGATTTGATTTACTTAATAAATGAGTAAGGAAGGGAGGAATTTGCTGTAAGATTCAAACGGAAGTTTCAGCGTTTCCACAGTTCCGTGTGAAACGGAAATGTTTTGTTTCCGCGACTCGTGAGAGAAAGAGGGAAAGTTGAAAACTTCTATTGGTCAGTGGGGCTTTGATCGGAGGAGAGCCTCTCCGCGCCAATTATGGTTATATGTGGATCCAGACATCTTTAATTAGAACCTTCATTTTTTTATAAAAAAGTTTAGAATGTTGTTAATGTTTACACTAAAAATATATAAATTTGTAAATTTTATGTTATTCTTTGTGTGTTATGAATGAAAATCATTTGGAAAAGACAATCAGATTTTTCTTGATCTTTTATCTCTAAAATGAAAAATCAAAGAAATATTTTATTTTTATAGATAGGAATAAAAAAATTAATTGAGAAAAAATGTGATTATTAATTGAATTATGTTTGAACTTCAAACCATAAATCAATTTAAATCACAACTAACGAGAGTGCAAATATAATCCTAAAAAGAAAAAAAAATTTGTAAATAATAGTCCAATGATGCCTATTGGCTCCTTAAGGCTACCTTCCGCAAAAACTCAAAATTAGATTGGATTGAAATTTTATTGATATTTTTGAAAATTTTCATTAGTAACATTAATCTAATCAAAAATTACTCCACACCTTCAATCCAACTTGTGAGCATGGATTTGAAAAGCAAGTGTTTATGCAATAGTTATTTATATTGATTTTTATATAAAAAAAAAGAACATTTAAACAATATGATTATAATTTTAAAATAATATGGTCGTGAACATTGGTTGGTAGTTGAAGAAATTAAATGATAAGTGTCTGCAATTTAACTTAACGGTTATATTTCTCTATATAAAAATAATATTTTGATTTTGATATAAGTTGTTATATTTAGATTAATGGGAAAAAGTTAATTTATTTTCAAATCAAGTTTAAGCAAAATGGAATGGTAATAAGTTAGTTTATTTTTTTTCATTATAACTTATAACTAATGAGATTGAGATTTTTTTTTTAATCGAGTAACCGATTCGAACTTCAACTATTTTTGATGGGTACGTTCTATACCTTAAACCTTAAACTTCGATGTAAATGACTTCCCATGCTCCACGCACTAAAAAATTTTTACCAGTGAATCACCATTTAATAGTTAGATTGAGATTATTTTAGTATTAGATTAGTAATGTCTTAAAACCATAATACAATATTGCCGATTGATTAACTAAGTGGGCAAGAGTCATTTTCTAAACATTTGGAAGATATTTGTATCATTATTACTTTGCTTCCAAACCTAAGAATTTTCTTTGTGCAAGAAAAGATTATGTGGTGAGTGGACAATGATTTAGAGTCAAATTTGTCCCTGTTCAAAATTTAAACATTCAACGCTCAAACCTTAAAATAAGCCAATTCCATTTTCCATTTCTCATAGCATACGCATGAGTGTATGTCATGCAAGTTGTACTTAACATATTTTTCTTCTGCGAAGAAAGTGGTCGATTCACGTTTAAAAAAAAAAACTCTTGCTTTTAATAGAATAAAATTAAGATTTAAAATTAAAATTAATAAGAAATTATATTTTTTATATTAAAATAATTGAATAAAATCATAATTTCAATTTTATACAACCGTACACAACCTAATTGTAAAGTCAAAAATCCAAAGATAGGTAAATGGATTGAGATTAATCTACTTAGCTTTACTATTAATCTCAAATAAATTAATTTAATTTAGAATCTCGTCACCATGTACCCAGTTAGGGGTGGATTTTGTTAGAAATTTTTTAAAATTTCTCACAATTATTCATAGCATTCAAATGACATTTTTAATAGCTATTATTTGGTCATTTTAATACAATAATCAAATTGAGAGTTACACATTTTGTAACTATCAAATAATTTTTAAATAGTCATTATTTGACTATTTTAACATAGCCAATAAATTGAAAGTTACAAATTTGTGATTAATCTCAATAAATTGAGAGTTACAACTTACAAACTTTGTAATTATTTATATTTTAAATTTTGAATTAAATTTTTAGGCTAATTTGTGCATATAAATACCAAATATTTCAAGAGCCTAAGACACAAATTTTCATATTCTTTCTTGTTTTTACTTTCTACATATTTGTGTTTTGGACAACTTTGATCGGGTCGATTCACCCCTCTTCTCAATGGATATGCACATTATAGGAGGTAAATTTACGAGCACCTAGTTTTTATCTTGGAGCCTGTCTTAGCCATTTGTACCTGCACGTAGAGAGACTATAACGGTTTTAGGACAGTGGCTTTCTGCGACTCACAGATCAGCTCCTTTTGTTTTCGCTATTTTAATTATTTATTTTATTTTATTATACAATATTGTTTAATATCATATATTTATATTGCATTAAAATTATTTTGATTTCTACTAGCATATATTATGCAATTGTCTGCTTAGTTTTTATCACCTATTATATGAAAATTTTCAACAGCTAAAGCCGTTATAATATTATTAACATGTGGAATCATAGCTAGGTTTTGTATGTGTTAGATACCTAGTTTTATATACTATGTTGTGTATGTATGAATTTTTTATACATATAATATGTTTATATATAAGAATTTTGAATGTGTTACATATATCTATCTATATATGTATGATAATTTTGTTTGTATTAATATCAATAGCTTTTTTTAAAGAAAATCCTTGATTCAAATATAAATGCTTGTCTGTGTGATTTGTTTTTGTTAAAAGAGTAATAATAGGGATAGATTGAATTTTCAGTTTAGAAATAACAAAATAAATTCAAGTTCAAAACTTATATATTCACTATATATAAGACATTCATGTTAAAGACAACTTTAAAATAAAAAAAAATCAAGTACAACGTTATAACACCACATCATTACACTATTACAATAAAATGACAAGAAAATATTGCCTTCATTCCTTTGGAAATGTTGTCAAACCATGTGCGCTTTTGCTGGTCAGTGTTAATTCAGTGATTCTGATCTACTTACCACTGATTTGTATGTCTCTAACAGTAAATTATTTCTGTAATTATCACAGTAGCATATATAGATATTAAGTATGACTTTAAGTATCATTATGTTAATGTTGTAAATGTTATAAAAAATTAAACCAAACCATTATTAAGTTATAAATGTAAAAGTTATTGTAAACACTATATAATTAAGTCAATAAACGTTACATACATAAAGACCATAATTATACCAATATAATAATCACTGTAATGTATTGTTATAAACGATTAATGACTAAAAACAATGTTACTCCATTTAATCGAAGTTGAGACATAGAGCTTGGATATTTTTGAATTTTTCTATGACTTCATAAAATATAAATTAATTATTCATCATAGAGTATCATGATAATGTGATATCAACGAAAACATAATAATCACATGATTTTCTTTATTGATTAAAAAAATAAAAATAAATTAAAAAATTATTATATACTAAATTAAAAAAATCAAATTGAGGATTTATGAATTATTGTAAGACCTAATGTTTTTTATCAGCGATCTAGTATTTTATATATTTCGAAATATTTGTAAGTCTTTATATATGCATGTGGTACCGAAGTCTTTTTCTTTGGTATAACTTATTCTATAATTTGGTTAAAAAATTTGCGTTCTAAATACGAGATATCTGTTAATGTAAGAAAATAGTTATTATGAATTATTAAGAAATATGTATATATATAAAGAATATTATACATAGTGCTTAGAATATTCAGTGATTTAGATATTTTTGTTTCATACACTCGTCTATGACCATTCGAAATATATGGTGCGAATGGTAGCACCATATTTGTTAAATAGAGTGCAATGATTAAAAAAATACCTAAGATAGAAACTAAATGAGCAAAACTTATATATAAAAAAGTTAAAAGCAAGAGAGATTTTACGTCTGAAGCTATCAGTCAAAATTCGATTGGTGACTGTTATGAAGCTTTTGTTAAAAAAAAAATATAGACAAACTTTAAAAAAATATACGAAAACCAATTATAAGTATCTACATAAAGCAATCCATAACTCTAACAATAGGATAAAATTAATAACCATGAAAACATATATACCTTTATTAGCAAAGAAATAAGCTTTGACTTTAAGTACTTTGCACAAGATGATTGAGAAAAGAGAAGAAACATGAATAAATTGTATGATTGTAAAAAGTAACATTATTATAGTGGAGAAAGAAGAGAGAAGAGGAAAATTAATAAATTTCAAATAATTTGTAATTAAGTAGATGGAATGAAAAAAAAAGGTAAAAAGAAAGAAAAAGAAAAGCATATTTGGTATGATAGAGAAAAATAATAATAATAATAATTATCAAGAGAGAAAAGAAAGAAAGAAAGAACCTTGGGAAAATAAGTGAATCAAATAAAAAAACACTAACATCTTATTATATATACTAAATCGAGTAACCTCTAAAAATAGTAAGAAAAATCCTTTTAAAATATGGAAAAATAGAATTCTAAAGCTTTATATTCTAAAAGTATAAGGGTGTCTAGCTAAGGTAGTTATACTCAAACCAAAGAGAGAGAAAATATGACCCAAAACTATAGGTGTTGTTTTTATAAGTTATGCTCAAGATAGTAATACAAAAAGGTTCTTAATGATAAACTCTGAAATAAAAGAAAAAATCAGTAACACAATAATAGAAGCTAAAGCTGCAAAATATTTTGAGTATATCCTTTTTTTTTTAAATTAAGGTGACGGTTCAATTTTCTGAGGTTTAATTAAATGAGGACATTTTCTAGTTCATTCTTAAGAAATAAATCTTAAACTTATTTTGAACCTAAAAGAAGTAAGAGGGTTAGAATTGAAAAGTCTTATGGAGATACACCTTTCTGAAAGGAAGTTATTGATAAATAATTTAAATAAATAATACAAGATAATACTTATAAGTTGTAAGTGAGGTTTTAAGGAAAAGTTGAAACCTCATGAAAATACTATGGAGGGTGAGTTAATAGCTCTAGATACAATTTGTATAGAGGCTGCGTAGTTAAATTTTAAATAATAATAATAATAATTGATGGATATTCCTTTTGTTAATAGACTTGTGCCCTCCATACATATATATTGTGATTGTAAAGTTGTGATAGATCTTATACAAAAATCTCATAAGAAGATGAATAGACATATTCAAGTGAGATATGAGTCAGTCAGAGGATGTTGAGTAGAAGTGTTATATCTCTAGAGTTTGTGAGATATGAAAGGAATATAGCTGACAACTTGATTAAAGGTCTACCTATGAGGGGTATACTTGTTACATCGAGGGGAATGAGCTTAGCCCACAATGAGTCACTAACAGGGGTAACCCAACCTTTGTGATTGGAGATCCTATGAAGAAGGTTCAATGGGTAGAAATAATCTGCAGCGCGTGACTCATTTTTAGCACTAATTTTTAGGAGCATTCTCCATGAGAGCATCTTCTTCCCATCCCTAAAGTAATAGTGCTTATTAGTGTGATGTTCAGGATTGATATTTACCATTAATGAGACCGAGGCAAGTATTGCGGCGAGGTACTTGTCACACGTACCCTTGGAGGCTCATCTAAATGAGAGTTGTCGTAAGGGCGCGACTATGGGATTGGGCTATTCCCTAGAGACTCTCATGAGAATCAAGATAAGAGCATATAGTCATTAATAGCATTAACCCGTGAACCTGACCCTATATCAAGTACTGTGTGTATGACTTGTTGAATTCTGATCAAGGGACCTAATTCAAGGCATAGTTTATTACGACTACCTCATATGAATACTGCCAACACTAAGTGTAAGCTCAAGTCCTAAAGACTCATGCACCTATTGCATAGTACTAGAGTTGCTCTTATATACTTTCTATATTTTCTTTTGTTTTATTTTGTTTATTTTGAGTTTTGAAATTTTAGAACTTGTGGGGATGTTAGAAAGTTTTTAAATTTCTCACAATAGCATTCAAATGGATTTTTTAATAGTCATTATTTGGTCATTTTAATATAATAATCAAATTGAGAGTTACACATTTTGTAACTATCAAATGACTTTTCAATAATCATTATTTAGTTATTTTAATATAGTTAATAAATTGAAAGTTACAATTTTTTTTTATTAATCTCAATAAATTGAGAGTTACAAATTTGTGATTAATCTCAATAAATTGAAAGTTACAAACTTTGTAATTAGTTCTATTTTAATTTTTGAAGTAAATTCTTAGGCTCATTGGTGTCTATAAATACCAAGCTTTTTAAGAGCCTAAGACATACAATTTTGCAGATTCTTTCTTGTTTTCTACTTTCTACATTTTTGTTTTTTGAGAAACCTTGATCGGGTCGGTTCACCTCGCTTCTCAGTGGATGTGCACATTGTAGGAGGCAAAGCTGCGAGCACCTAGGTTTTTTCTTGGAGTCGGTCTTAGTCATTTGTACCTGCACGTAGGGAGGCTACAACGGATTAAGGACATGGCTTTCCGTGACTCACATGCCAACTTCTTTTGTTTTTTTATTTTATTTTATTATACAATATTGTTTAATATCATATATTTATATTGCGATAAAATTATTTTGATTTTTACAAGCATATATTATGCAATTATCTCTTTAGTTTTTATCACATATTATATAAAAAATTTCCTAACAAATTCGAGCCAAGCCAAACCCGAGTTGAGGCGAGCTCGAGCTCGACTCGTAAGGTAAAATTCGAGCTCGGCTCGTGAGCTAACTTCTAAATTTGATATTTGGAAACTAGTTAATCACAAGCTAAGTATTGTTTCCAAGTTGATTCTATCCAAAGTGAAATAATTTTACTTGAATAAAGACATGCTTTATAAATTTACAATCAATTTTTATCACTGTTTGTTCTCAAAGAATTTGTAGCGCTGAACTTTAGTATGATTTAATTTCTAATAGAAACAAATTACATGAGTCATACATGTAAAAAAAAGATCTCTGAAACAGTGTTTTCAAAGACGAAGGCGTTAGGCGAAGTGTTTTACCCTGAGGCATTGGGATGTAAGCTTTTAAAACCGTTGAGGCTTTTTAAATAAAATAATATTTAATTAATTAATTAAATGATAAAAATGTTAATTTATATATTAAAAAATAAATAAATGTAAAAAAAAATATAATTATCAATCAAATTTTAACAACTTAGGACCTAAAAATGAATATTTATCAAAATATTTCACAAACTTCATCTCATAATAAGCTTCATAAGACCCACTAATTAATTTAAAACTCAGTTAACACTTAACAACACTACAACGGAATGCAAACAAGCCTAATCTCTCCTGTTTTGAGTATTTTGACATCAATTTTGCCCATTTTCACTATTGTTTTAGCAAATTCTACCTCAAATGATGGCCCTAAACTAAAGTCTAGAACTCCTGCCATTGATCTAGAACTGTTAAGTGTTACACACTTACATTGATTTAGAAAATTTTGAAAGACATACATTTCATCTTTCATCAATACATCATAAATAATTACACTCCAAAATCCAAAATCTAATTTTCACATTGTCCAAGTCTAATCAATTCATCACAAACTCGTTCCAAATTCCAACAAACACTAAAAAAAATAATTCTTCAACCATAAATCTATTAAAAGCAACACATTAGATAACATAGCAAACAAAATCATTCAATGGGCTCTAAAGCACTCTCATCAATATCATTATCATCTTCATCAAGCATATCTACACTAGGAAAACTTCTTGAATAAATTCCGGAGTGCACCTCTTCTGGCATGTCTTCCACAATTGGATCCAATCTAGTTTGCTTGACTCTTCTTCGATCTTGAGTCTCTTGACCTACATAACAAATTACACAAGTTATATAGCATTATAATAATATATGAGAATAAAACCAATGATTTCATAGATATGTGACCTTCTACAATAATATTTTTTTCATATTTACTTGACCCTCTCTTATGTGTTTGCTTGCTTGATGATCTAGAGGCAAAAGAACCAATATCACATTCTATTGGAGGAATGGGTGTCTAAGTCTCCTCTCTCTGTTCAAGTTAAATTGGCACAATCCTAATGGCATCAACATCAAATAGTTGTTCTTCTTCAACCCAAGAAAGATCACTAGGGAGAAGAGATGAGTCTTGCTCTGCTATCCACTCATTATTAGAGTCAATCTCCTCCAGCAATATGGGATCAATGGTTTTTTGTCTCCTTTTGATACTTCTTTCTCTCAATGCAGTGTTGTACTTAACATAAACCAAAGCGTTCAATTTTTTATGTTTAAGTCTATTCCTTTTTTTCGTGTGAATCTATAAGTTCAAGTTTTTATCAACATATAAGTTTCAGTTTTACAAGATGACATGTATTAAAGTGCTAAAGTGAAATAAATTGTACCGATTCAAAGGTGCTCCAATTTCTCTCACATCTTGAAGCACTACAAGTGAGACTAAGGACTCGAATAGCAAACTTTGTCAACTCAGGCGTGTCGCCTCCAAAGCGCATCCACCAATCAACTGCAATTTTAAATTAATTCCATAAGAACAATAGTAGCTAGTGACAAATGACAATACTAAGTTACTGACTACTAACTAGCACATTTTTAGAGTATTATGGTCTTAAATATATATATAAAAAAAATTGTTTAATGAGCAAAGTAGCAAATTGTGGTTAAGCAAATAAGATTGTGTGTGTTGTTGTACATAAGTTAGTTAAACTCTATACAAAGAATATTCTAGACTTTAGTACCAGAAGAACGCCGATTTCTTGTATCAATTGCAATTCTAGTTCCAAAGTCTCCACGTGCATAGTCATAGAAGTCCAAATGAATATCAACAGAAACACGATCTTCATAATTCATCATCCTTTTCATGCATTCAAGCAATCCATTCCTTAATATATGCTCAAATTTGAGAAACTTCTCTGTATAGTGCAATTGAGGATTTAAGTAAAACCCAACAACATGTAAAGGTCGATGAAGTTGTGGACTCCATCTATCATCAATCCTCTTCAAAATGGGCCTATACTTCTGTTCATTTCCTCCACAATTATAAGCAATCTTTTCTTTTTTAAAATCCATCAAATGGTAGATAAATCTCATTGCAGGCATCTCTTCTGAATCAACCTCTCTCAAAACAAGAACAAGAGGAAGAATACTTTTGATACAAAAAAACAACACTACACCAAAAATGTGGATCAAACAATATGATTGTGCGAGCTTTTGTACCCTTAATCGTCTTGAAATATCTACTAAAGCAAAATGTATCTAAAGAAAACATAGCTATAAGAGCTTGTTTTTGCTTGTAAACACTTTGAAGTGTGAGATATGCAATGGCAAAGCGAGTTATTGCTGGGCGAAGAAGCTAATGATCTTTTGTGTATTTCCTCATTAAGGCAAGCACCCACGTATGTCCATATATGAACTTCACAACTTGCTTAGACTTCACAATTGTCTCGGCATGAACCTTCAACTTTGCAATGCTCTCTATCATGAGATCAATACAATTAGCAACACGTGGAGTCCAAAATAATTAGTCCTTTTATCCATAAGTCGTTTCCCAACATTCACAAAATTTAAACCATTATTAGTGACAACTTGAACATGTTGTTCTCCAATTTCCTTAACAACCACATCAAAATACTTAAACATCAACTCACCTGTCTTAATAGTGTCAGACGCATCAACTGATTTGAAGAACCATGTACCAACAGGACTATTAACAAGAAAGTTGATCAAACCCTTGACTTATGATCTGTCCAACCATCAGCTATTATAGTGCATCCATATTGTTTTCATTCCTTCTTATGCTCCTCCATCATTTTGTCTATGTCAGCAACCTCTTCTTTAAGAATTGATGTCTGCACCTCATGCATAGAAG
Organism: Bretschneidera sinensis; assembly: GCA_023935145.1. Classification (NCBI taxonomy): domain Eukaryota; kingdom Viridiplantae; phylum Streptophyta; class Magnoliopsida; order Brassicales; family Akaniaceae; genus Bretschneidera; species Bretschneidera sinensis. The sequence continues at coordinate 68,634,833 of CM043698.1, read as the reverse complement.
AAGGTTTGAAGCCAAACCCGAAATTACTAATAGCTTCAACTGCATTAAGCCAATAGGGGTCATTCATCAAACTAAAAGGGCGTGCTCAATTATATATGAAGTGTCTAATTTTTCTGCACACATTTTTTCTTTCTTATTGTTTCCATTTGGAATTTAAAGTTACTTGTCTGGCTTCTGAAGAAGTGAAATTATCCATTGGCCCCTCTAGGTGTAGGACATGGTTGAGTAGATGGCCCACTGCCACTTGAGATTCCATAGTCTCCAACTGACGGGGAAGAGTAACTCTCACTTTTTCTTCCAGGACCCATTCCAATCTCTTCAAGCATCTCATTCCTTTTTCTTTTTGTTGTTTTGAAATTTGCTAACAGTGCTGCAATTTCTTCTTTGACATTTGCAGGAACCTTCAGGCAAGGTTTCATACCAAAATGGGTGCCTGCTAAATGTTGCTTTAATCGATTTATAGTCGCAGAACAATGCTGATCACAAAACCGACAATTGAAGTATTTTTGTCCAAGAATTTTCATTGCATACTTCCGTGTAGGATCTTTCTTCAAGGTATGACTATTTTCAGGTTCACCTACGCTTTCAAATTCAATAATAAAGAAGAGAAAATGAATAAATAAATTTACAAGATTAAAGCCAACATTACAACAAGTCTGCAACTAAAAATATAGCAAAGAAAGTGGAAATAAAGCAATGGCCAAGCAAAGAGAATCCAGAACAGAACAGTCCTATACTCTTATGTATCTAGAATATAGATGAACATATGATAGACCAACATAAATTGTCTTATGTAATCACATGCTTTTATTAATCTTATCATTAATTATTGGTTGTCAATCAAAGAAAGCTAAGTGAGTTACTAGTTTAGAACAACTCTTGTTCTATTATATGGTTAAAGTAAATCTTACTTTCTGAATTCTGATTGATGTAACTTTAATATGTGCAACTGTTCTACCCTCTTGTTCTATTCTCTAACAGAAAAATCTACATTTTAGAATTCAGACAGAAAATCTAAGGGAAATAACAAAGGTTGCCCTTGTTAGAACTGTTCTAATATAATCTGGTCAGAGTAAAATTCATTTTCTCTCTAAGATGAGATAACTTTAAAAATTTGAGAATCAGCGTAGCCATAGTACTTGAAATTGAAAATCTAAGGTAGTGCATGCTCAGAGAAAATTTCAAAATTGAAAGGAATCAAAGCAAATGCTGAATGGACAGATAATATGATGTTGAGATAGTAGGAAATTTTGCAAAATAAACAAGAAGAAATAAACCCATTGGAAATGCCCTTGTACTACTGGAGAACAAAATGGCTACCTAATATAACCAGAAAACTTTGAAGCTTCTAATGACACAAATTGTTTTGCCACAAGACGATAAATTTCCAGTCACGCAAACCTAAACCAAAATTATCACCAGAAACTTTATTTTTTTTATCGAATATAGAACCAGAACTAGATCTACAGGTAAACGAAGAATATGCTTAAAAAGCTCAAAAGATATGCATATCTTCCCGTTTTAAAACAGTAAATAATACAAATTCAATCTTCTAATGGGTAAACCCCACCTACTGGTCTCAACTCTCAAGTCCCCACACTCATAGTAAAACTCTATTTATTATTTGCTGACTTTGTGTCAATAACTTCAATAATTGGTCTTATTGACTTTGTTAGATGAGCGGAACAACTTTATGGAGTGACTCAATTGTAAAAGAGACAATGAGTTTTGGCAGAACGAAGAAAACAATTTTCAGCTTCGTCATTGGGTCTCCCTAAGAGGACAAACTCTGTGCAGAACTGGTGATTGATACAATATTTTCTCCTTTTAAATTAATCTATCAATCTATTTTCTCTGCTACTAATAATTATTGGTGCTGCAGTTAGAGGGATGATGTATTACAGATGGGCTCTGAAGCTTCAAGCTTTTCTTGACATGGCTTCTGAAAATGGTACAAGCATGAATATTTTCTCATATATTGTTTTAAGAATATTATTTCAAGAAAGCCGAAATGAAAAAAAAAAATCTAATCTTGTTAGCTTACTGCTAGAACACTGAAGTGAATCCTTGTGATCAGTGGTGCACAAGGAAGCATAATATATGTGAAGCTCATTATTTAGTGCCTTCACATCTGAGGTACAGCAACTTTATTTTTTTTTATCGAAGATAGAACCAGAAACTAGATCTACAGGTAAACGAAGAATATGCTTAAAAAGCTCAAAAGATATGAATATCTTCCCGTTTTAAAACAGTGAATAATACAAATTCAATCTTCTAATGGGTAAACCTCACCTACTGGTCTCAACTCTCAAGTCCCCACACTCCATATTTTCACTTTGTTCATTTCACTAAAAATCAAGTTCATGCCTGAAAAGAGACCAGGTAGCTTAAAATATATAATAACTTACCCACTAAAACGGTGAAAATGTGAAACCATATAGAAATACAAATGCCCAAAGACGGCAAACAAACAAAAAAACCCACCTCAACATTTCAAAGAAAACACCATCCCCACCGTTCGATTACTTGCTAGTAGTTGTAAATTAACTAATTACTTTATAACAAACACATAAACAGATAATACACAAGAAATCATACGTAAAATCTAAAATGGTTTACCTTTATCAATTTTCAATGTTTAGTGCGTTGTTGAAGAAATTGAAGCAGAAATCCAAACCTTGAGTCGTGGCCTGTGCTTGAAAGACTTAGGGAATTATGATTTTGGTTTTTGAGAAGTAGATGTGAGAGACAGAGAGTGAGTATTAGGTTCAGGAATTAGGATTTGATTTTGATTTTTAGGATTTGGTAATCGCGAATTCTCGAGAAGAAGAGAATTGATAATAACCCTAGCATTGCTCAATAGGACGTCACTTTGATAAAAGAGGGCTTTACTCTAAACATAAAACGAGTAGTTTTGCAACACAACTTTTTAAAAAGTATATTTACTGGGTGTACGCCCGAGGCGCAAAGAAAACGTACGTTTTTAGGCCGGGCGAACGACCCAACAGTAAAAACGTATGCCTTAAAAACAAAACACCTAAAAGATGACGCCCCGAAATATTTTTGGCCTGTCTCGTCCCGGTACTCACCCCAAGAGCGCCTCCGAATACATTGCTTTGAAATAGACAAACTATCAACAAAACTAAAGTATAACAAAAACTTTGTTAATAAATTTAAGTAATTATTTTTCAAATGATATCAACAAATTATTGAATTAATAAAGATGAACTCTTCCATCTTCACTTCACATTACAAGAAATAAGTGAACAAAGTTGGATTAAATCGGTGGATGCTCTTATCAAAAATAAGATTGACTAAGGTTTGAACCACGACACATGGTTTCATTAACCGTATGATTTATATCTCTATCTCACTCTAAATATATAATACAAAGTATGGTGCATAATACCACAACTCACTCAAAAGTGAGACATCAATGCCTTATTATTATATTTTTGATAAAAAAAATGCATTTAATGATAAAAAAAAACTTTCAGTTTTGATAGTTGGAGTTCTTTAGCCAATTTCAAGCCATCACACTGTTCAATTCGGGTTGACGGGTCGTGTCGAAGTTTGATGTAACATTAAATGGGTCAACACGAACACGAACACGACACGATTAATAATCGTGTCAAGAAAACCCAATACGAACACGACATGTTTATTAAACGGGTAACACGACATGACACGCTTAACTCGTTTAATAAACAGGTCGTGTTAAATTCAACACGACACGCATAATTTTTCATAATCTAAATTTCAACACGACACGACACGACAACACGACACGATTAACCCGCCATTACCTGTTTATTACATAAGCAAATATAAATTATCATCTAATCATTCATAATCCAAATTTCAACATATTCATGATCCAAATACACATTAAAAATTCTAATTAATAGCATAAACATTATGTTATCAACTATCATCCATATTGGTTCAACCATAAGCAAAAAAGAAAAAGAAAGAGAGAAACAATAACACCATAAGTCATAAGTCATCCAATTACAAGTACACAATATTACAACATTATCTAACCAAATTAGCATCAGAACCCTCAGATGGAGGTGCAAATGATTCATTCTCATTCATATTCATATCCATTACATCAGTAGTAAGCTTTTCTATCGCTTTTGCAGCCATTTCTCATATTGTGTTTCATATTACTTGTTCCAAAGTTACCATCAGCAACGTATGTTTTTCCACACCTCTTGCACTTGTATCTCTTTTTCTTATCATCTCCAAGAGGAAGCATGTCAAAAAACTTCAGACTGGTGAGGTAAGTTTTCTTTTATACTTTTCCACTTTTTTCTTAGATTTGATAGCAGCAACTACTTCCTCTAACTCAACTGCATCATCATCTTCTTCATCAAGCACATTCATGCTATCACAAGTCTCAACGATAATGTCATCTTTATCTCCATCAATCTACATGTAAAGCAACACATTAGAGATTTCAAAAACAAACACATATAGTCAAACATAAGAAATAATTAAACCATAAATTCAATAAAAAATTACATCACATTAAAATTAAAACAATCACAAAGTGAGTTCATTCACCATAGTCTACCCATCTAACAATTAAAAGTCGTACAAATAAATTGTTCAAGAAACAAACTTATCTGTAATGGTTTCTGTCATAACTCCATTAAGCAATAACTTTCATTTGATTACTAAAGAAGAAAAAAGGAAAACCAAAATCAAGACCTCCAAGGGAGGTAGAGAAAGTGATAAAATCAAGCAATTAGATAAAATCAAGAGAGGTAAGAATGTAAACTTGAGGATGAAAAACCTTGGTTCTTATTGGAAGCAAAGGAAAACATAGTAGTGAAAAAGCAATGAATAACTTTCATTTTAAATGCCTTCTTTCTCAATATGTAACATTTTTTGTTATAGAATTACTAGAATTACAGAAGCAAAATGGTTTCCTCTCACCATAGAATACAAAAAAGAAAATTATGAAACAAACTCAAAAGTTAAGCCAAGAAAGTGATACCCACCATAAGCAAGTAGTGGCCAACTATATATCCTCAATTTCAAGGAAGTTTAAAAGAATAATTAAGAGTGCATAATTCCTGATGATAAGGGAAACTCGTGTTTTTAGACTATACGAACTTATAAGATTAATTCCTGCAACTAAACCATTACCCAAAAATAGATGATATTTTGTACCAAAGTGTCAGTTATTATAACCTTTTCTGATAAGTCAGGTTTTAGAACTTTGAAAATTTACTCCAAGCTTCAAAGAACCAGAAGAAAAAAAATGGAGAAAAGAGTCAAGAAATAGACAACATAGATAGATGAAAAAGCAAAATTACAAACAGCACAAAACTACAGTAAAAATTAAAATATTTTTATAAGTGAAATTTATTAAGAAGACCAAATCCATATGCTTACCGATGTACATAAGAAGTATGCAAGAAAAACACCCAAGGCTACAAGAGAAGAAAGAGAAGCTAGAGAGAATATAATAGAAAAACATAAATAGATCAAATAGAACACCAGAAATGTAAAGAATCAGAAAATCCAGTAAACACCAAACAAACCAAACTCCTCCATCTAAGAATCTCTAACCCATAAATGAACATTTAGAATAAGAATATCATAAATTTGTACTAATTTGGGATCTAAGTTAGATCTACATACTAGCCCATAGATTCCAGTAAATGAAAGATTATGTTAAAATTTGAAGATAAAAAATTATAAAAAAGGAAGGAGAATGATTAAAACCATACTCCATCAAAAATGAAACGTAACTAATTGAAATAATTCAAATTTGGTTTCAATCCCCACAGACGACGCTAATTTGTTGAATTTTTACTTAAACAAAAAAAAGGACTTAAAAAGGAGACATACTCAATAAAAAAAAATGAACTCAAACTAACCATATAAAGGAATTTCTATGCAAGTGGTAAGATGGTTACAAACCAAAATCAATCATCTCAAATGAAAACAATAGTTATTATAAAATAATATTACAACTAGTTAAAAATTTAAAACGATGTAATTTACCCGTTAAAGACTATGGCATTTGTATATGACAAAATTGAAAAAGGATTTACCTTGCTTGTTGCTGAGATATATGATGCTTGTATAGAGATTTAGTCATTTTGCTAAACAGTGGGTTACTTTTGTCTTTTTCAAAACCACTGTTCTAAAAAACAGAAACAAAAATCTTGAGAGAGGACTTCAAAAAAAATATCTGAGAAACGGATAATTATAAAACTCGTTGCTCGAACATGCAAATTACTGTTATTCAACACACTCACATTTTGCTCACTAATAATTATTGCAGAACAACAACATTTCCCAGAAGATTAGGACGTGTTTGGTCTCGTTCTATCTCTTATCCCAGAAAATTCACATGCCCCAACTACAATCAGGTAACATTCTCGAAAATTTGGAGAAAAAATGGTTTAGATCCCGAATAAAGTTGCTAATACCAAAAAGAGAGCTAAGAAAACATAATCAAAATTAAGACAAACTAATATCTGAAAATGTGAGTTCTTTAAATCCATAAAGGAATTAATAAAGAAAATCTTGAAAATGTTTACATCAATCAGTTTCTAGTAAAAATCATTAAGCATGCTCATTCAAACAGCAAACTAGCCTTTAGAATAGAGAAGAAGGAAGGGATCAGCAACTAGACCGGTGCGGCGGCATGGTCAACGACTGGAGATCGAGAGAGAAATGGAGAGGTGAGAGAGGCGGCACTCGGTAGTGCAATGTTTGTGTTTTGGCCTGAGTTTGTAAAATTAATATCTAGGGTTTATATATATATATATATATATATATATATATATATATACACTAAGTTTTTTTTTTAATTTAATAGATAAATTTTTTAAATGGGTCATAAACAGGTCATGAGTCATAATCGTGTCAACATGACCCATCAAACCTGTGAATTTAATCGTGTCATAATCGTGTCATTTCGGGTTGGCGGGTCAACTCGCGACACGACACGACACGACACGATTACGACACGAACCCGATTATACTCAACACTAACACGCTTTATTTTGTGTCGTATTGTGTCGGTTTCACGTGTTGTGTCCAAAATTGTCACCCCTACACGCAGTGCCATAAGCCAGAAGATCAGCCATAGTATTGACTACTTTACCCAAGTCACGAGAAAAACCTGCAATCCAATGGCAAAATTTATCTCTTACCGGATGCTTCGCTTTTGAGTAGTGAAACGTTATAGAACCTACCTATGATGTATATACAAATATATTATTTAATTATATCTCCTTTTAGTTCATGGAATTGATACTTTGTGTTTACACACACGAATATTTTCCGATAAATATAAACAAATTCTTAAGTTTAAAGTACTATAAATAGCTATTGCAAACTTACAAGAGTTCACATTTTAAAACTAATTAATCACAAGCTTTCAAATTTGATTCTATCCGAAATGAAATTTTATACTTGGAGAGAAAGACATTTTAATGAAGCTTACAACTAACTTTTAAAGGTTTTGATTTACTCGTAAAAAATAAAGTATAAGGTAATGGGATTGCAAGGTCTTAGATTTGAATCCTACTGAATATATGAGTTATTTATATTATTTATTGGTTATTTATTTTGGTTATAAGTATAATTGTGCATGTATAACATCGTTTCACTAAAAAAAATAGATTGAAATAATTATTTACCAAGTAATAATTATTTACAAATAGTTGGATTAAATAATTATCCATTGTTAGCAAAAATAATATTGAACTATAACATATGGTTTCATAAAACCATATGATCCTTTTCCATTCTATTCGCATGTTAGTGAAGCTTACAATTAATTTTTAGTGTTGGAATTTTGTTAGATTAATTTCTAATATAAACTAAAATTTATAAGTCATACATGCAAAAAGAACCTCTGAATTAAACAAAGGTGTCATATGTTTTTAATTACAATCATTGGCACACTACTATTTATGCGGCTAAGACTTTTGTAAGTAAAAGTGTGTGTATAATGTAACAACAATTACAATCAGTGTTTTAAAAAACGGGCTTGGGGCGCGCTCGGGGTGAAATCGGGCCAAAAAGCTCAGGAGCGTATTTGTTGAGGTGGACCTCAAAACGAGGGAGTTAAATGGAATCAACCTATTTAACCATAACGACATCATTTTAATAATAAACCCTTCAAATCTTCTTCCCTGAGGCTCGAACCCTTGACCTAAAGTGTCTTAAATCTTAACCACTAAGCTAACACTCTTGTTGTGACATTATTGCACTTCATAAATATATAATACATATTATGTATCTTAATAATAATTACAAACTATTTAATTAATTACTTACAAATTACAACAATATAGAAATATAAGTTATAATTCATATAATTTATATATTAATATTTATAAAATTTTAATTGTCACACTATAGAGAGTTAGTAAAGTATTAAACTTTGATAAAAATTAATTAATTTATTAATTAATTAAAATTATTTTATTATTCTAATTAATTAATTAATATTATTTTATTAAAATTTCAAAACACCCCAAAAGATTCAAAAGACTTACCCAGATTTTCAGTCTTTCAGGTCAAAATTTTAAATTTTCAACATTTTGATTGGACGTCATTACAAATGGAGCCACTATGCTAGAGGACCATAGTGTAAATTGATAGATACATATGCAACAAACGATAGTGTACGTCTAATATCGTATGTGATTAAAATTTTCATCAAATTGTTTGATATTTGTGTAAAAATATTTTGATAAATATTTATTCATATGTCTTAAGTTAGTAAAGTTTATTAATAATTAATTTATTTATATTATTTTAATTTTTTAGTATTTTTATAATTTAATTAATATTAATTTATTCAAAACGCCCAAATGTTTCAAAAAGCTTACGTCCCAACGCCTCGGGGCTTATTCCTCGCCTCATTGAGGCAAACCACCTCGCTCAACGCCCTCGCCTCTAAAAACACTGATTACAATTAAAAAACCGTCACATTCGTGATTATTCACATATTATGTCTATAATTAAAAAGCAAAAGCAAAGCAAAGACATTGTCTTCTATTAGAATAATTATTTTACAAGTGATATCAACAAATTATTGAGTTAAATAAAGATGAAATCTTCTTAATTTTTGAATGGTTACAAATAATAGAAAAAAAATTTAATTAACTTATAACCATATATTACATATGTTTTCATAAAACTATATGATTCTTTTCCATTCTATTCGCATGTTAGTGAAGTTTACAATTAATTTTGGGTAAATTACAAAAAATATTTGAGATTAGGAGGTAATTACAAAAAAAATACTTGTGGTATAAGAAATTACAAAAACGTACGTTAACCATATTTAACCTAACACAATATGATAACTTCTAATGCAGCTTATGAATTGTCCAAATTACATTTAGCTAAATTAAAAACACAAAAATTAAACAGTTGACCTAACGCACCATATCTTTTCTCCATCTTCTATAGATAAATGTAACCCTAAATCCCCAATTTTTAACCCTAGATCTCCAATTTATTAACCTAAAAAAATATGAACAGTTTTTTTTTTTTGAAAATGACAAAAAATTATGAAACTATATGCCAAGAAATCTAAAGGAACACAAAATAAAAACGACAAGAAAAAAAATCTAAAGAAAAATGAATGAAAAACCATAAGATTCAATCGAACCCATTATAAGTCCCCAAAACCCACTTCAAATTAATCATTAAAGTTTCAAGATTCGAGAAATGAGGCCAAACAAGACCCAAGCAAACGCCAAGATAACGAGGGTTTTAAGGCGCAGGTAAGCAATGCAAGGTAATTGTTACATTGGTTTTAATTTTTTTGTTTCATTTATCATTTATTTTTATTAAAACGAATAGAACTCATTTAATGATGAAGTGCTTGTGCTATCATTATTTGTTTAGGTTCTTGATGTGGTGGATCAAATACAGATCGGATTTGACGTGATATGGAGGAGAGCAATGTGGCAACTAGGTTCTTGCAGCGTCGTTGTGCATCCGATCAGAGGAAAAAGAAGAAGAAGCTGACACGATATGTAGGAGAGCTATGCAGTGGCCCGATTCTCGTAATGATGTTATGCACCAAATCTGAAGAAGAATAAGAAGACACTTTATTATTCTTGATTTTTTGTTTGGTTATTTGAAAAGGAACAAAAAAAATTATGTGAAGGTAGCAAAAAATCGCTTTTAAGGAAGAAAATAGATGATAGAGTTGATGAATAAAGTCATTGGATTGAAAATGTTAGGTTGGATTGAGTTGTTGGAGAAGAAGACCTATGCACAAAATGCTAAAATATTGACATATCTAACTTAAATAAATATTTACATATTTAAATTGGATAATTTGAGGGGCGCTTAGGGGTTTTCAAAATCTTTTATGACGTTGATTGAGATTTGACCAAGAATATCACGTTTGACTTATCGGATTACTAATGGGGAAAAGTTTTTGTAATGTAACCTACAAACTTCATGTATGATTTTGTAATTTCTTATACTACATGTATGTTTTTGTAATTACTCTCTAACCTTAGGTATTTTTTGTAATTTACCCATTAATTTTTAGTATTGGACTTTAGGTTTAACTTCTAAAAAATAAGTCATACAAGCAAAAAGAAACTCCGAAATAAACAAAAGTGTGATATGCTTTTAATTTCAGTAATTGGTGCAGTACTATACACACCTAGGACTTTTAGAAGTAGAAGCATGTATACAATCAAACTCGTGATTATCCACATATTACATCTGCACACACATAGCTAAAAAAACAAAAGCAAAGCAAAGACATTATCTTTTATTAAGTATTTTACAAGTGATGTCAATGGGTTATTGAGTTAGAAAGGAGGAAATCTCTTTAATTTTCACATGATTACAATAATGAAATAATTGGATTAAATTATTATCCACTGTTATAAAGAGAAATATGACATGGTTTCATAAAACCATATGACTCTTTTCTATTATGTTCACATGTGAGTGAAGCTTACAATTAGTTTTTAGCAATATTGAACTTTTTTTTGATTTAGCTTAGAATAGAAACAAATACACATGCAAAGAGGAAATTTGCTCCAAAAAAACATGTCATATGTTTTTGATTTCGGTCATCGGTGCAATATTATGCGTGCCTAAGACTTTTGTAAGAAAAAACATGTATATAATGCATCTTCGGATACAATTAGAAAACATTAACACTCATGATTATCCACATATTACGTTGCACGTCTGCACACGTACAACTGAAAAACAAAAGCAAAGCAATGATATTATCTTGTATTAGAATAATTATTTTACAAGTGAATATCAACGAATTATTGAGTTAATAATTATGAAATCTTCTTAACTTTCACATTATTATAAATAATGGAAAAAATTATATCAAATTATTATCCATGTTATCAAAAATAGGATTGACTGTGTATTTGAACCATAACACACGGTTTCATGAAATAGTATGGTTATTTCATACTAGTATCTCAACACACGCGTAAACAATATGTTAATAATTATCTTCTTACCTATAAGTATACCTTGCATAATGGTCACATATTCTCCATTAGAAAACTGAACTTGCAAAGAAACCCCAAGAGAAAAACAATCCGATTAGAATCAACAAAAAGAAATAAGAACAATTGAAAATGTGGAGAAGATAAATAGGAATAGAGAAAATCAGCATGGGTTGAAGAGAAGAGATATAAGGAGATTAAAGAAGTTAAGTCTGAGTGAGATAGTGGGAGAGAAAAACATGAGAGAAAGATGTGGGGAGTTGAAGTCAACTGAGTTACATATATAAACTTATTTAAATATTTAATTTATATATTTAAGTAGGAGTTTATGGGACATTTTGATGGTGGACACCAAATGAGGGCTCTTGCTTTTTTAATAGTATAGATTCTAAATAAAACCAGTTTCACATGTTAGTGAAGTTAATCACAACTGAGTTTTTAGCATTGGATTTAGTTTTACTTAAAATCTAACATAAACAAATTACACAAGTCATACACGCAAAAAGAAAATTTGAAATAGATACACTTATAGTACGTATTTAATTTCATTTGTCAGTATATGCTTTATTCGTGTGCGAAGGTTTTGTAAGTAAAAACGCACGTTTAACGCATCGACCATTACAACTATAGAATCGTTGTATTCGTAAACATTCACATTCTTATATTAGATTAATGATTTTACAAATGATATCAATGGATTATTGAGTTAATAAAGATAAAATCTTCTTAACTTTCACGGGATATCATTACAAATAACAGAAAAGGTTGAACTAAATTATCATCCACGGTTATCAAAAATAGGATTGACTACGAGTTTGAAACATAACGTATGGTTTCATAAAGCCGTATGATTCTTTTCCATTCTATTTGCATATTATTGAAGTTTACAATTAATTTTTACCATTAGACTTTTGTTAGATTTAACTTATAATAGAAACAAAATCACATAATTCATACATGCAAGAAATAACTCTGAAATAAACACGAATGTCGTATGTTTTTAATTTTGGTCATTGGTGCAATATTATATACGCCAAAGACTTCTGTAAGTAATGCATCGACAGTTACAATTAGAAACTCGCCACACTCGTGATTATCCACACGTTATATATGCACACATGGAACTAGAAAACAAAAGCAAGGCGAAGACATTATCTTATATAAGAAATATTCTAAAAGTGACGTCGATGGATTATTGAATTAATAAAGATGAAATCTTCTTAACTTTCACGTGATATCATTACAAATAATGGAAAAGGTTGAATTAAATTATCATCCACGGTTATAAAAAATATGATTGACTACGAGTTTGAAACATAACGTATGGTTTCATAAAGCCGTTTGATTCTTTTCCATTCTATTCGCATATTAGTGAAGTTTACAATTAATTTTTAGCATCGGACTTTTGTTAGATTTCATGCAAGAAATAACTCTGAAATAAACACGCGTGTCGTATGTTTTTAATTTTGGTCATTGGTGCAATATTATATACGCCAAAGACTTCTGTAATTAATGCAACGACAGTTACAATTAGAAACTCGCCACACTCGTGATTATCCACACATTATATATGCACACATGGAACTAGAAAACAAAAGCAAGGTGAAGATATTATCTTACATAAGAAATATTTTAAAAGTGACATCGATGGATTATTGAGTTAATAAGGACAAAAATTTCTTAACTTTCACAGGATATCATTACAAATAATGGAAAAGATTGAACTAAATTATCATCCACGGTTATCAAAAATAGGATTGACTACGAGTTTGAAACATAACGTATGGTTTCATAAAGCCATGTGATTCTTTTCCATTCTATTCGCATATTAGTGAAGTTTACAATTAATTTTTAGCATCAAACTTTTTGTTAGATTTAACTTATAACATAAACAAAATCACATAATTCATACATGCAAGAAATAACTTTGAAATAAACACGCGTGTCGTATGTTTTTAATTTTGGTCATTGGTGCAATATTATATACGCCAAAGACTTCTGTAAGTAATGCATTGACAGTTACAATTAAAAACTCGTCACACTCGTGATTATCCACACATTATATATGCACACATGGAACTAGAAAACAAAAGCAAGGCAAAGACATTATCTTATATAATAAATATTTTAAAAGTGACATCGATGGATTATTGAGTTAATAAAGATGAAATCTTCTTAACTTTCACAGGATTGTAAATAATTGGAAAAGTTGAACTAAATTGTTATCTACGGTTATCAAAAATAGGATTGACTACAGGTTTGAACCATTAGCACATGATTTCATACAATTGTATGATTATTTCATGTTCTATAACAAGCCAGTTTCACATGCTAGTGAAGTTAATTACAATTAAGTTTTTAGTACTGGATTTAGTTTTAATTAACTCCTACCAAAAGCAAATCACACAATTCATGTATGCACGAAGAAAATCTGAAATAGATACAGGCGTTACAGTATGCGTTTAATCTAAAATAGATATAGGGTTTGAACCATTAGCACTTGGTTCCATAAAACTGTATGATTAATTCATGTTCTATAACAAGTCAGTTACACATGTTAGTGAAGTTAATTACAATTAAGTTTTTAGCACTGAATTTAGTTTTAATTAACTCCTACCAAAAGCAAATTATACAAGTCATACATGCACGAAGAAAATCTAAAATAGATACAGGCGTTACAGTATGCGTTTAATCTGAAATAGATACAGGGTTTGAACCATTAGCACATGGTTCCATAAAACTATATGATTATTTCATATTCTATAACAAGTCAGTTTCACATGTTAGTGAAGTTAATTACAATTAAGTTTTTAGCATTGGATTTAGTTTTAATTAACTACTACCGAAAGAAAATTACACAAGTCATACATGCACGAAGAAAATCTGAAATAAATACAGGCATTACAGTATGCGTTTAATCTGAAATAGATATAGGGTTTGAACCATTAGCACATGGTTCCATAAAACTGTATGATTATTTCATTTTCTATAACAAGTCAGTTTCACATGTTAGTGAAGTTAATTACAATTAAGTTTTTAGCACTGGATTTAGTTTTAATTAACTCCTACCAAAAGAAAATTACACAAGTCATATATGCACGAAGAAAATCTGAAATAGATACAGGCGTTACAGTATGCGTTTAATCTGAAATAGATACAGGGTTTGAACCATTAACACATGGTTCCAAAAAACTTAAAGATTATTTCATATTCGTTACAATATGCGTTTAATCTGAAATAGATACAGGGTTTGAACCATTAGCACATGGTTCCAAAAAACTTACTGATTATTTCATATTCTATAACAAGTCAGTTTCACATGTTAGTGAAATTAATTACAATAAGGTTTTTAGCACTGGATTTAGTTTAAATTAACTCCTACCAAAAGCAAATTACACAAGTCATACATGAACGAAGAAAATCTGAAATGGATGCAAGCGTTACAGTATTCGTTTAATCTGAAATAGATACAGGGTTTGAACCATTAGCACATGGTTCCATAAAACTGTATGATTATTTCATATTCTATAACAAGTCAGTTTCACATGTTAGTGAAGTTAATTACAATTAAGTTTTTAGTATTGGATTTAGTTTTAATTAACTCCTACCAAAAGCAAATTACACAAGTCATACATGCACGAAGAAAATCTGAAATGGATACAGATGCTACAGTATGCGTTTAATTTTAATTGTCAGTATATACTTTATACATGCGCAGAAGGTTTTGTAAATAAAAAACGCTCATGCAATGCATCAACCGTTACAATTATAGAATCGTGGTATTCGTAAACATCCACGGTTTTACGTTTCCACACGCGCATCAACAAAACAAAGCAACAGAGATATTTATCTTAATAGATTGGATTCTTCCCTCCTCTTTTCATCTCTATTTTTATTGTCTTCACAATCCTAACTTTAACTTTTTAATAGAAAAAAATATATATATATTTTACTCAAAGTAAAATTTTGTTTTCATAAGCTTTTTCGTAACATTCTCTAATAATGTTTGGATCAAACTTAAAATTAACTTCAAGTTAGAGTTTATACTTTAAAAATTTATTAAAAAAATTAATTAAATTAAATTAAATCAAATTATTTATTAATTTATATTTAATTATTATTTAATAAAAATTTTAAAAAATAATTCATTTTAATTAGAATTTTAATAAATATTAAAAAATAAATTTAAACTAAAAATTAGTTTCAAAGTGAACCCAAATATCGCGTCCATAAGAATTTCAAAGTTCCATTTAACTCCGAGATCAATTAGTGCTCATCAAACCAATTTTAGCGGGTAAAGTAACAATAAATCAACACCACGGTATATTTTTCAAACCTCACTGTACTATTCACGCGAAATCATCAGCGCGTCTCCCTCCCCCAAACTCAACTGAACTCCCCTAAACCTTGCCTTATCACAACTGGAAATTTTACCTCACCCGCGTAGTAAATCGAACCACCAAAACTTGACCTTGTCTCATGGGCCCCACACAAATCCCCTCACAAACCAAATCCAACGGCGGAGATCTCGTTATTACATCATCTTAGGGTTTACCATCATAAAACCCACTAACCGACCATATATAATCACTCTCTTCTCCTATAACCTTCCTTTTTCTTTCAGTGCAGTTTTTTCTGCCCCTTCCTTTCGAATCTCTCCCATTTCTCACTCTCTCACGCGCCGGCACACCCCTCTCCGGCGGCAACAATCCATTTACTTTCCTGTCCCTTCCCTCTCCTCCCTCGTTAAAAGCCAAAAAAGAGAAAAAAACAAAAAAAAAACATACTATTTATCTCTTGGGTCTGTTTTCTATTTGGTTTGTATTTTTGGGTCTGTTTTCTCTAGGGTTTTTCTTTTATCTTGCATTGAATAACAAGAGGAGAGGGAGGAGAAAAGAAAAACCCACAAAAGAGAAAAAAATCCAAAAAAGAAAATTTGTTCAAGAAAGTGAGAAGAAAATCTTTTGAGAAATGGCTCAGGTTCAAGGTCAGAATGCGAACGGAGCGGCGTCGGGGAACCAGTTTGGGACGACGTCGCTTTACGTGGGGGATCTAGACGTTAACGTGTCGGATTCGCAGCTGTACGATGCGTTTAATCAAATGGGTCAGGTGGTTTCGGTTCGGGTCTGCAGGGATTTGTCGACCCGTAGATCGCTCGGTTACGGCTATGTTAACTATAGCAACCCGCAAGATGGTTAGTTTCTTAGCTCTAACGGTTGTTCTTTCTATGGTTATATGAAGTTTAATTATGTTCCTCGATAAAATCGTTAGTTGTTTAGGTAATGTGTTTACTTATGCGAGCTTTGGACTTATTAGTTAAGGGTCTGTTTCCCATTAATCATTGATTTTCAAGAGTTTAGCTTTATTGCCTTATTAGGAATTTACTTTTTCTTTTATTGTTAGGATGTATTTAGAATTTGAATTATCTAACATAAAAACGTTTTGAGTGAACATGAGTTTTAATTCAATGAAATAGTTTCTTCTCGATCAAAAAATCAATAAAATAGTTTCAATTTTTTTCTTGAAAATAAATATGATTTTTTCAAAATTTATTTTTAAGAGAGTTTTTTAATATCAAAGCAAAATTTTATCTTGGTATATTTAATTTCTATTACAGTGATAAAGTGAGAATTGGTATATCTCACCTATTTGGTGAGAGTTAGACTTCTCCTACTTTATGTGAATTACAATTCTCATGAATTTAACATGTCAAATGAACAACCAAAGTCATATCAATTCCGAAGAATTTACAATTCCCACATTGATTTCTCGCGAGCGGATAAACCCTGAGAGTTGTTTGATGTGGTAATTATGATTAGGGTGGGACTGAATTGAGTGTCTCGGCTCGAATGAGCGGCCCGAGCTGTGATTTTGGCTCGGAGCAATGTCAAACTCGGCTCATTAGGCTGGTGAGCCAACTCGATTTAATTAATAAATTAAATAGATATTATATATACTATATTTATTTTATATATATTATAAAAAACATATATCTTTATTTATTTTATTTCAAAAAATGTAAATACCAAATTTATTTATTTTATTTTGAAAAACATATATATTTATTATTTTATTTCAAAAAGCTTGACTCGAAAAGCTCGGCTCAAGCTCGAGTTGGCTCGTGAGTCGAGCTAGAGCTTGAATTTCACTTTATGAGTCGAGCTCGAGCTTGCATTTAACCTTACAACCCGGGCTCGGCTCAACTTGAATCCACCCCTACTTATGATTTATTAGATGTTGGGGTTTGTATTTTTGCTTGGATTATTTGGAATTGTATAACGCAGACGGGTTCCTGTTGGGGATTGAGGGAAATTTATGTTCTTTGTTTTTTGGTTCTGATAAGATGCAAAGAAGAGAACTTAGGGTGTAAGAATTTGAATTGGTTAATAGTAATTAAGAGCGTTAAATGGTAAAAGAAGGCTAACTGATTGATAGTACGCAAGAATCAAACGGTGAGTTAATTTAAAGTTGAAGATAAGAAAAGGAAAAAAAAATAAAACCCTAAATCCTTGAGAGATTATCCTTTAACTTCAAATGTCCCACTCTACTGTTTAACTTGTACAAAAGTCTGCTCGAAAAAGAAAGACTCGAGAAAAAATTTCTATTCATTTTATAAAGCTCAATTGATCTGTCCACAAGGGGATTAAGGCAGATTTATGCAATTTATTTTTTGGTTTTGGTAAGATGTAAAAAAGGTAGGGTGTAAGAGCTTGAATTAGTTAATAGCAATTAAGAGCATTTAAAACAGTAAACGAAGATTAATTAATTGATAGTACAAGAGAATCGAAATGTGAGCTAATTTAAAGTAGGATAAGAGAAGGAAAAAAAATAAAACCCTAAATCCTTGAGAGAGTATCTTCTGACTCTTGGTCCCACTCTACTGTTTAACTGGTACAAAAACCTGCTAGGAAAAAAAAGATATTAAAAGAAAAACTCTCGAAAAGTTATCTGTTCATTTTATAAAGCTCAATTTATCAATCGAGTCCTCAATTTTTTCATGCTCGGCTCAAGCTCAAGTAGACAACTGCCTCGAGCTGAGCTCAAGTACCCAATAACTGGGTTTGTTCGTGTCCACCCCATCTTGGCTCTGTTTTTACCATTAAAAGTCCTTCCATTTCTATCTGATGCTGTTATGTTCCCGGTGAACAGCTCAAACAGAAGGACGATATATGGTGTTTTTTTATAGAACTGAAATTTTATTCGTCTTTCTTGTAACTTTTCCTCCATGTCAAAACTCTCTCTCGCTCACTGACATCTTCTTGTGGTATTGCTGACAGCTGCAAGGGCATTGGATGTGCTCAATTTCAGTCCTCTCAATGGAAAGTCCATTAGGCTTATGTATTCTCATCGTGACCCTAGTCTTCGCAAAAGCGGCTCCGGGAATATATTTATTAAGGTACCCATAAATGATAATCATGTTCTTATAAGAAGTCCCATTCTTTTGTAATTTTTTGGTTTCTACTAGCCTTACATTTACCTGACTGACATTGCATGTGGTTTGAACATGGCAGAATTTGGATAAATCAATTGATCACAAAGCATTACATGATACCTTTTCTGCATTTGGGAACATTCTCTCTTGCAAGGTCGCTACAGACGCCTCTGGCCAGTCGAGAGGCTATGGCTTTGTACAATATGACAATGAGGAATCTGGCCAAAAAGCTATAGAGAAATTGAATGGCATGCTATTGAATGATAAGCAAGTGTACGTGGGACCCTTCCTTCGCAAGCACGAAAGAGAAACTGTAATTAACAAGACAAAATTTAACAATGTTTATGTAAAGAATCTCTCAGAGTCTACTACTGAAGATGACTTGAACAAAATTTTTTCCGAATTTGGAACGATAACCAGTGCTGTGGTGATGAAGGATGGAGATGGTAAATCAAAATGCTTTGGATTTGTTAACTTTGAGAATGCAGACGATGCTGCTAGAGCTGTTGAGTCTCTTAATGGAAGGAAATTTGATGATAAGGAGTGGTATGTTGGGAGAGCCCAAAAGAAATCTGAAAGGGAAACTGAATTAAAGACTCGATTTGAGCAGAGCATGAAGGAAGCAGCAGACAAATTTCAGGGATCAAACTTGTATGTTAAGAATTTAGATGATAGCATTGGTGATGACAAATTTAAGGAACTCTTTTCTCAGTTTGGAACCATTACATCATACAAGGTACGCAGCTTCTTTCTTGAATTGCAAAGCCCCTTAGTAATCCTTTTGTAAAGCCTCATCTTGAATGTGACAGGTCATGCGAGACCCCAATGGAATCAGTAAAGGATCAGGCTTTGTTGCATTTTCAACTCCTGAAGAAGCATCTAGAGCTGTAAGTTGATGTGTTTGTGTGCAGTAGTGGAGATCCATCCTAAGCTAATAGTTCTTTTTTTTTGCAGTTGTTGGAGATGAATGGCAAAATGATTGTTAGCAAGCCTCTGTATGTTGCAATTGCGCAACGAAAGGAAGATAGAAGAGCCAGGTTGCAGGTATGTTCTCTTGTTGTTGCTCATTGCAGCAGGTTGACCCTGTATATCTTGGTGGAGCTTTTCTTTGGTTTTGCCATTATCCCTGGTACAGGCTACTTATGCTATCAAGGATGCAATGATTAGATGGAACTTGGAAGTACTCGGCACATTAAATAATGCTTTATTCTGTGTTATTTGGCAGTGGATTTCTTTTGGATTTGATAATGATCTTTTAACAACTGCAATGTCTTCATTCTTTCTTTGATGATTGTTTTAGAAAATGCATGAATATGCATGTGTTTATAATGGATATCTACTGCTTATGCAGGCTCAATTCTCTCAAATGCGACCTGTTGCGATGGCACCCTCAGTTGCTCCTCGTATGCCAATGTATCCCCCAGGTGGTCCTGGTCTTGGACAGCAAATATTCTACGGTCAAGCACCCCCTGCTATCATTCCTCCCCAGGTAACTCTTTTTCCCTCCTATGTTTCATTCTTCAAGATTGTTGGTTTTTTAGGGTGTATACTGTATATCAATGCCTATATAGTGTATTCTTACGTCTTTCACTTGAAATTTATGATTTGTCAGCCCGGATTTGGGTATCAGCAGCAGCTTGTTCCTGGCATGAGGCCTGGTGGGGCTCCAATGCCAAATTTTTTTGTGCCAATGGTTCAACAAGGGCAGCAGGGTCAGCGTCCTGGTGGCAGACGGGCAGGGCCTGTTCAGCAAACACAGCAGCCAGTTCCCTTGATGCAGCAGCAGGTTGGTGCTCTCCATTCTTTTCTTCTTTATTAATGTTTTTAAGTGAAAGTGTGTTCTCCATTCATATTATCATGTGTTTTTCACATGTTTGTGCATTTTAATAAGTTGTATCTTATGACTTGTTTGAATGACAGATGCTTCCTAGGGGCCGTGTTTACCGTTACCCCCCTGGCCGTGGTCTGCCTGATGTTCCCATGCCTGGTGTCGCCGGAGGCATGGTTCCTGTTTCATATGACATGGGCGGTATGCCGCTGCGTGATTCAGCACTCTCTCAGCCAGTTCCTATTGGAGCTTTGGCTACTGCACTTGCAAATGCTTCCCCAGAGCAGCAAAGAACGGTAGGAAGTTGCTTTACTTTGTTTATTTGCTCGCGGGGTTTTGAGAATTTCTGCCATCTCTAATTTAAATAACACTTCTATGGTTCATGATTGTGGGGCTTTGAGATCTTAAAAAGTGAAAATGACATGCACTTGCATTGACAGTAGTAAAGTACTAGAGCAATATTTTAAATCTTATTCACTGACTAGAAAAAGAAAAAAAATGGAGCTAACAGCCTCTACTAGGCAACGTAATTTTCCTGAGGCATCTTATGCATATATCTTCCATGTTGAAACTATAGTTAATATTTCAATTGGTTCCGTTCTGGGTAAGTAACTCAGTTTTGTATGGTTTCTGGCCTTCTGTAGATGTTGGGTGAGAATCTGTACCCGCTTGTGGAACAATTGCAGCCTGATGCTGCAGCCAAGGTTACAGGGATGCTTCTGGAGATGGATCAGACTGAAGTTTTGCACTTGCTCGAGTCACCAGAAGCACTAAAAGCTAAGGTGGCAGAGGCGATGGAGGTTTTGAGGAGTGTTGCTCAGCAGCAACAGGCTGGTGGAACAGCTGATCAGCTGGCCTCGTTGTCGTTGAATGACAACCTTGTTTCTTGAGTTCAAATGCTAGGATGTCTTTGAAATCTTAGAATTATATTGCGTTTTAGGTGTTGGCTTTGATGGATTTTGAAATGAGTTTTTTTAGTTGGGTAGAAACTGGTTTTGGTCTTTATAATGTGAAGAGATGTTTTCAAGATTGTGGCATTGCTTTGTCCTTTTGCCATTTGTTTGCTTCGATATGATCATCTTTTGGTTTTGAATTACCGTGTCCAGGATGATTAATAAGCTGTTGCAGATTGCAACTCTCCCGTGAGGGAAATGAAGGAAGTATCTGGCCTTTTGTGCGGAGCATATTATTGTCACAAAACAATGGTTGCTCTGCTCTCAGTCTCTTTTGCTCTTTTAGTGATAAATGAGACATTATCATGTGTCATTCAAAGACAAAATTAATTGGAGGTAGAAGCAGTCACTGCTTCTTTGGCATTGGAGCTGCCCTTTTCGGTTTTCTCAACATTTGGAGAATTTTTTTGCTTAGATTTGGGTTATGAAATTTTCTTAGACTAGATATTCTCAATTGTCATGAGAGTTTGGAGAAATTTTCTTGCTTAGATTTGGATTATGAAATTTTCTTAGACTAGATATTCTCTATTGTCGAGAAAGAATTTGGAGAAATTTTCCTTCTTTTGCTTATTGACAATATCTCTGAACCAGTAAATTGAGTTTAGACAAGAATTTCTTATAATGAAAGGAGGGATCTAATGCGGTAAACATAGGACGGAAAAGAAAGTTTCACTAGTTTTCCTTGTTTATTATAGTCGCAAAAAGAGAAAAATGATGGGAAGAAAGTATCTCTGTTTTAGTTTAAAATTTTAAGCGTATTGTACTATTTGTCATGTTTGCATCAATCATCCTTTCAGACGTTAGCCAACTTCAAAATTTCTGTGGTCAGGGGGGATTGGTATCCTTTACTTTTGAAAATTAAAATAGAGCTAAAAGTTCATGAAGAGATTGTGTTGAAGCAAAAGGGAAAAAAAAAGAACAAGAATAGAACTGCAATTAATAATCAACAGAAAATATAAATTAATATGTTGGCAAGCTTTCTTTTAAATAAATTAAAATGTAAAACTGTTGTGCATCTTTGAACGCCATCCTAATAGTTAAGATGTTATTCAGGAACAACAATACTCCAAAGTTCAAAAACAACAATTGAGTGATGGTGTGCACCTATCAAATTCTCTAAACAACAATGCTCCAAAGCTCTTTAAGAACGCAAACCATTCTCTACATATGACTTATTGTAAACATTTATAAATCACTCTATCTCTAGTGGGAACTTCAACAATAATATTATGTATCAAAGTATTAATACATACATCAGTAGACTTCATAAACACTGGATGCAAAATAATGGATTGCATCAGGATCAACCAACATTGATATGTCCACATTTTCTACACACAAAACGCCTCAAATTAGGACAATTTTGGGATAAATATCTTATCTGATTACATCTATAACACGTTCTAGTCTTCCAATCACCTTGTAAATATTTATGATTATCACTCTATCTCTAGTGGAAACTTTAACAATAATATTATGCATCAAAGTACTAATACATACTTTAGTAGACTTCATAAACATTGGATGCAAAAGAATGGGTTGCACCAGGATCAACCAACATTGATATGTCCACTTTTTATACATACAAAGCACCTCAAATTAGGACAACTCTGGGATAAATATCTTATCTGATTACATCTATAATACGTTCTAGTCTTCTTATCACCTTACCACATCCCCTAGATAGTACAGTCCCACCTCTACCATCATTTTCGGTTCTCATAACCTGTCTCTTAAATCTAGGGGTTCAACCAATATTACTCTGAACTACAGAAGCAACAAATTCTGCTTACCTCTAACTCTATATTATAGTTTCCTATGACAAGGAACGCCTTCTCTAGGGTGATCTCCCACCTTGCACACTCATACTGCTACCACATCTACGTTCTTCAAACCTAGACCTCTTTAGCCAATTCCTCCTAAGTCTAATACCATCACATTCTTTACAATCTGAAGTGTTATATCCGCCAACCTAACATAATTCGTATGCCTCATGTAAATTAGTTTCGATTTAATCTCAAAATGTAGTCCATCTATGAAACTCTTACACCTCTTCTCATTTATGTTTACCATTTTTTATACAAACTTTGTCAAAGCCACAAATTTACTATCATACCGAGTCATAGTCAATACATTTACCTCAAATAAATAAAATCTATCTCTTGTTGGGCTCTAAAGGTATAAGGAAAGTATTTATCAAGGAAAACCTCCTTCAATCTATTCCAAGTTAAGGGTCTATCATCATATGCACTTACACTGGGAAGAGTATCCTCCCACCATAAAGCTTCTCTTTCTAACTTAAACAAAGCAAGGGCGACCCTCTGCTTGTTAGTCACTGATAAAATACCAAATAATCTCTCTACATGTTTTACCAATAGCTCATATTCAAAAGGATTCATATATCCTTTAAACAAAAAAATGTTCAACTTAATATATTTAACAAAATAATCTCCTTATATCTCATACATAAACTCACATTTTCCATTTTAAAGTCTACCATTATTGGATTTACAAAAACCTCAAGCACTGCTCTAGCCTGTTCATCAAGTCAATGCTATAGACTATCAACTCTATCATTTGTTACATTCATTGTCTTAAGAGCATGAGCAAGAACTTATCTTAGCTCATCTCTTTCAACTTTAGATTCTCTCACACCCTTACTAATATCAATTATACTATTAACACTTTCTCTTCTAGGAAACTCACTTTAACTCAGCCTCAATCTCAACCTCAGCTCATCTAAAAATTGGGGCCTACCATGCCATCTCTGGTTAGCAATTCTAACTCTAGGTCTCCCATATCCACGCGACATTCTCAGACTATTCATTAAAATATAATATATTTTAATCTTCCACTTTCTTTCTTTTTATGCAGTCTGCAGAATCATAAACCATAATGCTCTGATACCAAAATTATAATGACCCATCCTGGGTTGGCCACCCCTGAGATGTGTCATCACTTTTTGAAATCCCAGCACGACACATATATGCAATAATATAAAAACATCAACTGAAATTATATATATCTATACATCAATCCTCAACCCTCAACAGAGGACTTACATTATTAAAATCCCAACTGAAACATTATATACAACATATGATGCATGAATATTTACAATATTTTTTTTCATTACTCTGAGGATGTGGACCACGAGGCTTACAGATAATCACTCAGTCTGAATATTAGCTCACCAATCTATCTGTCCTATCTGCTACCTGAAATTATTTAACAATGAAGAGTGAGCTTTACAAGCTCAATGAATTAAATTTACTAGAAATATTCAATTGTTCAAATAGTCTTCCAATATTTATTTATCTATATCTCATATAATTCGATAATAGCATTCTATTATCACTACTCATATCATAATCATCATCTTCTCAAGTTAATCATCAAATATATCAATATTTCTTCTCATATCTTTATTTATCTTGAGACTATCAATTCTGCCTCATAATTACCTCGTTATGAGATTCACATCATATAATCAATCACTCAGATAATTATTATCATATCATACTTTCATATTTATTTATCATCATATATGTCTCTCTGTGAGACTCATTCATCTATCAATAAGTTTACAATTAAGAATAACACTTTAACATCTCAAGCAGTAATAACCAATATTTAAAAAAATGCAATGCATGAATTTAAATTATATTATTATTTGGGAACATCTTCCCACATGTCGACATATTTTAGCTTAGATCGGCTACCTTCTCGGTTCTTTTATTTTATTTAGACCGGCTGCCCTCCCGGTTCTTTTATTTCTAACATATACCACCTGTCACGGTTTTATTTAGACCGATTGTCTTCCCAGTTCTTTTATTTCCAGCATATACCGGCTATCACGATTTTCATTTATTTCCAGCATATACCGATTGTCACAGTTTTCATTTATTTCCAGCATATATCGGCTGTCATGGTTTTCATTTATTTTCAGCATATATCGGCTGTCATGGTTTTCATTTAGACCTGCTGTCTTCCCGATTCTTTTATTTCTAGTATATACCAGCTATCACGATTTTATTTTATTTCATTTAGACCGACTGTCTTTTCGATTCTTTTCATTTCATGCATATGCATATGAAAAATAATATGAAATATGCATATGAACAATAATATAAAAACAAACATACATTCAAACATTCAATTTAACTATCCAGCTCTTTCTCAAATTTTTTTTTTATCATATTCATTAAATTATCTCCTCATATATCATATCAAATTATCAATCATAGCTTGTCAAAAATTTCACTTATCCCTTCATTATATATTTAATCAACTCATTATTTCAATAATATTACTTCTCATATAATAAATCTTTAATATATAAATTATTCCTATCATACCCATCAACTAACTTTCATCTATCATCCAATCATAGGTTAATGATTAATTCAAATATCATCACTTTATATTTCGTATTTATCTCGATTATTAAAAGTAAATCTAACTCACTACGTAGAACTTAAAGCTACCCGTGGATCACTTCCTTGCCTTTCCTGTTCCTTTCAGCAATTTCAACCGCTTTCTGATCGTCAAAACCTGACATAATATTTGTATTAAAATTTTCAATTTATTCTTCAATTCTTCTAGAATTCATACCCTTTAAAATTTTTCACATTGAATTTCGGGTAATTTCATGTATGCTAAATTTCAAAAATAAAATTCACATTATTACCTTTTATTTTTCTTAGAGCTTTCCTCAACTCTCTTTAAAATTCTCCCGTGAACCTCTTCAAAATTTTACTCTTTCAAGTTTTCCTTGAGTTCTCAAGTGTTTAAAGAAAGAGAATAATTTGAATTTAAGAAAGAAGCAAAACAAATGGGATTTGGTAAGAAATAAATAAAATAAAACAAAAACAATATATATATATATACACACACACATATATATACATACACACACACACACACTCACTATCCCCTTACCACCATTTCAATTGTTGTTATGTGTCCCAACATACACACTTTGCATGTTGGGCGACAACACCTGGACTCCAGGTGTTGTCCACTACCCTTTTTTTCTTCTTCTTATTCTCCCACACCTGGACCCTTTTTTTTTCTTTTTCTCTATAACTACAGCACCACGCGTCCAGTTTTTTTTCTAAAAGAATTATTTTATTCAATAATAAATCTTTCCTATATAAATTATTTTATTTTCTTGTAATATCTATCAAATTACTTATTTACCCTCACTTTAAGAACACGGGTATTACACATTTGTCATAGGATCAACAATGTTCTCTGACGATCAAACATCAATCACTACAATGATTCATTGGCTAATCAACTTATTGAAACCACCATGCTTCAGATGAACATTCCTCTTTCTTCTGTTGAACAATGTATTCTCAACAATGATACTAGTAGCTTGGTTATCACAATAGATAGTGATTGTAGATAGCTACAACTTCTTCAAAGGGAGATCCAATAAGAAATCTTTAAGCCACTCAGTCCCATCTCCAACAATAGATAGAGCGAAGAACTCATATTCCATTGATGATTGTGCTATCACAATCTGCTTCTTAGACTTCCACGAGACCTGCATCTCCCAAGGTGAAAACATATTGATCGGCACTCATCTGACTCCGAGCACCAACTGGCATATGAAAATCCTTCAATCATTGAAGGATAGTTGGAGTAAAATAAACCATAATTCAAAGTACCCTTCAAATATCTCATTAGCCTCTGAATCGCTTCCTAATTTTCTTTCCCAGGATTACTAGTAAATCTACTAAGCATCCCAATAATGAATTCGATGTTTGGTCTTGTGCAGCTCATAGCATACATCAGACTGTCAATTATCCTTTAGTACTCTAACTGCTTTATAATTCTCCCAGTTTTGGTTTGAAGCTTCCTGTTATAGTCGAATGGCATATGTAATTCTGGCAGGTCAAAGTAGCCATATTTTTTTCAGCATATTCTCTATGTAATGAGATTGGGATAAGTGAATGCCAAATTTTGTCCTCAGTGTTTTGATTCCAAAGATCATATTTGCATCTCCAATGTCTTTCATGCTAAAGTAGGTTAAAATAAACTTATTTATAGAAGTAACAATCTGCATAACGATACCAATGATTAGCATGTCATCCATGTATAGGTCGATAATTACTATCTTATCTCCATCAACTTTGTTGTACAAACATTTGTCAGAATTATTGATATGGAATCCATCACCATGGAAAATCCTTTATCAATTTGCACACTTTGTTATTTTGACTTTCAACAACAAATCCTTCTAGCTGTTCCATATATACTTCTTCAGTTAGATTACCATTCAGAAAAGTTGTCTTCATATCCATCTGATGAATGATCATTCCTATGATTAAATCTAGAGTGATAAGTATACGTATGGTTGCAATGCGACATACTGGTGAAAAAGTGTCAAAGAAGTATATTCCTTCTTTCTATGTGAAGCCCTTAGCCACGAGTCTTGCTTTGCACTTCTCTATAGTGTCATCCGCACGTAATTTATTTTTGAAAATCTACTTGCACTCAATAAGTTTAGCACTTTCTAGAAGACACACTAGCTCCCAAATGTGATTATGGATTAAAGAATCCATTTCATTATCCACAACTTTTTTCCATAGATGGGCATCTTTAGATTTCATTGCTTCCTTGAACGTTTGTGGACCAACTTCAACATTGAAGGCTATATAGTCATCTCCAAATGACTTAGATTTTCTAATACACATGGGTAAAGGTTCTTCAGGAACATGAGTAGAACCATCATTGACATCATCTTCTTTAGGCATATAAGAACCATTATTAACCTCTTGTGAATCTGGTGGAGGAGCAGATTCTTTAGGTGCATCATCAGTGGATTCTTGAATGTTCTTGGGAAAATCATTAAGCAATATATCTTTATCTTTGATGAGTTTATCTTCAAAGAACTCAGCATCTCGTTCCTCAATGATGGAGTTAGTGTCGAGATCCAGAAATCTGCATGCATCACTATCTTCGGCAAATCCAAAAAATACACACATATTAGCTCTTGGTCCCAACTTTAGTCTTTTGATATCTGGTATCCGGACATATACCAGACACTCCCACATGTTAAGACTATCCAAAGAAAGAGGATACCTAAACCAAATCTCATATGGTGATATTTTTGTCTTTGAATAAAAAAACTCTATTCAATATGAAATTTGTCGTTAGAAGTGCTTCACCCTAATAGCAAGAAGGAAGACTAGCAGTAATCAACATCGAATTCACCATCTCTGTCAGTGTTTGATTTTTTTCTTCCAATAATCCCATTAGACTGAGGAGAGTAGGGAGCAGTAGTTTCTACAATAATACCATGCACTTTGAATTATGAATTTGCTTCAATGGAGCAATGTTCACCCCGTCTGTCATTCTTGAGTTTCTTGATCGGTCGACTAAGCTGCTTTTCAACTCTAGTTCGAAATTCCATGAATTTTTCAAGGCTTCATCCTTTGATTTTAACAAGTACGCATAGCATAAATGTGTGCGATTATCAATAAAGGTGATGAAGTATTTCATAGCTCACCTTATTGTAAAACTTTTGAAATCGCAAGTGTCATAGTGAATTAATTCCAGTAACTCAGTGCTCCTTGTCACACTAAGGAAAGGTTTTCTTGTGATTTTGGCCTGTTCATACACTTCACACTTTCTTGGCATATCACCCCCACAGTTGAGTAACAAACCTAACTTTCTCATGTTGTGTAGTTTCTTGTAGTAACATGATATAACCTATGGTGACACAACTAAGAAAAGTATACATAATGAGATACTTTATTTATAATATCAAATAAAATACTCATTTTATACATACCATCAGCTCAGTAGGCATTTCTAAAGTAAAGGTTTTTATAGGATAAAACCACCTTACCACCTTAGAAATCAAGTCTCATTCCAGCATCACATAAAAGACTCCCAGAGACTAGATTCTTTGATATAGATGGGACATGCTTGATATTTTTCAAAGTAAGAGTCTTACTTGAGGTTAGACTTAGCACCACATCTCCAGTTCCAAGCACAACAACTGGAGAACGGTCTGTCATTGCCACGTTCTCCTTGATAGCAACATAGGTAGAGGAAAATGATTGATTAATGCATACAAGGCAAGTAGCACCAGTGCTAAGCCACCAATAAGTGATGTTTAAGGTGTCCATCACATGAGATATCATTGCCACAACATTTATAAGTGGATCAATTCCCGAGACAACATTAATAGATTCTTTTAATGCTTTGTCTTTTGGTGGTTCTCTATAATCTGCTGTATAGTGGTCATGTTTGCCACATTTGTAGAAACGTCCTTAATTATTTTTTTCTGCACATGGAGATTCTTCTGGTCACCTTTCTTCTGCATTGCTTTGAACTGCTTCTTCTTATTATGGAAATTTATTTTTTTGTTTTCTGGCTTTGGCTTTACCATGTTAGCAGAGGTCTTTTGATTAGCAAGTAACTCATTTTGAGAGTGAGTACACACTTTATCTTCTATTCATATGAAACGCTTCAAATCAACAAAAGAGTCTTGTTTCTTTCTCCTACGCATCTTTGTAGAGAAAAACATCCAGGAGGAAGGAAACTTATTTACAACACCTGCAATAAAAGTATCACTGAGGTTGATCTTTTTATCTTTAAGTTTTATCACCAACTTTTCAAGTTCCTTGACTTGTGGCAAAACTTCATGTTCGTATTCAAATCTCATGCCAAGAAACTTGTCAATAAGATGAGTTTTTGAAATTTTTTTCTTCATCCTTGTATAGTTGCTCCAAGGCTTCCCAAATATCTCTAGCAAAGTTTTTTTAGGAATATACATCAACGAGATGACCAGTGAGACAATTGAGCAACTAACTTCTGTAGAAATGATCATAATGGTCCTAATCAGCCTCTTCCTTAGTGTTTCCCTCCTCAAACTCAAACTTGTCCTCTATAAAAATGTAGTAAATTTTTAGGAGTTCCATCCCAAAAATAATTTTGCATCGCCAGGCGTTGAAATCAAAGCCACCAAAGTTCTCAAGTTTGAGATAACCAAGTCTTATTGCCTTTGCATTATCCATTTTGCAGTCGAATAACGTCTTAAGATTGTTGATGTAAAATGGGAAAAATACAAGAATGGAACTACAATTAATAATCAACAGAAAATCCAAACTAATATGTTGGCAAGCCTTCTTTTAAACAAACTAAAATGTAGTACTGTTGTGCGTCCTTGAACGTTGCCCTTAAGATGTTATTCGGCCCAATTCAAGTGCAAGGATATGATGACCAAATCGCCTCCAAGAACAACAATTGAGTGATGGTGTGCACCTAACAAATACTTTAAATGACAATACTTCATAACTCTCTAAGAACATAAATCAGACTCTACAATATGACTTACTGTGGACCACAATCACAATATTTTTTAAGTTTAGTTTGAGGACAACTATCTCTCAAATACTTTAGGCTTATCTTGAATGAAATGTTTGTACTCTCTCACTTTTCTAGTTTGTTTCTGGAGTGCTGGACTAAGGCTCTATTTATAAAGTCTATGAGTAACCCAAAAGCCACCTTTGGTTAATGAACCTTACATAATTTTATATGTTGGTTAATATACCAAATAAGAATTATTAAAGGTTTGCACATAATCAAAGAGTCATATAAATTTCTATGAGTTCATTCATGAACCCATCCATTCGTTTTTCAAGATTCATTCATTTAAGCTACTAATTGTTTGGGGAATACTAAAATTCATTATTGAATTTTTATAACTTTAGAGATTCCAACAATTAGTTTTCAATGAATCTAGAAGTTAAAGAGCCTTATCAATATGTCATATTGTGTTTTATTCAATTAACCTGATTTGGTTCAAAGGTACATAACCCCAAGATCCAAGATGTTCAGTTTATACTTGTTGGGAATGTATTAGAATTTGTATATTAATAAATATGGTTTGAAACTAATTAAAAGAAATTGTAAAATGATTTCAGAAACTCTTTGTAATTTCAAAAACTCTAACATATTGAATGCTACATAATCAAATAGATAATATTCAAATCTTAGTTTGTCATGGTGGTATTCAATCTCACTATAAACTTTACATCCATTTCAATTCTTAAATAAAGAGAATCCCAATCCAATTGAGAAAAAGAAAAAATTCTCCACATTTCTCTTCTTTTGTCTCAATTTTGAGCTTTTAACGCTTATCTTTTCCTTTATTCTACGTGAAAGTAAAATAAAATGCGAGCCTACAATGAACCAAAAATTTAGTGGATTTGCTCACTATACAAAAAAAGAAAAAAGAAAACTTTTTTCCTGCACGACTAATTCAATAATTCAAGTCACACACTCTCATAATCTATTTTCTCTACATAAAATTCACCTCAACTATTCATGTCAAATAAATAATACAAAATGGAGTTGAAGGGAAATAAACTTTTCGATTTTTTTCCAGTATAAATAAAAACATAGCACGACAAAAATAGATAAAGATGAATGTATACAACAACAAAAAATTAGGTCGAAAAAAATATACAACCTTGGCAATAACGTTGTTCTGCGGAACATATGACTCATGTCCTTTTAGGTTCTTCAAATTTTGTGGGTGGCGAAGGATATATAGAGGTCGGATTTGGTATTTTGATATTATTTGTATCAATGGTTTGGCAATCATGAAAGATTTGGTTATGAGACCGTGTAAATGGAAATTCTTCATAATGATGAAGAGATTAGAAAAAATTTCATTCATTTCTTTTGCTTCTCGAATAAATAATGAATTTGTCTATGAGAGTATTAAAGTTCTCATCAGCTTGTCAAACAAAAGCTAGGAGAAATAAATAAAAAAAAAAAAAGAGAGGAGTTATGGACATAACATCCCAGATCAGATGAATTGAGACTGTATTTTGTAAATACATAATTATCTTGAATATACTAACTATTTCTCTATTTTCCTTTTAGTTTATGCATATATGCCTCACTAATATATTTTTTTTTAACAGTATATTAGGTGATAATCAAACTTACATTCAATAGTAGTCATATATTTAGTAACATTTTTTTTACAAACTAAATATACTGATTTTGTTATTGAATGTGTATTTTTTTTTACCCCAAAATATACATATTGAAACATGATAGGAAGAAATTAATACATTTTAGTTTAAGATTTTAACTGTATATTGTCATGTTGCATCAATCAACCCTTCAAATGATAACCAACTTCGAGAGATTTTTGTGATTTGAGGGAAACAAATTTTTTCACATCTCTTACTTTTTCTCAATTATGAGCTATTAAAACTTCCTCTTTACTTTCTCCTGAGTTTTAGTAAAATTAGATATGAGCCTCCGGTGAAGTGTTGCAATTTTTCTTTTAGCTTTTGTATTAATCCAATTAATAAAATTTTTTTTTTGATAAAACAATCCATTTAGTAATAAAAAAAAAAACTCAGTGACAGTCAAAACATTGAATAGTAAATTTTTTACCACTGAATTTAATTTTTTTTCATCGGAGACATGATGTTCCACTCTTTCTCATAAATCTAAATGGACTTATTACCAATTTATTATCGGCCTCATCCCTGCCTGACAATTATTCAAAGCAAAATATTTTAATTATTACTTGACATTCTCCAACAAAAATGCGCTCTACTCAAGTCCAACTACACAGCAAGCAAATATTCTTTACTTGAGAGTTAGCAGCCAAACACTTTTCTTATACAGTGAGTTCCTAGTAAATCCTATCCCTCGAGGGACCAAATACATGACTTCCTGTATTGTATGCCAGAAGAGCCCATGAACTCCCTCTTCTGAGGACTCCATTGAGATTTTTAAGTATCAAGCACATTGCTATAATGTACTACATGTATTATGCTATCAATACATCAATCAACAGAGTGAGCAGGGTAAGAATAGTTGATTTTATAAACAAATGATACTTCCAACACTTTTCCCTTCTAATTACTAAGCTAGCATGTACTATATGCACAAAAACGAATAGTAATATTCTAAAATCACACACATTTCAAAGACCCCTATTACATGGAGTAAATAAGCTGTGTACCTCACCGAGGAATCTGGAATTTTGCACCTCTTGCAGACCTCAACAAGACAACAGACCTACATGCCTCTCCCGATGTGTAAATTAAGCCTCTAGTCGATTAGCACGCCTCAACCTCATACCGGCATCAGCTTCTCGGTCATGTCCGATTAAACCAGTACCAAGCAAGTTAGAATTCTGCATTTCAGTAGTCCCTGCGTCATTTTGCTTCTCCACCGGGTCTTCACCGAAGTTATGAAGTCTGCGGCCAATAAGATACCGGTCATCACGTATGGAGTTGTGAAGGTTAGTGAACCACACATGGAATCTCTTTGCGCAAAAGCAGAAAAGGCTGAAACTGAGGCATCCTAGCCACGCGAATCGATAAACAGCTGAATTTACAACTAAAGGGTACCCAAGCACCGGAAATACCCCTCTAGCCAAGACATATGGTACACATAGGGCTGTCAATAACTTCATCATGATCGGAAACACAATCTCCCGAAGCACCCAAAGACCTTGCAGTCTAGAGAAACCATCTTCCCTCACTCTTTCAAATTTTATTCGCCAGCTTTCATCCATTAACGGGAGCATGTGATCCAGCATAACCTGTCCAGATACAAACAAACAACAGACAATTTTTTTATTCCCTATTAAAGACAACATCCTTCTGATAATGAAATGTTGAGAAATAAAAAATTCTCTCATCTTTTTACCATCTCATTCATTTAATAACTCAGTGTAACAATTTCAGTAAATTATCTGACCCAAATTCATAACTGACTTTATGATACAAAAGCAATAGATAGCAAGAGTACAAAAAGGGAAAAAGAATAAAAATAAAAAAACGCATACGCTGTCATGATCAAATCATTGTCTATAATTTAAAAAATAAAGACTTCTTAATGGGGAAGGTAAGAAATAACACAAAAAGAAAAGAGGAGGGTCTGGCGCGAAGAGGGAAAAATAATAAAGGAACAATAAATCAAAAAATACAAAGAGTAACTACAGGGAGAAAGTCAGTAGATATGCATACACACAGGTACACGCTACTTAGAAACACAGGCAACGTAAAATTAAATGAAAATAAGTTCGTAGTAGATATGTAATTATAGCTTCATAGAACGAACACAATAAGCTTTTGACCAATCTCTTCAAACTGGAATGTCTCAGTCCTACCTACCTCTCTTTCAGGTAACACTTTTTTCCTAATCTATCAGAATGATAATTTGACTTGCCTCTCACTTTATCATTTTCTCCATAATCACATTATCCAAGTTGACAGTTCAAATCCCTGAATGATCAAGTAAGCAAATATAACTACTCTCAGGGTGTAGTGAAGACTTTCTGGGAATAGTAACATCCAGATTAGCACATCCAATCGATTATTGATTGCAAATAGATAAGATTGCCATGACCAAACATAATTTTCTAGTGAACATCACTAAGGATAGTACCTAACAGGAACACACAGAATGTGATACAACACTCACCAGTCTAGTCCAGATCTTGAGGAAAATGAGACCCAATGCCCAGTCCTGATACAAAAGAAAGACTGGGCTTTCATCCACAGGCACTCGCATTGGCACAATCACCAAGAGCTCAAACAGCAGCCCTATCAATACTGGAATGACAAAAATCTGCAAAGTAACAGTTGCAAAAAAGATTGAAGGGCTAATAAAACTTGATAAAGCCAGGCCATATAAACAGAAAACATGACTGTTCCAAGAACAATGACAAGAATGACCCTTACCCATATTGACAACAGTGCAGAGCTCTTGATGAAAATGCCACACCATTTCCGAATTTGGCCAAACAAAACAGCAGCCCTCTTTGTTCTAATGTGCTCAATAGAATATCTGGCGCCAGCTATGGAAGTCCAAATGACATAGGTCCCGATGATGAAAGCATAAAGATCTAAGAAGAAATTGAACAAGAATATGTTAGCATTCACATCCTCAAAATGTGAAAAATATTAACTAAAAGAGAAATTCAGTAAGTCATGTTACCATTGCACTTGATGCCATGAGTTATTGGGAGAAGAGGAATGGCATTGAAAAGTGCACGTCCAAGTGAAATTGGTACAACTATCAAGGCAGAATTGAAGATAAGCATAGTCATCCAGGCAACCACCAGCAAAAGGACAATGCGAAGTACAAACCCGTACCTGCTAAAAGACATAAACAGACATTAGATGGTATCCCATGGAATCAAGCATGATAAAAAGAGCACCATTACAAGTTTGATTCTTCTTTCATAGTCCTGAGAGTAAATTTTTTTTTTTTTTTGGGGGGGGGGGGGGGGGGGACAAATATTTTACAACCAAAAAAGTCAAAAGAGATCCATCAATAGGGGAAAAAAGAAGAAAAAGAGGCTCTTTAATGCATAAACACCTTGTCAGCACACTAAGTAGACCACAGGCATGACAAATATAGCTGTTTAATAAAATACAAGAAAGGTACTATAAATCAGAATGAGACAAACCAATGATGAATGAGGAAAGTATTCAGATAATGAATCTGGTTCAATCAGATGCTTCGACATGAAATCAATCAGATGCTTCTAAGTGGAAAAACTCAAACTTCATATTTTTCTAATGAAGGTGATGTTTAGGAACTGATTAAAGCATGCTTAAATCAGTAAATTTAAACATTTTTTGTAATGTAAGAGATGGACTTTTTCTTGATAAGTAATTTAAGGGATGGACTTTTTTTTTGATAAGTAATGTAAGGGATGCTAAATAAATGTAAGTTTCCCTTCAAAATCTTGTCCAAGAACATGTCAATGTTTTGTAACGAGTTATGCCCAAAAATATGCACTGCATTCAAAACGCAAATTTTTTAAAGAAAAGACGGATCCAATCTCAGTGAGGAATCCACACACAAAAAGTTCCATTAAACAAATCAAACCTTGAGCCAAGGGAACCTCTATAAAATCTTATCACATAACGACGTGACCAGAACCACTCAAAATATTATAGATTTAGGTGTTGTTTGGGTTGGCCACTTAAAGCAAAAAAACTTAAAAGTTTTACTCATCCTTCTCTCACAAAATCTAAAATAAAACTTTAATTTTTTGCTTTAAGTTGCACTTAAAGTCAATCCCAAACAACACCTTAATGCTTCCTACTTACTCTGAGTCAGACTGTTCATCACCATCATATTCCTCTGCAACACTAGGGTTCCCTGTTGCAGGGAGGCCTCTGTTTGGATCATTGGCAGCTGCAAGTGCAACCATGGCCCGATCCTGTCCAGCTAATTGTAATACCTGTAGCCTATCCTGCCTCCCTGCCTCTCCATTTGCATTATCCTGGCCATCATTATCTTCAGGTCTGGGAAGTAAATAGTCGGTCAAAGAAAGTGCCCAGCCAACTGCTATAAACCAATAGCGGAGAAGAGACTTAATTGTTGTTCGAAGTTTAAAATGCTCAATGGCAAATGGAATGCATATTTGAAAGAGAAGCATGTCGGCTGGAATTTCAGTAAATGGGTCAGATACCCTGCAATAGAGCATGGTGCATCTACTGTTAGCAAACAAAGGAAATATATCAACAAGAAAACTTTAAACACTGAAAAATAGTAGATGCCACTGAACAGAAAGTGGTATCTTACGATATATCAAGCGGAAAAATGGAGGGCACCATCCGCATAGCAAGTTTGACCGGTAAAAATACCAGCATCACAATCAAGCTCCCATAAACTGCAACAGATAACAGAACCCGACGAGCATGCTTGTGCACAGGATCATCAATTAGATCACGAAAAGGGTTGTAGTTAGGATCAGCCGGATCTCGAAGAAAATACAATACTCCATTACGCAGAACCTGCACACAGAAAGTGAAGAAAAAGGTTACAGATGAGTAATAAAACAGGACAACTAGGTTCAAAATCAAATATGACGATAAAATAAGACGGGAAAGAACAATACCCCTCGAAGAAGGCTGACAAAGATGCTTATTTGTAGCATGTAAACTATTCCCACAACCCAATGAACTAGTGAGCTCGCCAAAGGAGAAACAGATAAAAATTGGACTCTATGAGACATTGTCTTCCCAAACATCCTAATTGTACAAACATCTAGCCACCAACCACACATCAAAGGGAACACCCCAAGCTCAATGACCAAAAGGAAGGCGACCTTAATCATGGTCATCAAATGCCTCATTGCTGCCAAGAACTGCCTAAACAGAGACGGAATTGTTTCTGCTATAGAAGCAATACCATAAAATCTTCCCATAGTCAAAGGCTCACCCTTTGTGTACCGTATCAAAGCAACAATGCCAAGGTAGAAGAACACCAAAGAGAATATAAACATGTATCCAATAGCCAGAGTTGTAACATCAGACAGCTGTGATGTTCCAACAGTAGCCCCTTTCAAGATATCCGCTGAATGCGGTGCAGTTATGTTGTTTGAAATTTCATTTAATCCACTAGAGTTTACTTTCAATATTTGGGCAACCTGGCTGAGCAGACCGTCATCTTGGCCTTCAGATGTCAAATTTGTAACAGCACTTAATGCATTCTTCAGCGTTATATTTGCTAATGAGAGGGCTGTGTCTGTTAGTGGCCCAACTGCTGACAGCACAGGACCACTAGCAGAAGAGAAAAGCCATGATACATAGTACAGTATAATTCGACCCATTGTAAACGGCACAAAGATTACAACACCAAGGAATATCATATTGCTTGCCAGCACCTGCAAAAGAATAAAACCACTAATCGCGTCATGAAGATGTCCCATAAATAAAGGGGGAATAAAGCTCAAATTTGGATTTTATTTTGCAAGATAGAGTTGGGAAGAAATAATTTGTATATCCCATTCACTAAAAGTAGAAATGGAGGTGAGTAAACAAGGTAACCGGCATCCATAAACTCTAATGTGATAAAGATGTAATCCAATTTTATCCAGATAACTGGCAGCAATGATTATAGAGTAACATTGCGAGCTAGTAGCAAAAATAGCTTCATACTGGCAATCAAACACTGAGCAGATATTAACTAGCATGTAACTTGAACACTCACACATAATATACCATACCCAAGAGTATATTACAAACCATTACCATTATATCCTGATCACACATGATGGATATTACACTGCATGCATGCATGCATTAATATGCTAAAGAGGTCACATCCTATTAATCATGCATGGTAATAATCCCAAACTTCCCAGGACACAGAAGTCATGCATGAAATTAATAGAAGACTTATGCATTCTAAACCAAATATCACCATGTCAAGCCTGTATTAACACAAGCAAGGTGGTTTTGATGGCACTCTGGAGTCTGGTCAACTAACTTGCATGAACATTTAAACAGTAATAGAATTAGCATATCAAGCCTGTATTAGCTCAAGCAGACTGGTTTTGATGGTACTCTGGTCGACTGACTTGCATGAACATTTTGACAGTAAAAGAATTGGCATTTCAATTATGATGTATTCAAAAGTTTCCCATGCAAAGCACACAAAATTTGGGGGGGGGGGGGGAGAGGGGGGAAGGGGAGGTAGGACAATAAGAACAAATATATACCACTAAGACAATCCATCTGAAGAAAACATGTTATACCAGATATTATAAGTATTAGAAATAAGTATTGCAGCCATGAAGAGAAACAATGAACATAGCAATCAGAAGAGAAACGATAAACTTACTGTAAAGGCATTTTCAACCAAGTGAAAAACAGGACCCTGCATGCCAACAAGCTCATCAAATGGTACATCCTCTGCACCATCAGCATCATCCAAACCATCAAACATCTGTTCAACATGTGCCTCAAGGCGAGCTGCCTGCATCTCCCATCGTGCTGCAACATTTTCTGCATTCCTTCTAATTATTTGACCGGCTCCACCGGCTCCTTGTACTCCACCAGCATCTTCAGCATTTCCATCACCAGCAAAATTCCTATTTGCTTGTCCAGGAGGTCTTCTTGCAGCACGGGCACCATTTCTGTCCCCTTCATCTTCTCTCTCAGCATCCTGTCCTCCAAGCTCTCGTAAATGCCTGAAGTAATCCCTCAAAGAAGTAGCTCCAAGAAAAATAAATACGATGCTAGCAGAGAGTAGGAACCCATGCAAACAATCAGTAAGAATGACTGTAGTGGAGATATGGCTTAAGAATAATCTCTGGGCTTCACCAAAACTCCTCACGAAAGCCAACCGCCATATCCAAAATGTAATGAAGGGTATGATGAGGAGCCAAACAGAAAGAACAAAACTAAGTCGCAAAAGGAATTGCAGAACATGGCAAGTTTTCATTCCCATCCCAACTATAAATTCTTGGAAAGGAAGCCTTGCTGGAGCATTCTCAGCATAAACAGGAGAGAAGGAAAATGCATGTTTGCAAACCTGCAAAGCATATGAAGTAAATCCTTTAAACAATCCAAAGAAGATTGAAAAGAAACGGAAAAAGTTAGCAGAAATCAATTGCCAGGAAGGTAAAATGCAACCCAAAATAATAACTAATGAGGTACATCCGATAGCATCTAACCTTAGCTTCTTTTTCAAAACCATTCATCCCAAACCCTTTGATTTTCGGTCATAAAACTTCAGTTCTCTAACCAACTAAAAGAAGTAGTCATAATAAATAATGACAGTCATTCCAAGAACATGAGAAGAAATTCATATCAAATGTTACAAAACATGTCGCCTGGACCACTGTTTCTCCTGTGCCTATCAAATCCACTTAAAATTTTTGTCTTACAGCATTTACCTTTCCTTGCTGGCGGTCAAACAAACACAGCAAAGTTTTTTAGCATTTATAAACTGTATAAAAATGTTGTTTCTATCAATAAGCCAAAAATTTCATCAGTAGAATGATTTACATGATCGCAACTGTTTGTGAGTAAGATTAAATCTCTACTTCGGATGAAACACATTTACAAACCTAATCTAGGATGTCTTCTTTACCATGAAAACAACATTAGAAAGAACAGGAACATGGCCTTAAATGTCTCTCTATTAGGCACTTACCTTCGTTTTTCTCAATTTTCACAAATCCCCCCAAAACAAATGGACAAAATAATCGAAAATAAGCTCCCAATTCCCTGCTACCCTAATCTCCTCTCAAACCAACAAAATCTCCCTAAAAACCATCAAGAGAGGAACTCACACCGATCATCATATCTATTTCATGAAGAAAACAATTCACACGAGTCACATGCAATCCATCCAAACAACCACTATTAGCGCAAAATCTAATAAATAAATAAATAAGAACCGTTCCCTAAAACCGTTATCAGACCTTAATCTCACCTATCTCCCACCATTAACCTAACATCAATCCCCTAAAATTCCACAAAAGCTCCACCCAAAATTTCCCCAAAGCCCTATCCACCTATAAATACACATATTCATACACAGAGAGAGAGAAGGGAAACCTCGCATTGACGAGCGTTGCTGTGGGTGAGCCACTGAAGGAGGCAGTCCTGGTGGACGAACTTGATGCTGCCGCTGCAGGCACAAGGATACTGGAGCTGATTCTCCGGATCCCCCGGGTTCCTGCAGATCCTGCACACGTCCTCCTCCTCCTCTTCCTCCTCGAACCTCGCAGCAGCTGCCGATATATTCCCTTCCTTCTCTATAGAAGATGATGACGAGGAGGAGGCGGCTACAAGCGATGACGTAGCAGCAGCGGAGGCTGTGGTGTCGCCGCCAAATGGAGACGGCAGCTCAGCCGAGATCTCCATTGATTGGAGGGATTAGGGTTTTCTTGATGGCAGAGGAGGTGGAGGTGGAGGTGGAGGTGGGGTGAGTCGGCTCAGTGAGTTTGGGGAGCGCGAGTTGGGGTGACTTTTGAGGAAGGGTGCTTGAGTTGGTGATCCTCGGGAACGAGGAGAGTTATGGAGATGGATGTTATTGCGGTGCCTGTGGATTTTATGTTCCGAGAATGCCCCTCGTGTGCGGGTTTTGTTACGGTTTTGTCGCTTACTAGCGCGGCCGTGTTGGGTTGGTGTGTGTGACGTGGAGGCGGGTGATTCGTTGAATAAATCTTATAGGCCAGGGTCAGGCCCAGACCCAGATCCAGTCACGTTGAATACGACCTCTCCGGCTCCCATCTTTATATTTAAGGCTTGTATACAAGAAAAACCTAAGTTTATTCGGTTTTCAGTTTTCAAATCACTTTTAAA
This sequence comes from Bretschneidera sinensis, assembly GCA_023935145.1. NCBI lineage: Eukaryota > Viridiplantae > Streptophyta > Magnoliopsida > Brassicales > Akaniaceae > Bretschneidera > Bretschneidera sinensis. The sequence continues at coordinate 68,593,008 of CM043698.1, read as the reverse complement.
GAATTTTTCATAGTAAAATAAAATCATGTGATTATCTTAATATTTAGGATAATTAAAAAGAGTTGAATTATAAATTTATTGGTGCAGTTATTTTACTTTATGTATTTTTTAATTATTTTAATTTAATATATAAAATTTAAAAATATTCAAATCAATTATTTTCTATCCAATATTAACATTGCAATTGACAAGAAATCAATGTCAATGCAAAATAAGCTATAATTAATGAGGTAGATATCAATTACTGATTTTGACCCCAAAAAAAAAACCTTGAATACTCGAGCTACTGGAACAAAAAATGTTAGGGGTATCATCTAAATTCATAGCAAATGTGATCTTCTATATTCTATAGTGATAGTGTAACAGGAAGTATATTACTATATAGTTTTGTTGAGAGTTGTTTAAATGCAATTTAAATGTTCTAAAAAATTTAAATTTTGATTATTTAAATTGCATTTAAACAAATGTCCGAACAACATAATACTTAATGCGCGATATGTATTTTGGTCATGTTTGGAAATTGATTTAAGAATGTTTAAATCAATAAATTTAAACAATTTTGTCTTAAACTAATTTAAATTTATTGTTTTAAACATATTTTAATCAGTTCTCGAACGTTATCATTATGATTTTGGTTTATTATTAAAGTCGAATTTAAAACAAGTTAGTTTAAATTAGTTTAAAGTCTAACTTGCTTTAATTTGACTTTAATACCAACGCAAACAAAGTTGTCTTATGTATGATCTTATGATCCCAAAATTAATTTGAATTAGCACTTTTGATGCAGAGTCAACTTAAATCTATTACCATGTAAACGTGTGGTATTTTGGACACCCAATAAGTTGAAACTTAGAGTGAATTCATATTTTAGCATTTAAATAGTAAATTATCGTTAACTTGATTTTAAATTCCTAATCATATTAATAAATTTTAAAAAGTAAGAGTAATATGCTTTAATATTCAATTTAAATACTAATTTTTGTATTATGTTTAAACCATTTAAAAAGTTTGAATTGAATCATGTATTTGATGTATGCATATTTTTATTGACTAATAAATTTCAATCTTAATATTTCTTTTTAAAAACTTTGAATTCTTACATAAAACCTAATATAAAGAGCCAAACTTTTAACATCATTCTTCAATATAATCTTATCACACGTCTAAGCAATTTGGATTAAGTACGAGCGATTGAAAAATTGGAAGTAAAAGCTTTTTAGTTGAGCAGTGTAATGAAAACCAAACGTTAAAAGAGTTTGCGTTCAATGCATGGGACCCCTCACCCATGGCTTTCGTGAGAAAGTTAAAGCAGGATTGAGTCAACGTTCAAAGTCTCGATGCATTGCTAAATTAATTAGAACCGCTTAGACGTGGATAAAGGCATACATTTCGAGTAGGATTTAATTTAATTTTTTTCATTAAAAAAAATTATATTCAACATCAAACATAACCTAATTAATTTTTGAATTCAAATTAATCTTCATCTACTTGTTAGCAATGGTCAAAGGCTTGACGGCCCAACGATGAATTGGGTTGGATTGTTACTTCGGGTATTTTTCACTTTTAAGTTGGGATTATTTTACATGTAGTTAGATCTACGATGCATAATTATGTTCGAAAATTTTAAAGAATTTGTTTATAAAAAAGATAAGAAACAACGAGAGATTAAATTTCAAAGCAAGAATAGGTCACTGTTAAGTTTATTTCACTACAGTTATAATGTAGAATCATCTTTAAAATGTTTTTATTTTGAAATAATTGAATTGAGAAGAAACCATTTTTGGATTTTTCATTGCATTTGCACTTTTGCACCAAACAAAGCATATAGTGATGTTTGAATTTGATTTAATTAGCTCAAAAAAATTTGAAAAATTAAATTTAAATTAAATTAAATCTAACATTAAATATCACCACAAGTAAACAGTAAAATCAAATAAGAAAAGACATAATGTTAAGTAAGGTAGCGTTCAATATAAAGTTATTTAGAAAAATCACAGTCGCACAAGGACCCAAATTTTTTGTAAAAATATTTAGTTAGATTAAATCTAAACATTTGGTTTTAAATATATTCGAAATTTTAATGATAATTTAAATTTTTTTTTATTAATAACATTAATATAAATATAAAATAAAAAATATTATTACTAATAATTTTTTTTATAATTACTAATGGAACTTCAATGACGACCAATGAAGATCAAAAATCATCAGCTTCCGGACTTGTGCTTCAGCGGAAAGCACCCCCAAGTTTAATAATTAGCAATATAGAAACCCGACGATACCCCTACTCTTTTTAGTAATATCCCACTGAAATTCCTATATTAACTTTCTTCTATACACAAACATTGTCGACCTCAGCGAAAGCATTCTCGTCCCCGTGAGCTCTCGATCCCCTACTTTTTTTTGGTTAGTTTCTTCGGATTTACACGATGAACACATATGGAAATGTACCCAATTTTGGCTGTTTTTCTACAAATCTTTCGTGATTATTTTCCTGTCGTCACTCTTTGTCGCTAACCTCAATTTTTTCTTTTTTCCCCAAATTTTTCATGATTCAACGTCACCTGTTCGGGCCATATAGGAACCCCACTGCCCACAGAAGAGCATAAGGCGCAGTTGCAGAGGCTACAGGTAAAATTTAGGGAGATTTTTTACTCTTTCAAAATATGTATTTGTTGATTTTGATTTTTTTGTTGCTTTTATTTTTTAAAGCGTTTGATAATTGAAGCTTTCATATTTGAAGTCTCTTTATATTCAATTTGTGGACATTGGGTTGCCTACTTTCATTTAATTACACTGAGGTTAGGACGGTAAAATTATAAGCTCAGCTTATATTTGCTAAGCTAAGAGAAAATTGGACCTATTTACTGAAACTAGATATCAGATTTGTACACCGTGGATTTCATATTCCTATATGAGTCTGGTCTTTGTTTACCTTTTAAGAAAAGCTGATCTAAATCACCTAACAGTGCCTTGAAACTTTGATCATAATATGTTTTGGATCCTGTCATAACAAATTGGTTGCACTTCTTGGAAGCCTTTAGATGAAGGTTTGAGATTATAAACCTCGTTATAGTTAAATTCAAGGTCTTAATATATGCTAAGAACTTAACTAAATAATAAATCGAATTATATACATTTAACTTTTTCTGCAATCTTTAAAGCATTAGATGAGAACTGTGTGTCAATATTTTGATTGTTTTGAAAAGAACTTCACTTTGGATGGTGGGATATGCTATTATCTGGTCTCCAAGAAAAAGGAAGAAAATAAGATTATAGTATCTATAATTCGAAGCATGTATCATCAATGTATGTAGTCAATTCTTTTTTCTTGGATATAAATTATAATTGCTCCCTTTAATGGGTTCTATTATTCATAAGGATCTAATAGGCCTTGGAGGAAGAAACAACAAAGATTTCGATTGGGACTAGGAAATTTTCTGTTGAGACTTGAAATTGCTTCAACTGGTGCCATGGACCTTTCAATTGGTGAATGAATTGAAATGATCCATTTCTCCATTGCAGGGGCCACCATTTGTAAACTGTGTGTACTGGCTAAAATTTTATCTGCTTAATTGTTTTAAAATTGGATCATTTCGTAAACTACCTTTCAAATCTTAATTACCTCATATCTTTTTGTTAAAACATATATCAGTGGATTAGGCAACCATCTGTTGTATATTGTCTCAAGCTTGCTTATATGCTTTGTTTGGTACAGAAGTGCAGATGCAGTGAAAAACGCAAAAATGGTCTCTTCTCAATTCAATTGTTCCAAAATGACAACATTTTGGGGCTGGTTCTTTGTGATAACTGGCACCGTTACCTTCCTTGGATTTACGTTCGCTGCAATCATATCAAAGCTTCTTCCAGTATTGGATAATCCTGTTATCTCAGCTATACAAAACGACAGGTAATTTACGCATGATGTTCAGATTTTTTTTGGGCATTTTTGAAAGTCCTCTTCCTGTTTTTTTGAAAGCAAAAACAAACATTTGATTGGATTTTAGCTTTGCAAAGCAAGGAATTTACTTTTTAAGTTGTTTAATTAATTACTGTGTTACATTTGCAAAAGCATTGAAAGGTTTTAATTGGACTCCTGTTATTGCTATTCTTGTGAAGATGCATATGTTTGATCTTAGCTGATGATGCATTGTGTGCTTGCCATTTTGGAAGTGTTTCCCTTGATTCTGAAAGCAAATTTACCATAATTCTTGCTTCCTGGGAGTAAAAACAGGGTTTATTTTGGCTTTCTAAACCAAGAGAAGGTCTTGCAAATTGTCTGCAAAACAGTATCCTGATACCACTGCCAAAAACTTTTTATTCTTCTATAATTGGATGTAAAGATATAGGTGACTGATTTTAGCTAATTTAGGCTTTGTTTCAGAGTTATTTAGTAGGTCCAAAATACCGGATAGATAAATTTAAGTATTGGATTTTGATGCAAAATTTAAATTGGTGGTTTCTACGGTGACTCACAAAGTGAGGCCCCATGCCTCACTAGATACATTTTATGTTAATAAAAAATATATTTGGTAGTAAAATAAATTCATATTCGGTGGTAAAAAAGAAACTACCACTAAAGTAAGTCCTTTTACAATCAAATGTATCCTTTTACCAAAAAATGTAGGAGTGAGGCACGGTGCCTTACTTTTAAGTGAGTTACTGTAGTATGCACCTAATTTTAATATTAGTATGTTTTCAGTGTACTTTTTTTTTTAATCAAGAAACCAGTATATTGTTGTCATCACTTAAAAATAATGGTGATTAAGACATTAAAAAGGTCCTTATTAGAGGTTGGTTGACAGCCCTAGAAAGAAGTACTATAATGTATTATTGGATAGGACATTTCATTAGGTGTGTGTTTCTGAAGATGAAGTGGGATTGGTGTTGATTGCAGCATGAGAGATTCTGAAATGGATCGTTAAACAGTCGTTTTTTTCGAAGAATTGAGTCCTCAGGATTCTTGAGGACACGGGGTCATTGGTAGAGGTGATTGATTCACGAGTCTGTTTTTTTCTTCTTTCATCATATAAATTAGGACCTGGCAGGTTCCCATTCCTTGTTTTAGCTAATGATGTGGACTACCGATTTGTTTAATGAAATTTTGGCCATATGTACTGAGATTCATAATACAGAAGGTGGTTCTTGGAAAGCCAGTAGCACATTCTTGTTCTTTCATGACAATCTAAAAATAAGAATGATGAGTGTTTTTGAGCTTCAAACATAAGCCTTGGTATTTACATGGTTATGCTCTTAGATCAAACTTGAAGGAGGTATGTGCTTCCAACTTTGCATGCATCATAAGAATTAAGAAGGTAAATATGGTATGATCTCATTTTAATTTTTCTAGCTCCATAAGTGGAGAAATAGATTCCCTTTTCAATAGTGTATTCCACTAACCTTTTTGGCAGCACATTAGTAAATAGGTCATCATGCACCTTCCTTAAGCTGCCAAATCTTAAAATGGCACAGTAAATAATGACTAATTATCATAATTGCTTGTATGTGATATCCTGTTGCAGTGTATCTTTCTTTTTCCTTTGCTTGTATGACCAGTAGATTAACTTATTCCAGACCTTTCTTCCTAGGTCTCATGAAGGGCTGCCTTAGAATTTCCTCATTCTTGAGAGCCTACCAAAAAAAGATTAACTCTTTCTAAAGCTTATTCTTTTGGTTGTTATAATGGTTATACAGGATCTTAACCATATGGCAATGTGTGATGGTTTAGTAGTGGTTTCTACATCAAAGATATTCGGAGGCATTCCTTTCTATCTTATCTGGACATATGGAGTTAGTAGCTAAATCTACACCACACCACGATTTCCTTTGGAGGTCATGTTGCGCAAAACAACTGAGTTCAGAAAGTTGTTTTACTGGAAACAAGGGACCATTTTGAACACGAGGATCAGCTAGGAATCATAAACTATGTTACTTGGACTTGAGTAAGGCTGTAGGATGTCAGTATCTGTCCAAAACAGGTACTCAATATTTTATGAGTTTTCCATTGATTTGGAGGGTCCAAGAGTCATAATTGTATTTTTGAACATGTCTCCGACACATGTATTTCAAGTAAAATGATGAGTTGGAGCAACATAGTTCATGAAGGATTGAAGGTAATATAAATTTTCTCCAAAAGAGAGAATGAAGGGAGATCCTTGGAAGAGTATTACATGCAAGAGAATGAGTAATGCATTTGTATAGAGGGCTAAGAGAATATTTATCTCTTCTCATTTCTCTTTATCTTCACACAAATTTCTGATTTTTATTGCTTCTAATTCAGACCTCCCAGCCACTAGAATTAATAGTAAAACTCCAATTTTCCTCCTAATATTCTCTATCTCTTAGGCTCTTATCCCAAATCAACGTAATCCCTTATACATCAAACCCTAATCCTAATTCCCAATTTTAATGACAGAATTTGGAGATCTTCAAGGCTATCCGGCATAAAAAAAGTCACCCCTAGGATGAAATTTGCAGATGATTTTATCTATAATAACATATGAAATTGGACAATTTTGTTAATAACTTGGTCCGTAAGGTCTTCTTGAATTTTGAGTTGATTGTCCAAGACAAAAACTTGAAATACTATTCCGGTGTTGTGAATGTTAAATAACATTTAAGATTTGTTGAAAAGTCATCAGCCAACTAGCGTAAAGTGCAAGTTACAGTACTTCTAGTTTTACATGGTTGTTTAGTTTGTTACTAGTTACACAACATATTTGGACACAAGAGGTCAATTATCATTGTTTGGAAATGTTTCCTGATGAATAAGTAAGTTTCCCAACCTGCATAATATGTCAAATTGGAAAATTAGTTGCAAGTAATCCTCAACCTTAGATGCATTTTGCTTTGTTTTGAGGCGGTTTTCAGGCTTAAGAGTTAAATTTGGAAAAGAGCAAGTTGATTCCCCTAGGTGAAGTAGTGGATAGGGACTCTTTGGCAAGTGTGTTGGGGTGCAATATGGGGGATCTTCCTACAACTTACTTGGGGCCAAAGTTCAAATAGAGGTGTGGAGCCCTATTGTGGAAAAGTTTGAGAAAAGGTTAGTTTGATAGGAGGGAGAGTGACACTTATAAAAGTACCCTTTATAGTCTTATAATTTATTTTATGTCTCTCTTATTCCCAAGGCAGTTGCAAAGAGATTGGAAGATTAAAAAAATTACTTATAAAAAAAAATTCCTTGGGGAAGTACGGGGGAAGGATATAAGTATCACTCGGTGAAATGGGGGGTGGTCAAGTAACCTTTGGAGAAAAGTCATCGCAAAGTTTGGTTTCTAGCATAATGGTTGGATATCAAGGGGGAGGGAACCTTATGGAGTGGATGTTTGGAAGTGTATTAGAAGGGGGTGATAGGACTTTTACCCTTATGTGTGGTTTGTTGTTGGAAATGGTGTATGAATCTTTGTTTGGCATGATGCGTGGTGTGGGGATATTCCTTTGAAGGAGCATTTCCAGTCTATTTTCTCTTTGGCTAGGGATAAGGATGCTTTGGTTAGTTCTTGTGCTTCCATGACTGATGATGAGGTGGTTCGAAGATTCCTTTCATAAGGAATGCTTAAGATTGGGAAATACAAACCTTATATGTTTTTTTTGAGAAGATTTGAGCTATGTGAATGAATTTGACCGGGGAGGATAATGTATTGGAAGCTTAAAAGGGATAGGAGAAGTTTTGATGTTAAGTTTTTTGATAAGGCTCTTGTTGGGCATGGGAAAATAACCTTTAGAAGGCTATTTGTTATGGTGCTCATGGACTGGGAGTTTGTCGGAATTGGCCTTATTGGTTTTGGGCATATGTTGGGTAGGAGTTGTCTCCATAAAGGATGAGATTTGGGCTTAGAGGAGTATTCACACATAGAAGGAATTGAGGAAAGCTCGAGCCTTGATTCCTCCTTTTATCTTTTGGCTAGTCTAGAATGAACAAATAGGAAGCTTTCGAGGGGTTAGAAAAGTCCATTGTCTTCATCAAAGATAGGTAACTTCATACTCAATTTCTGGTTTAATGGGCTTAAATGAAGAAGAATGTATAGACTTCATGATGCTGTACAATAGACGAAAACAAACAAAATACGAAAATTAATCTAAGAACACTTGATCCAAATTACATGGATCTTCCCAAATCACATGGGAACCGCAATCCAAATCACATAGACGTAAAAACCGCAACCAAATCACTTGGCGCGAAACAACAACTCAATCAAAGAGTTTGATTTCAACAATCTCATTTTTATTAGTTCAAAACGGACTACAATTACATAAGAACGCCTCTTATATAGATATGTTAAACTCTAGTCCTAGGCTAATAAGGAAATTGAAATATTAACATCAACTACACCTAGATACCCATAATATTTATTGATTACATGATTATCCCCATAATTAAAACATCCCTAAATTCCTAGATTAAAATCCCTAATTCTAATCTTCCTCATGTTTTCCATCATTCTCCACTACTTAGAAAGAACTCGTCCTTGAGTTGAAAAATGTTCCAAGAGCAAGAGCTTTGAGGCTTGGAGAAATAAAGCATGATCATGGAAGTCTTTGAAGGCGAAGTCACTAGAAGGTGAAAATTTTTTTTGTTGGAAACGTTTGTTGCCGAGGTGCTTGAAACCAAGTAGATAGGATAAAACCAATATCCAAGACATGTATATCGACTCGAACCTCAATCGTACAATCAAGCTTGTCTTCATGTTTGTCTTGAATCTTTTCAACATTCTCAATTTGCTCAATAAAATCTTGTTGGACTGGCTCAACAAAGTCAATAGCACAAGGAACTGGCTCAACAAAGTCAATAGCACAAAGAACTGGCTCAACAAAGTCAATTGCACAAGGAACTAACTAAACAAAGTCAATTGCACAAGGAACTAGCTCAATAGGTGCAACCACCACTTGAATATCTTAATTCTCGTTGACTTTATCTTGGCTTAGAACGGGCTCATATTCTACAATCTTCTTTTGTTGCTCTCCGGAGTCTTCCCTATAATAAGTGGGCTTTGAGTTATTAAGTTCGGGATCATCTTTCCCTGTCACAACATTCAAGGACTTGCACAATCCTTTACATTCTTTCAACAGTTGGATTATCTTCTCTCGAACTTGTGATGAAGCTATTGGGCTAGACTTCTGATCTATCACAAGCTCATCGTATGTACCATATCCATCATAACTTCCATAAGCACGATCATACCCAACAAAACCATGGTAAGCATCTTTAGGACTATGATAATAATTTTTATAAGCAACTCCTTCATCATCATAAACATAATCATCGGGACATCTCGAGAACTATGTTCATACTTATATTGGTTTTTCAATTCTTCAAGTCATCTCTTATCACGATAAACCCAATATTTAAGTTCTTTATATTCCTCATTCATATTTCGGGGAAGATAACGCCAACTATACTTGATCGCTTTGAATTTCAACTCATCTAAGCGAGGGTAAGCACTTGATAGTTGAGCTTGTAGGTTTCGAATACAAGTCAATGTATGGTAAGACATGATATCAAACTAAACTAGCTCAAATATATATTTTTTCTTCTCTTTTTCTGTTTTTTTCCTTTTTTTTGTTTTCCTCCCTTTTTTGTTTTTTGCCCTCTGTTTTTTTTTCTTTTTTTTTTTTTTAAATCATAAAAGAAAGAAAATATAGATAATGGCAGGAAACTAAAGAAGAAAACATAATTTTTTTATAGAGCTTGCTCAGCTCAACTAGTTCAGAGATGGCTCAGCTCGGATGATTTGCTTGGCTCAGCTCGGCTTGGGCTGTTTTTTTTTTCAAAGCTGATTTGGTTTTAGGATGTGTTTGGGTGAGTGTTTTCAGATGGATTTTGGTGCGATGGTAGCAGTAATAGGGATCGAGGTTTGGGCTCTTATACCACCTAATGTCGTACAGTAGACGAAAACAAACAAAATACGAAAACTAATCTAAAAATACTTAATCCAAATCATATGGATCTTCTCAAAGTACATGGGAATCGCAATCCAAATCATATAGACGCGAAAACCGCAACCAAATCACATGGTGCGAAACAACAACTCAACCACAGAGTTTGATTTCAACAATCTCATTTTTATTATTTCCAAAACCAACTAAAAATCATTGGGACGCCTATATGGAGATCTTAAACCCTAGTCCTAAACTGATAAGGAAATTGAAATATGAAATGAAATTAAAATATTAACATTAACTACATCTAAATACCCATAATATTTCATGAATATATGATTATCCCCATAATTAAAATATTCTCAAATTCTTATATTAAAATCTCTAATTCTAATCTTCCTAGTGTTCTCAACCACTTCATTTCTTGTAAGTGGTTCTTTTGTACATGAGATGACGCCTCCTTGGTGCCTTATATGGAACTTTTTACTTACAAAGAAAATGGTTGTCAACTAAGTACTTAAAGGAAGGCATGCTAATCTGCTATTCGGTTACCATTTAAACTTGTTAAGTAACCCCTGGGAATTATGGTAATGCTGTTCATGAATGGAACACTCTTTGTCATCCAAGCACAGGATATTAATCCAGCTGTACTGGCCTTGATCATTATATGATTGTGATAAACATAGTTAGCAACTTTACCCATAGGTTATAATTGTTGTCTAAATTTCAGTCGTTATGTTTCTGTGTTCTGCCTTTCCATCTATCTTGATAAGATTTAGGTAGAGGTTTGATAAGCTGAACCAGTGTTCAACTGAAAAAGGTTAAAAGAAAAATATCATCCATCAAGTTAGTTTGGCAGGCCAGACAAGCTATGATCGCTTTGAAGTTACTAAATGTGCTTGCTTTCATGCTGTTATATGCCATCATTTACCAGATATGATCGCTTTGAAGTTAGTAGTCATAATCAAGGATGGGTGGTTACATACTTTTGGTTTTGGTTTAATGGGATTTTTTTTGTAAATGATGAAGATATATCATATATGTAGATAGCTTTTTGTACATGGGTGGCACCCTTTTGGTGCCATTGATTTATAATTTTTCTTTTTACTTATAAAAAAAGTTATATGCCTATATAGATGTTACCAATTGTGTTTTCATTTTGCTGATCATGGAATTTAAAGATTTTCTTTACGTTTTGCTGTATATTTGCCATGACCAGAATATTAACATTTGAAGGCTTGGATTCCCTGATTTTGGGTTCTTCTATAACAGGTACTATTGCTTCTTGGTGCCCCTGACACTACCTGCCCTTGTTGTTGCTGTATACTTTCATTGGCTTAGCATGAAGTTGTTCAAGCATGCTTGACAGTTTTAGCAGAAAGCTATGAAATCGATGGAACAACAATTGACAAAATGGAGAATGAGAGGAAATTTCCAAGGCCTTTTGCTTTGGTCAGATCTGTATGCTTACGTAATAAGTTCAAATTTTTGCAAATAAGGCTATGATACCACTTTAATGTAGAAAAAACTCACTAACAAGAAAATAAAGGATAGATAATCCAAATCACATAGATCAATCCAAAATCACATGGAAAACAACAACCAATCACAGGGTGCGAGAACACAGCAATCCAATCACAGGGCACGAAGAACAAACTCTAACTGTTTTATTTCAGTAATAATCTGTTTTTCATTTATTCATAAGACAAGTAAAAATAACGTAGGTCTCTTATATAAAGATCTTAGAACTTTAGTCCTAGACCAATAAGGAAACTAGTTTAGCTTATATATTAAAATTTCTTTTACTCTTAATATCCATAATATTTTCTAATTACATGATTATTCTCATAATTAAAATACCCAAAATTTTTATATTAAAATCTCTAATTCTAATCTTCATCATGTATTCCGTAACTGCCATATTTAGGTTTTCTGGTGGAATTTAGATTCCTTTTTGGAGTATGTTAATTTATTTCCCTAGTGAGGAAAATGGAGTAAATGATTTATATCAGTCACTAAGTTTGTCCAGACTGTTGTAGCGCCAAATATTTTATTAATGTTGCATTTTTCTCCTTCTGACGTTCGTTAATAAAATTTACAAAATCCACATGAGATTTAGGAGACTCTTATTCCTTACCAGGTGGTGTCTTGACTTTGTCCTTGATTGACTGCAGGCAAAATCTATAGAATAGAAGTCCATATCAAAGTTCCCCCATAGAAATCTACCCAGGATGTTCTCAAGCCTCTTGGCTACTCCACAAGGAATAGGAAAAAGAGAAAAAAAATAGATCGGGAGACTTGATAATGTACTCTTGATTAGTGTCAATCTTCCTCCTTTTGAAAAATAATGTTTTTTCCATCCAGCCAATTATTTGGTGCATGTTATGTACTTATATGATATAGTTACATACTTTGATACGCGGATTTGTAAAATTATTAGGAAAGTTTAGTTCTGAAGTATTTTCCAATTGTATAATCCTCTTCTTCCTTCATGCGGTAGAGTTTGATCATTTCATACTTCCACTCAGATCATGTGTCACTTTCATGGCATGTCTAACGCAAACAATAAAGATTAAATAATTTTTTTCACAGGTTATAGGAGATTGGAAAAGAACATGCATCACTTTGGTAATCCGGACTTGTTTGAGACTCTGTATTGAGATTTTGATATGTGGATATCAAGTAATATTTTCGTTTTTTATCTGAGGTGATTGTATCCAGTACAATATTTTTATTTGGAAAATTTTCAGTGAGCTTGTACTTGTATTAAATATGAACTCACAACCATTGGATTAACAGATTTCTTTGAGTAATGGTGATTGTGAGCTTGTTACTTTAGACTAATACCAATGATTAAATTGTTGGTTTCATGACATTTAAAGGGTGGAAAACATTAAAAAAAAAAAAGTACAAATATGATGTGAGGTAAGAGAAGAAAGAGAAAGAAAGAAGGAAAGAGAAATGTTAAGATATGTATTGGCCTCCTAAGATTTGATTTTCTAGTTATTTAGTTTCCTGATGTAGCTTCCTAGTTATAGGGTAATTAGGTTTCTTAATTCTAGTGGGTTTTATGCTTATATGCTCTTTATATATTGGTCAATATAATACATATTATACACAATAATATAGCATTGCATGACAATCTATATTATTTAACAATGATAAAATTTTACTTGATGTAGAAACTCGACCCAACCAAAAAATGCATCAAAATAATACGAGTCGAACCTGAACCTAACCCAAAATTATTCGAATTTAAAATGATTCGTATTTGACTTGACTTGAGCTTGACTTGAAACCCGAAACGATTTAGAAACTCAAAATAACTCGAACTTGAAATGATTCGAATTTTTGTAAAAAAAATTTTAAAAAAATTTTGCTTATTAAAATGAGGTAATAGATAATTGACTAGTTGTCAAATAAAATAAATAATATCATAATCAATTAATTATTGATTTACATGTATCGGTGTGTATAGTTAAATATTCTATTAATATGAGTAATTTCCTTAGTTTCAAATTAAAAATCGAGGAGACAAATAACTTTATATTGTTTTTCACGTCATAATAATTTTTTTTTTAATTGGCCTAGAAAAATAAAATAAAATGGAATGAAGTTTTATCAAAATCTGGTATAAGAGGTTAAATATATTATTTAGAAAATTCAACATTGATTTATTATTATTTAATTTTTACGGATTTGGACATGTAACTCATTTAGTCGTATTATATGCAAATACTATAATTTTAATTAAGTATAATTATTTATTTTGTTCACTTGACTCGATCCAACTCAATAAAACTTGAGATTGAAATGACTTGAACCTGAGATAAAACGATCCGAAATGACTCACGGCTTGAACGACCCAAGATTGAAGTTGGTCTGAACCTAATTCAACCCGATTCAAATGATCCATTACTCAATATGATCTGAACCCGACTGACTTGACTTGATTGTCACCTCTAATCTTATTTTAACATTGTATTAGAGTAGTCAATCATATTTTGAGAGTCGTGTGCTCACAATTTTAGTGGAAGACTTAATGTCGCTTGTCCGACTATAGCCATTATTCTTATTTTTTTTTTCTCTAATCTATCATATTTTACTAATTTACAATTTTCTTTCTCTTTAAGAATGCAATTGTGTGTGTTTTTTTAAATATTTTCACGGTCATTTGTCTCTTCGTCTTTCTTGAAGTCCTCGTTGTTGTGCCTCCAATCTAAAGGCTTTAGCTATTCTGATGAGCAACCTATCACGAGAGAATCTGAATCTATTCTATTATATTTGCTTGTTACACCAGGTTACCCTTATTCAAATGAAGGTTTTGGCTTGTGAAAAACAATTCAAACAAAGGTTTTTGTTAGTTACGAAGGTTTTTGCTTTTTTAAGTTTCAGTCTTGAATCCTACTACCCAATCTTGTAAAGGGGTGTTACCCTTCACTTTATTTTGACACATATTTAGGTTCTCTTCTTGTTTTCAATGAGGGCACATGCAAAGTATTGAGCTTGCATGTGAATGGGAGTTACTTCCACAGAGTTCTTTATCGAAGCTTACCCTTCTCAGTTCTTCTCGATACTTCTTCAATTTGCTTTACAAACTCAAATTATGTTTACATTATCACAACTTGAGTTTGAGAGAGATGTTAAGATATGTATTGGCTTATTAATTAGATTTGGTTATCTAGTAATTTGTTTCTTATTTAGATGTAGTTTCCTAGTTCTAATATAATTACGTTTCCTAATTATTATCCTCGTAAGCTCGATATATATAGGTTTGTTCGTGTAATATAATAATACAAAGTTTATTTCCAATCAATCTTATTTAACATGTTAAAATATAAGATATGGAGAAAAATTCTCTATATTATTGTGTACAGTATTGTGTCTTTTGGAAGACAAGTACAGGCCTAGAATCTAAGGATAAAAATCCTAATAGAACTAGGAAACATAATTATATTAGAACTAGTAAATTACTTTAAATAAGAAACTAAATAAATCTAATTCGGATGTCAACACATATCTTAACATCCTCTCTCAAACTCAATGTGTGGTAATGTAGACATCGAACTTGAGTTTGTAAATCAAATCAAAGAAATATCGAGAAGAACCGAGAACTACAAGCTTCGATAAAGAACTATGTGGATGTGATTTCCCTTGACATGCAAGCTCACCTCTTTGTATGCGTCATTGCTAGAAACAAGAATAGAACCCAAACATAGGCCAAAACAAAGTGAAGGGTACGAGTTCGGCTTAAATACTCTTTGAAGAAAACAAATACTTGATTGGAGACTAGATTTTATTGTCGTGATCAGTGGTGGCAAGTGACCTATTATGACTATATGAAGAAAACAAATATGAAGAACCTAAACTTAATATTTATGAAATATAAGTATCATAATCTAGAGTAAGAAGGAAAAGGGCTACGTACGAACAAATGGTATTATACCGGTCTCCGAAATTGTAAAAACACATAGACGACTCTCTCTGATACCATGTTAAAATATAGATATGAAGAATTTTCTGTGTTATTGTGTTTTGAAAAACAAGTACAAACTTATATATAGATTGTAAAGATATAAAACTTAATAGAACAAGAAAATTACATCTAAATAGGAAACTAAATAGCTAAGAAACAAATATATCTTACCAAAAAAGGAGAGAGATTGCCCAGCGACTACTGCACGGCCACGACTTGGGCTACGATGCACAGAAGAGAAAGAGAGGGGAAAGGAAAATGATTCTCAGTAATATTTATATACAAGATATAAATCATATAAACGAATTTGAATTAAGATTGTTTTGTTCAAAACAAATAAGATGTTAATCCCTCTGGGGATAAAATCTATCCCACTTTTTGAGAATATATAACTCTTCCTTACACACGGAAGGAAGTTTGACAAAATTCATCAATTGCAACGATCGTATAACTTTGTAGTATCAATTAACACAATTAAAAGTTTTTATTGAATAATCATAAGCTATATATGGATCTCAGGAAGTATTTTTATTGAATTTCTTAAAACAAAATTACAACAAGCTTTCAGCAATGCAGTCTTATTGAAGCTGTAACCAAACAAGCTTGATCAAAAGACCTTAATTTGGCAGGGTCCATAAGAGCTTATGGTACTCAAATGTCTTTGCCTTTTTATTTCCCAGTGTTTATGGCTATATATTATGAACTCTTCATTTCTTTTTTTCCTTTTCCAACTGAAAGCGTTTTCTTGACTTGGAGAATTAGGTCCCAAAGAAGTCCTTTTTCACAAAAGAAAAACAAATGTCATTGAAATTCTTTTCATTTTACAAAGATTTGTAATTTAATGACTATTACGGTGAAAAAGAAAATTTCATAAATACCATTTTCTAACGAAAGTTACACATGAAAAAGAAAATCTCATTTTTGTTTTAATCCATAAAGTTTTTTTTGACAAAATTATACTTTCGGGCAAAAGAAAAAGAAAATAATATCCAAGACAACACCATATTTAAAATTTTATTTATGCTTTTCTCATACCGTTCTTTTCACGCACGTGGTGAGCACCTGATCCATTGTCTAAGCAGAGCGTGCATCTCACAAGAAAGACCAACGATTCTTTTATCGGTTGAAATCTAAACCAACACAACGTACGAAAATTATAAATTAATAAATTAATGACCAAAATAACGTCTCTTTCTTTGTTACCGGTCCGTTTTTCCTCTACTTTTGGTCTACTGATCACTTTGGAGAAGTACTATTTTATCACTGCTTTTGTCTCTTTAATGTCTTTTTCTCTTCCCTTTTTTTTGTTTGGCGAGTCCATTGTACCTATTAGTAATTAGTAGTAGTAGATTGTCGGTGGATTAGTAGTATCCTATGCAAAAACTGTCCTTGTACTACATAACACCTTAGTTGCTTTTTTCTATTTTTTTTAATGGGTGTTCTGTTTATAGTATATACACTTCACTTTCACTTCTATTTCTCACTTGTATCTCAGTATCTTGCAAATCAAGCTTCTGGGTTTGGTGCATTCAAGTCTTCAAGTTAAGTTTCTCCATCTTTTGAGCCACAGATTGGTGCTTTTGATCAATAATGAACTGTTAATACAACTTGATCGCTGCACTAGGCCAGGTAAGCACTGCAACCAAGTCTTTTTCTTCTTTGTCTTGGGATTTTGCTTTCATGGCAGCTTGCATTTTGTGCATTAAAGTAACCTTTCTGATGCATAAGATGAATAAAGGGTTTTCCTGTAACTGTAAGGCCATTGTTCGGGCCATGTTTGGATTTTTGTTCTGTTTCATATTTGCTATCCCTTAAGAATTAGTGAGCTTTATTCTTAGGAGTAATTGAAACTTTATAACTTATAAACATCAAATTCTTCTTGGAAATACTTCTCAAATCCATTTTGGCTTTGGAAAGCAAGAAAGTACTTTCTAGGAGTAGTTTTTATGTGCTAGCCAAAGGCATGCCATGATTAGCTTCTTGATTTCACATTCCATTTTCATATCCTTCTTGTATACTTATCTCTGTGATTAGTGATAATCGGATATAAATGTGAATTATGAGTTCAATACATCACTTATTCACAACTTCTTGTGGGCTAATAGTTTTCATTTCTCTAGTGGAAAACTCTTTTCGCTCCGCTTAGCCCTATCCCCCTCTAGAGGTAATTTAGTGATAGGTTCTATAGGAACAATCCTATTTGATCAAATACCTAGCGTCAAACTCTTATGTTCCTTTCATTACAGTATTTCTGAAGAAGTTCCTGGATAACAAACCTAAAGGTTTTTTTATTGATGATATCGACATCGATGCTAGTATGGTAAAATACCCTCCTAACCCAGCAGATAAAGTACATTACATAGTCCGTTTTAGGATCCATACAGTGACTTTGGCATTGGAAGTTTCCAAAATTGGTAATATGGGTAGGGTGAATTCAACAATAGACGTCTGGTGGCATTCCAGCCTTTCTTCTCCTTTTCAAGACCTATCTGAAAAAGAATCCGGTATTTCCTGGCCGTGAATATCTGAATAGGGCGAACTGCCCTGTGGATATTTTTGTTTCGGAACAAAACAATTAGAATTAGGCTCGGTCAACTAGAATGCGTATAATCCATATAGGGATCTTCCAATTGAGAAGATCCATCGACGTGAGATGAAGAGAAAGATATCCAGAGTCATTCTTTGGTAAATAATCACTGTGTCAGACTCAATAGAATTTGATCAATCCTTTTTTTTTGCCGTTAAGGTGGAGAACTGAACCAAGAATTCTCTTTCTTTATCATCAATCTAATCAAAGTTCTCACACTTCCCTTTAAATATTATAGTTCAAATACATTTACTCAAATTTAATTAGTGCTGTGTGATTACATTAAGCCACTTTCATAATAGAATGTTTTATGTTTTTCCCTTAATTAGGATGGTGGTGTTATGGTTTGTGTAGTTGTTATTGTTGGAATTTTGGGTTATGTTATAACATTGTACATGTAAACCTGTTATCTAATAAAGGACCCAATTAAGTGATATAATTTTTATGGGTCTCCAAAGTATCAAGGTTCTTTAGTATGGGCCACCTTATGTGTAGAAGCCCGATGTGGTATGAGTTTTTGTTAATGGGCCAAAGACCTAATGCATATGTGCGAGGTAACTATTAGGGTTATGGTCCATAAGGCACAGAGATATAAATAGACATCATGGGAGTGTGTTAAAATTTTATTGAAACAGACAGTTCTTCTCCCTCCCTACTAACATTCAGTTTATTGGTTCCTATACCAAAGGTGGTTCTCCCTGTAGTCTTAGAAGATCAACCCAAGGAAACTTGCTTGCAATAGATTCCGGTTCGGTTTTCTAACTTATCTTCTCAATATATATATATGAATTCTTGATAAATTTAACATGAGAGATCTTGGCTGTATTGTTGATGATTATGTGTATTAGTATCTAGATTAAAATCTAACATTTATAACCTCACAATCAAAGACACTATGTTAAGCCATTGAAAAGATTCCTTCTCAATGCTTTTGCAGTTAGTGAGATTATCTTTTCATTGTATTATTTTTATGTTGAGGACTTGAGGCTGTTGTGAATTATCTGACTGGCAGGCAGAGAGAATTACAGATTTATTATCAATTGCCAACTCTAAATGACACAGATAAATTCTTAAACTATCATAGGCCTCACCAATTCCCTTCTTTAACTTATAATCATTGGAGTGACTCATTTGTTGATGCCTTTTCTATTATCTGCACTAAGTTGATAATGAAAAAGTTAAAAGAGTTTGCTTTATGTTCTTCAACAGAGAACTGAAATCATGGACCCCAAGACATGGCTTTGGAGGAAAAAATCTTCAGACAAGACAACTGTTGCAACTGACAAAGTTAACATTTCTTTGAGACGAATCGATGAAGAGGTAACCCAAGCTTCCAAATTTTTATATGTAGCTCCACTTCCATCTAACCCCCTTCCTCCACCTTGAACATGTGAAAATGATCTTTAAAAAGATGCACACCTATTTATTTTTCTGTCCCTTTTTCACCTTCATTGCACATATTTTAATTTCATATTTCACAATGGAGATGTTAAATCTTATTGTTGAATTACCATTTGATTATATTAGGTACAAATGCTCCCAGCAGAGAGAGAAGTTAGAGCAGAGAAAGCTGTGAAAAATCTAAATGAGAATCTAACTTCAATCGTGTTCGATTGTCACGCTAAAGATGACTTTGTGACAAATTGTGCAAAGAAGGCACCAGAAGCCATTGCAGGTGATCTATCATCTCTCTCATTTCCTGGATGATTCCTTCACTTTGGCTTTTGCATAAATCCGATAAATAAATTCTTTTCTTTTAGACCAGGAAAAGGCAGAAGCAGAAGCAATATTTCTGAAAAAGGAACTAGATGAAGCTCTAAGGCAAGGAGTAGCTGCAAAGGAAAAACTAACTCATTCAGATGCTGCATTGAAGGAATGTATGCAGCAATTAGATTTTCTTCAAGACGAACAGGAGCGAAGGATACATGATGTTCTCATGAAGGCATCAAGTGGATTCGAGAAGGCACAAAAAGCATTGGAGGAGAAGTTAACAGAGGCAAATAAAAGGCTTGAAAAGTTAGGTGCTGAGAATTTTCATCTGAGTAATGCCCTCCTAGTCGAAGAGAAATTGGTTGAAGATCTGCATAAGTGTAATTCTCAGACAGAAGCAGAATTCAATGCACTAATGGCTAGATTATGTTCCACAGAAAAAGAAAATGCTTTTCTGAAGTATGAGTTTCATATTCTTGAGAAGGGGCTTGAGATTCGAAATGAAGAGATGGAATATAATAGACAATCTGCTGATCTAGCACATAAACAGCACCTGGAGAGTGTAAGGAAAATCACAAAGTTAGAAGCAGAATGTCAAAGATTACGGTTCCTCATGCAGAAGAGGCTGCCAGGTCCTGCTGCTATGCTGAGAATTAAGAATGAAGTTGAGATGCTGGGAAGGGACCAGACAGAGATGAGAAGAAGAAAGATGAATCCCACAAGAGATTTGATTGTCAGAGACTCCACAGTGGAAAACTCTCTTGAATTCCCAAGTAATAAGGCCAATCTCCTGATAGAGCAATTACGTGACATGCAAGAAGAAAACAAGACTCTCAAAGAAATAATGATCAAGAAAAACACTGAACTCCATTCTTCGAGGTTAACGAGCTCTCGGACAGCTTCCAGACTAGCGGAGGTTGAGGCTCAGCTTAAGGAGCTTTCAAAAGGTCAGAAATATATGGAGCTGGCGAGGTGTAGTAGCCCTATATCAAATGAACTTTCTCGAATGTCCAGCTTTGACATTGGCAGTGATGATGGGGTAAGCTCTTCTGGGTCATGGGCCAGTGCTTTAATTTCAGAATTGGAGCATTTCAGAGATGGGAAACTCAGGAATTTAAGGGAACACAAGGTTAGTCAAGTTTCAGACATGAGTTTAATGGATGACTTTGTTGAGATGGAGAAATTAGCCATCATCTCTGTGGAAACACCTTCAAGAGGGAAATGTCATCCTAGTAGAACCAGTGATGAACTGGTTCCAGTTGTAAAAAGTCATTCGGGCTTCAGTGATGTGAAACAGATTCACTCGAAAGATTTAGCAACAGAAAAATCTTTTGATTGGCTTCAGGTTGTTCTGAATGCAATCTTGGAGCAAAAGCGTATTTCAAAACGAGGCCTTGATGAACTGCTCGAGGACATTAGGATTGCTTTGGGCTGTATGAATCATCGAAAATCCCATCAAGCTGATGCATTAGCAATCTCAACGCATTCTGGAGAATCTGATCCTCTCCACATTAGTGGTTATATCACCTGGAAATCCCCGAATATATCTCCAGTCATAGGTTCGTTGCATGGAACTCCTACTATTGACACCTTAGTGGAAAAAACAAGCAATAAGCAGTTCAATCTGAGTCGGTCAATCAGTAAAATCATCAAGCTGATTGAAGGAATCAACATAACATCTTCAGTCAATTGTAATACTTTAGAAAAATGCTCAGTGAGAGATCAGAGTTCCTTCCTTTTAACAGCACCTGCAGACTATTTTGCCCGTGTTTTCCATTGGAGAAGATTTGAATTGCATGCTGTTCTGCAGCAATTCATTCACGCTTGTAATGAAGTGCTGAATGGAAAAGCTAATCTTGAGAATTTTTCCGAGGAACTGTCATCTGCTTTAGACTGGATTTTGAATAACTATGTTGACCCTAAAGATGCTTCGAGCACTAGGGATAAGATCAAGAAGCATTTTGGTTGGGATAAATCACATAGTCAAGATGAAGTTGGGGCTAGAGTGGATGGTTTAGTTGTGGAATCTGATACAGTTGATACATCCATGGAACAATCATCATGTTTGAAGTCAGTTGCTTCTTCGAATGACCAAAATTTTTCCTTTAAAATGGAGAGAACTCAATGTAATCTTCAAGAAGAAAACAGGAAGCTAAAAGATGAGATGAAGAACATGGAAGCCAGGCTGGAGTCAGCAGCTGATAAGAGTGAAGAACTGATGATTAAACTTCAGGAATCAGAACAAAAGATTGGAAGCTTACAAACAGAACTAACAACTTTGAAAGAATCAAAGGAAATAATTGAGGATCAGATTGAAAATCAAAAGTCAATCAATGAAGACCTCGATACCCAGCTTACAGTTGCCAAAGCTAAACTGAATGGGGTATTCCAGAAGTTTTCATCATTGGAAGTTGAGTTGGAATATAGAAATAACTGTTGTGAAGAACTCGAAGGAACATGTCTTGAGCTTCAACTCCAACTAGAGAGGTAACAAATGTTTTCTTGCTTTTACCTTCTATTCAAACTAAGATAACTTTTTATTGGAAGAAGAGTTTTGGTTTCTGCAATATGTATCTCACAGTGTTGCAAAGAAGGAACCACCGACATATGACATAAATCAAGAGGCAAAGCAATCTGAAAATGTAAGTCCATGAATTGTTCAATTTATAGATATTACTTCTGTATAGTTACAAGTACTAAAGCAGCATGGTAATCTACTAGAAATAGTTAAACCAAGTGTCAAAGAGTCTGATCATATTCATTCCATGACTTGTTTGTTTAACATACTAACTTGCAGCTATTACATTACGTCCACATAACAATAATGATAACATAGTTTAGAAAGAAAATATAGAAATATATGATAGTTTAGTCATTTGACTGTAAGTAATTGATATTGTTTTGGAAATCTCTTGTAGATAAATAAACCTTCAAAGGCAAATGGAAAAACTAAACCAAATGTTAAGAGACAGTTGATATGAATACTGCTGTACAAACGTGCAGGGTTGGGAGCTCACAGCGGCTTCTGCGAAGTTGGCAGAGTGCCAAGAAACCATTCTGAACCTGGGGAAGCAGTTAAAGGCAATGGCGTCACCGCATGATGCAGTACTCATCGATAAGGACTTCTCTAGCACAGATGCTGCAACCACTGCAACTAATAACAAGAAGTTTAACAAATGGTCCTCCTTACGTGATCAAATGCTAGCTGAAGATGGTCCTAAAGCAGATATTCCCAAATCTCTGAACACTAAAGGTACTTTATGCAATGAAGACTCACGGGAACCTTCCCTTCTTCCGTCCATTGATTGTAATGCCTTGGTGGTTTACACTCCAAATGCATATCCTGTTTCAAAGAATGAAGCCAACAGTACTGGTGTTGGGACTCTGGCTATTGTGCCTAGTATGAAACAAAGTGTTGGTTTTCTAAGGAAACTTCTGCTGAGAAGGAAGAAAGGGAGCAGCAAGTAATCTCGATCCGTAAGGTATGACTATAGGAAAGTTTAAGAAGCCAAGGCTGAATTCAAGAAGGAATTTTTACGGCTGCCATGGAAGCAAACGCAGGTGCTTGGTGAAGCAATAAATTCAGCAGTTCTCCTGTTTCAATTATTGAGTATTTTGGTGTTTGGATTTCCACCTTGATTATTGGAGATGGTGAAAATTTGCACTGTTTTTGTTCTATAATATGATTTTTTTTAAATTTTTTGCTGAATAAGATTTGTATAGTCTCTTTGACTGCTAATGTACATATATGTGGGGTTTTTTTTAAGGCATTTAAGAGCCTGAATAGTTTCCCATTCCCATAATTATTGAGAAAATGACACTGCTGCTAGAGAGCTTCTGATGTTTATGAGATTTGCAGTCTGCACCTTTCAGGTAACAGTCGTAACTGAGCAGCTGATAATTAGTTCCCCTTTCTAGTAATAATTGCACTCCCCAGAGGAATATCATTTGACTTGATGAGTTTTCAATGTTCTAGATCAAAATTTGCACCCCAAGAGGAATTTGAGCTCCACTGCAATATGTACACTCTGGTTCAAAATCTATACGTAATACATTTTAATTCAGATGATAACTACGCAAGATAACTTCTTACTTAGACTCAACCTACTAGTCTAACTAATAGATTATATCAATCATGAGTTGTTACATTAGATAATTAAAAAAATTTATTAAATTGTTGAGATTTTGACATCTACAATTTTTTATTTTAAAATGATGAAACATAATTGATTAGCCTAATCTACTGTCCACACGTTATTAGTCTAAATAAGAATTTATCACTGCACAAATCTCAATTTGGAGGCTAAACTTTATGATATTTTAGTCCCAAGGCTACTACCGCAAAAAGAACATCTTTGATCATCTGTCATTATTGCAGAAAACCAGCAAGAACAGTTAGCATCAAACATTGAATCTCTAAAGGTTCGTTTGGTTCACAGAAATGATTATAATGAGATAAGATTATGATTAACATGAGATAAGATAAATGAGAATTAAATAGTAGTACTTTAATACTATATTTGGTTCATGAAATTACTGAATTGGGATTAAAGTGGAATAAGAAATCTAAGTACCAAAATACTATTCATCATCTTTAACAATCTCTAATTTTTTCACAAATCTTAAAATTTAATTATTATAATATAATAATAATAATAATAATAATAATTATTATTATTATAACAATAATAATAATTATTAATTTATTATTTTATCATCATAATTATAATTAATAACTA
The DNA here is from genome assembly GCA_023935145.1 of Bretschneidera sinensis. NCBI lineage: Eukaryota > Viridiplantae > Streptophyta > Magnoliopsida > Brassicales > Akaniaceae > Bretschneidera > Bretschneidera sinensis. Next base: position 68,568,617 of record CM043698.1, on the reverse strand, counting down.
TAATAATTATTATTAGTATTATAATTATTATTATTATCACTATCATTATAATATTATTATAATTATAAGAATAATATTATTGTCAATTATAATAATATTATAAATATAATTATATTATTATAATTATAATAGTTACTATCATTATCATTATTATAATAATAATTATTATCATCATCATTAAAAATTTATTACATTTATTATTATAATATTATTTTTTATTATAATTCCTATTAATAAAGTAATAAATAATATTAATTATGAAATTATTATTTTTATATCATAATTATAATTATAATTATTCTAATTACCATAATAATATTTTTTATAATTATAATTTATTAAGAATAATAATTGATATTATTAATATAATTAATGAAATTATTATTATTATCATAATAATTATTTTATTAATATCATTATTATAATTATCATTATCATCATTATTATTTTTAATAGTATTATAATTAGAAAAATACTAATAATATTTTACTATTATAATTATGATAATAATAATAATTATTATTACTATAACATTATTATAAATAAGATTATATTATTATTATTATAATTATAATTATTATTATTATCAGTATTATTATAATACTATTATAATTATGATAGTAATACTCATTATCATTATTATAGTTATTATTATAATAATACTAATTATTATTTATTAATACTATATTATTATTTTAATAAAAATATTATTATAATAAAAAATTAATAATATTATAATAATTATAGCAATTATTTCTGTTATTATTATTATTATTATTTAAAGGGAAAAGTGGTAAAAAGAAAAATTTTAGTCCCACATGCATGTAATAGATTTTATCCATGGAGGGAGGTAGGACAAAAAAAGTGGAATTAAAAAGTAATTTTATCTCATCTTAATCCTACATGAATAATGATTCCCTTCAACCAAATGAGAGATAACTATTCATGTGGGATTAAGTTAGTCCAATCTCACCTTAATCCCACCAACCAAACAACTCCTATTTGTATATTACTTAACCTCATCAGACATAAAATTTATAGATCATTCAAAAGATTTCGTGTATAAAATTTAGAAATCATAATCTAAGAGGAAATTTAAAGATTATTTATTAAATAACCCTACCAAGCTTTATTGCTTATATAATCAAGTCCTTAAAAACTCAATCTCTGGACTTTTAAACTTTCAGTGTAGGTACCGCTCTTTTCCGCTTAGGACTCATACATCCGGCTTATTACCCAAGGTCACTCCCTTTAAAGAATGTGGATATGGCAAAGGTGCGGATTATGATGAGTAGGCATATGGAAACGAGTGAAACCTACCAAATCTAATACAAACCCTTTATAAGTAGTAAGGAGGCTCCCATGATGGGTGCGCTTTTAATGTATTAGACAAAGGGTCGTTTGTCATCCAAGCACAAAGCAAGGATGATGGGTAAGGAGCCGTCATTTGACCTTGAAGGGGGTCAAATCCCTTGTCATTGGTCTACGTGAGCAATTCCAAAGCTCGGGAGATTTTGGCGCTAAAGAGTGAGGATTTAAAGCTCTCTCTCTTACCTAGACTGAAGTCTAGCCCTTTGTGGTTCAAGGATATTAATCCAAATTTTGATTCAAGTATTATTATCACACACTACTAATAAAACTAAGCACACATTTTACAATTTTTATTCAAACAAAACAACATCAAATATTAACTTTAAAGTAATGCGGTAAAAGTAAGTATATAAAGGAAATAAATTGTTTTGACTATGAAGAAAAAAATTATTAAAATTACTTGCAAAGTATGGATGAGAAGTAAATTAAAGTGCGTGCATTTAAACTAGGTGGATTACTTATATAAGTTAAACTAGATGGATTTAGACTAAATTATTTTAAACTAGATGAATTGAACTTGAAGACTAAATTGAATGAATAAAACTAATCTACTTTAAACTAAACAAGTTAAAAAAAAAAGAAAAAGAATTAAGCTGGATAGATTTAAACTAAACTAACTTAAAGATGAGATTCAAAATAACTAGTGACTAGTAACTAGTAACATTTTTAATGGGCCAAAGGGGGCCCAATATTAACAAGGACCAAAGGGGCCCAAAATTCTTCTTTAAAAATTAAAGTTCACATGTAATTAATTACAACTTAAAATAAAACATCTAACTTAGTGAACATAAAAATTCACAAGGTACTAAACTAAAGGAAAGAACTTTAAAACTACTGTTAACTTAACATTGCATTTAACGAAGAGACTATATATGACTAGTAGCTAACTAAAGAAATACATATAACTAGTGAAAAATAAAATGCTAAGAAACTAGTAAATATCTTAAGATGAAACTTTTTAAGCGAGCCAAATTAATCTAGTCTATTTTCAAGGTGGTTTAAACACATGAATCATGCTAACAATTTATTTTGCAAAATGTAGAAGCTTAACCAACCTTCTTTGGCTAAAGAAAATTTCCACACGCGAGGATTATCCTCGGAGATCCTTGTTCTCTTGTGGATTTAGTGAAGTTGGAAGAATGATTCCAATGAAGATTAGAAGACCTAAAAAAAGGGTGGCCAAAAACGATGAAGAACTCTCACTAGTTCTTCTTTTGTGTTTCGCGCTTTTCTCTTTTTTCACCTTTCTTGAAAATGCTTTTCTCTTTTGTTATATTCCTCTCTTTGATCTTTTTACTCTTCTCTCTTTTACTCTATTTTTTCACTTCTTTCTTTCTCTCCAAACTTTCCCTATTTTCTCTCTTTTTTTGCATTACTTTGCTTTAGTGTTGTGTTCGTCTTTTTGTTTTAGCAAATGGGGGTATTTATAGGAGGAGTAAGGGCTGGACAAGATATTAAAAAAAAGAAAAATAATGGGTGAAAAGAAGATGCATGGCTGGTCATATAGGGAAAAGGAAAAGTAGTTTCAACTTTTGAGATGAAAAAAGTGTTTCACTTTTAGGGTGTAAGGTGGGCTAGAGAAGTGAGGTGTGGTAAACTGAAAAGTGAGAGGGAAAAACTTTCTGGTGGCTGGACATGGGGAAGAGGGAGGAGTTTCTTTGAGGTGAAAAAAAGTGAAGAAGAAGGTTTGCAAATAGGTGAACAAGAAAGGACATTTTGGAGTGTTTTCAATAAAGAAAAAGTAAAAGCAAAAAGGTGAGGAGAAACTCTCCTTGTTTTGGACAACCAAGGAGGGTGGAAAAGACACAATTTTCTTTGATTTTTGATATATAATAAAGCGGAAAAGCTTAGGCAAAAAAAAGAGTGCAATTACAAAGCAAAAGAAAGTCGAAAAAGACTTCACATCCTGAAAAAAATTACCTTTTTTGTGCTGTTTTTGGGGTATAAAATGTGATTTTTTGGGTAGAAAAAGGTGTTATTTAAAATTTAGGAAATGGTGAAACATTAATTGAGGAAAAGACATTATATGGAGTTCGATAGCTTTCTATGAGAATAAAAGAATAAATCTAAATCTTAACAAATAGTGTGAAATAGATTGGTAGAGAGAGGAACTAACCTAGATGGAGTTGTGGATGTTCAACAGGGTGTATGTTTGTTATTACGAAAATGGTAGATTATATGGAGTAAATAGACTATCAAATGTCATAAAGTTTTACAAGTGAATAGAAGTTGAGTTCTTGAACTTATTGGTCGGTTTGCCACTTTAGCTAGATTATAGTTGTAAAGTTAATGGCTAGAGAAGTTAATTATCGAACTAAGGTTGAGTCTAGTTCAGCATTTTAGTGGACGTCGCTGAAGAATTCTAAGTATTGTGCCTACTTTAGGAAAATACGTGTTTAGAAATAATAAATAAAGAGAATAGGGAGATGATTGGTGAAGGACCCTTGTGGTGGAGCGTGATTCGATAGGAATGTGAAAGAAGTTATTCAATAAGTGAGGGCTTAAGTAATAATTTGATTTAAAGACAAGAAAGGTTTAGAGGGGAAACAAAAAATCATTGGTCAAAGAAAATTACCTTTGGGTGAAGATACTTTGGAAGAATGGAGGAGCTGAGTCGTGTAATAAGGGGTGTGAGGTAAGTATCAAGAAAAATAGTAATTTCTTCCATTTGCGGATCTAGGTTAGGGAAATTTCAAGGTCAAAATTTTATTAGTAGGGGTGTGAGAAAGTAGAAAAGGTGTTGTTTTTTAGGTGAAAAGGTCTTATTTTGTTTGGAAAAGATGTAGCATTTGGTAAAAAAGAAGATGATGGAATCTAGGAGGGAGATGCGAGTTCAAAAAGCAAAAAAAGTAGTGAAAAATCCTCATTATGGCCAGCCATATAAGGAGAGGAGAGAGACATCTTTTTTGTTATAAAAAAATAAATTTTACCTAGAGAAAAGTGAACGAATCAAGGAGTGCCAAGTGGAGGGTGAAATTAGAAGTTAACTCTTAAAAATTAAAAGTCTTCTTGGGCACGAAATTTAGGCCAAAAGTGTTTGGGCTTAAGAAAGATCAAAAGACTTTAGTGGGTTTTGGATTGGCACAAAATTTAAATGAAGACTTTGGTATTGGATTAGTTGAATCAAATAAAGTCCAATTGATTTAAACCCAAAGTGGATTAAACGAATTAAACAAAAGGGTCTTGCAATTGCTTCTACTTCCTAATTAAATCCAAACTTTCTCATTTACCAAGTCCAAGCACACAAGGATAAAAAATTCGTCATAAGAACCCGCGCATGGTCCATTAAAATTTTTTGGAATGAAATTTGGTGTCTATAGTTTTCCCCCCTTTGATTGGGGCTCCTTTGAGAGTTCCAATCAGTGTTTTCAGAGGCGAGGGTGTTGGGCGAGGCGTTTTGCCTCAATGAGGCGAGGTGTAAGCCCCGAGATGTTGGGACGTAAGCCTTTTGAAACGTTGGGGCGTTATGAATAAAATAATATTAATTAAATTATAAAAATACTAAAAAATTGAAATAATATAAATAAATTAATTATCAATAAACTTTACTAACTTAAGACCTATGAATGAATATTTACTAAAATATTTCACAAACACACGTTAACATCACAAACACAATTTTAAGTGGTTGTTGTTTATACACTTACAATAATATAACAAATTCACATACATCTCATCTTTCATCAATAAATCACAAATCACACTCCAAAAGCCAAATTCTAATTTTCAAATTGACCAATCTATTCATCACAAGACACTGATGAGTGCCAAATATTATATATTTTGGCCCCTTAATTTACATTTGTTAGCTTAGGAATTTGCTACTTTGAGTTTTTTTTGTTGTTTTACAAGTTTACAAGCTTGGAAAGGAGTTTCACTAAATTGCCAGAATTGCTCGTACATATAAGCCATTTTTGAGGATTAAAATATATTTATTCAGGAAGAACCAGGAGATGAGCCATATAGGCTTGGAAAGACCCGGATATCTATTTTCTAGAGAATTTTACGGATCAATAAAATGATTTTTCTAGAGAAATTTATGGTAGTTTTAGTAGACAAAGGTCAAAGAGCAAAAGCTGGAATCTGCAGTATCCCACATCGGATTGGAAACACATTGCACTTGTAATGTTTCCCTATATAAGCCCCTCTTCACTTCATCTTTAGTAAGCAATCCTTGCACCATTTTGGTGCAATCTTGAGGACTTCTGCTAGCATTCTGGTGGATCTCGAAGGCTTTGCTATCACGAGGGGAAGCATCGCCCAACAGCAAGTGGAATTTCTCCCCATCTATAATCAGTTTTTAATTTACTGCTTTTGTTAGTTTTAAAGTTTAATATTTAGCACTGTTATTGTGAACTTTAGTTTCATGATTATGAGTGGCTAAAATCTTCAGTTAAAGTTGAAGATGAAGCCTCGCCGTTGTTTGGCATAATATTTTCAGATTTGTTTATACAATTCTGATGTTTTTTTTAGTATAAATGTTCTGTTCAATTATTTGAGTAAAATCTTATGATTGATTCGTTTAAATTGTTCTGTTTGATATTCAGTGTGTTTCATCTGATGGATACATCGAATCGTTTTTGATTAAATTGGATATCCTTTGTGATTTGTTAAAAGCGGATACATTGGATTGTTTTGGTTTAATTGAGATATTTGTTGTGATTTGTTTAAAGTTGGATTCATGGAATGTTTTGATAGATTATTTTTATATAGACCATGAAGATATATACTTTACTTTGGTGGGGTGGATTCAGAAACCTTAGTGTTTTTATCATTAGTCTTTAAATCAATTTAGTTTAGTTTATATTTGTTTTGCAAAAGACAATTCAAAACTTGGAACTAGGTTAAAATAAGCTTAGTTTAGATAAAAATATTTTCACAACGCAATTCCCTATGGATTCGACCTCGCACTTGCACAACACTATATTGCAAATGACTCGTGCACTTGCGAGTAATTTAAAACTCACAACAAGTTTTTGGTGCCGTTGCCGGAGAGTTGTTTGGTTTGTGAAATTTTTGTCTGAATTGATTTTATTTTTCTACTAGTTTAGTTAGCATTTTTGTTTTATTTTTTTATTTTAATATTAATATTAATATTAATTTTAATTATTTTTTATAAAAATATATAAAATTAAAAAATTAAAAAAATGTGGATGAATCCAGCACCGGTTTCACAGTCTTTAGAGGACACCCTTGATGAGTCTTAAATATTGCATATTTTAGACCCTTAACTTATATTTGTTATGCTCTTAGTTAGTAGTATTTCACTTTATTTTACATCTTTCTTGTGTTTTGTGTATTTTTATAGGTTTGTGGAGAAAATGAAGCATTTCAGGAGATGTGAAGCTTCTGGAGACATTGCAATCGATCGCACGAGATATGCGATCGAGCGCACCTGCCTACGAACGAGCGCAAGGTCAACATCCCACATCGAAATAGTTGCTGTTCAGTGCGTCTGCGATCGATCGTAACAGACATGCGATCGAGCGCACATGCGATCGTGCGCACAAGACATGCGATCGAGCGCACATGCGATCGATCGCACCATTCTGCGATCGAGCGCACTCGGGCCAGTATCCCACATCGAATCTGAAACCTGCAGTGCTCCGGGTCTTCCCCTATATAAACACCATTTGGCTTCATAATTCAGTGTACAATTCCTGATCTACTTTGGTGTTTACCGGTGGACGTCCGCCAACATTCTGGTGGATCCAAAAAGGCATTGCTACCACGAGGGGAAGCGCCGCCCGTCAGCGAGTGGAATTTCTCCCATGTAAAGTTGTTTATTTATATTCAGTTGTTTTAGTTTAAATGTTTAGCACTTTTTATTATAGTTTTATAATTATGAGTGGCTAGACTCTTCAGCTAAGGTTGAAGATGAAGCCCCGCCGTTGTTTGGCGTAGTAGTTCAGATTTGCTTGTACAAATCTGACAATTTTTAGTATAAATGTTCTGTCAATTATTTGAGTTAATCTTATAATTGATTGAGTTTAAATTGTCTGTTGGATTTTCTTTGTGTTTCATCTGATGGATACATTGAATGCTTTTCGATTAAATTGGATTCCCTTTGTGATTTGTTAAGAGCGGATACATTGGGTGCTTTTGGTTTAGTTGGGATATTCTTTGTTTTTTGTCTTATAGTTGGATTCATTGAATGTTTTGATAGGCTATATTTTTAGAACATGTATGCTTAACTTCGGTGGGGTGGATTCAGAAACCTTAGTGCTTTTTATTATTAGTTTTTAAAATCAACTTAGTTTAGTTTTAATTTATTTTGCAATATCATTCTGAAATTTGGAACTAGGTTAAGATAGAGTTAGTTTAGATTGAAAATATACTTTCACAACGCAATTCCCTGTGGATTCGACCTCGCACTTGCACAACGCTATACTGCAAACGACTCGTGCGCTTGCGAGTAATTTAAAACTCACAACAAGTTTTTGGCGCCGTTGCTGGGGAATTGTTTGGTTTGTGAAAATTTTTGGTCTAAAATGGTTTTATTTTTCTACTAGTTAGTTATTTTATTTTATTTTTGTTAAAAAAAAAAATCATGTGGATGAATCCAGCGCCGGTTTCACAGTCTTTAGAGGACGCCCTCAAGGATTTCATTAAAATGACCGGCCCGTCCCTCAATGCTGCCAACACTTTCAATGTTGAAAGCTGTTCCATCTGTGATAGTCCCATGCATCTAGCACAGAATTGCCCAATAATACCGGCTTGTGCCGTGTATCCTATGGAACAAATGAATGCTTTCAATGACTATTGTTGGCAATCAAATGGATCTTGCTCTGAAACATACAATCTAGGGTGGTGGGACCACTCTAATTTTTTATGGGAGCAGAACCAACCAATGAATCAGGGAGGAGCCCCTTACCATGCTCACAATCAATACACTCCCGAATTTCCTCCACCAATTCCAAGTTACAATCACTCAGCTTATCCAGCACCATCAACCGTTTTCCAAGCTCCCATTCAAGCGCCAGCGTCGGTTTCACAATCATTGGAGGACGCTCTCAATGATTTCATGAAAACGACTAGCCAATCTATGAGTGAAGTGATGAGTGCAACAATAGAAAACACCCAAGCGATTGCCACACTAGAGAGTCAAATTGATCAAATCGCAAGTTATGTGGGTGAAGGAGAGGAAGGAACGTTCCCCAGTCAAACTGAGCCTAACCCAAAGGAACAGTTTGCGGTGGGAAATTCTTCAACTCCAATGCATTGGCAGGAACAAGTGCAATCAACTGTCCCATACTTGTCTGGGAGACAAGTAGACAATCAAGTGGAAGAGAACCCTGCTATGCACTAAGGGCAAGAGAGTGGCAACAATGAGAAGAGAGATGCTGAGCCATCTACAGCCACTCATATTATTAAGGATCTCTCTAGGTCGTTTTTACCTAAAGCGCCTTACCCTGAGAGACTACAAGCGCCCAAGAAAGAAGGGAAGTCTGAGGACATTATGGAGGCATGCTTTGCTCAGTTTGAAGAGGATTTGGATTTAGATAAGTTACTTGAGCAAGCAAATACTATCATGGAGTCTGCTCCTCGGGAGAGTAGTAGGACAGAGGAGACTATGGATGAATCCCGTATTGAGGATCCCTTGGAGGCATGCTTTGCTCACTTTGGAGAGGACTTGGGCTTAGATAAGTTACTCGATGAAGTAAATGTCATTTTGGAGTCTGATCCTCGAGAAAGCAATGAGAAGGAGGAGACTGCCGCACCTGAAACCCTCAAGAAGGAACTTAAGCCTTTACCAGATAATCTTAAGTATAAGTTCCTAGGTTCAGTTGATAGTTTGCTTGTGATTATACCTTCAGATCTGGGTGATGCTCTAGAGGAGAAATTATTGGATGTCTTAAGAGAGCATAAGGAAGCTATAGGCTGGACCATTGAGGACATCAAGGGGATCAGCCCCTCGGTGGTGACGTACATGATACATTTGGAGGAGGATGCTGAGCCATCGAGGAAGCCACAAAGAAGGCTCAACCCTGCTATGCAAGAGGTTGTGAGGGCAGAAGATATTAAGCTGTTAGAGGCAGGGATCATTTATCCCATCTCTGATAGCAAGTGGGTGAGCCATATTCATGTTGTGCCCAAACGTGCTGAATTAACGGTAGTGCAGCATAAGGACGACGAGTTGGTTCCAACTCGTGTTCAGTCAATTTGGAGAAAGTGTCTAGACTACCGTAAATTGAATGCTGCCACTAGGCCTGATCATTTTCCATTCCTATTTATTGATCAGATGGTGGAGAGCTTAGTTGGGCATGTTTACTAATGTTGGGTCTGGCTGAAGACGTTAAACTTAGCGCTCATGGGAGGCACCCCACAGCTTATCTTTTCTTTTGTTTATTTATTATTTCGCATTTTTATGATTAATGTTTGTTTCCAGTATTTTTTTGTTTTCCAGTTTTTATTTTTCAGGGACAAAGCGTACTTCAGTTCAAGTTTGGGGGTATGCTATGAGCCATACCAGTCCAGATAGTTCTCCATATCTCAGGTCAGCTCTTTCCATATTAGTCACACATTGGGGTCAATGTGTAATTTAAGTTTGGGGGTATGGGAGACACATCACACACTTTGTCCTAATTTGTTGTCATAGAGATATGCTCATGTTATCGTGAAATTTTAGTTGATCTAAACATTTTCTGTGATGTGATGTCATTGGTGAGCTTAACATTTTGAACACATGATCTGGTGATAAATTTTTAAAATTTAGTTACTTACTTTAGGCATTTTGAGAATTCACATGTTTGATCTAATCTAACGAGAGCACATTAGCACAAATTATGTGAGGTATGACACGCGATTTTAATGTGTATTTTTCCTTATCTTAACTGAAACTGGATGACTTGTTGGATGAACACTTGGGCATAAAGAAAAAAAAAATTATCAATAAACTTTTCGCTGAGTAACTGGACCTCTTGCCTCAGTAAGCAGTGAGAATTCACGTCAAAAGGTGGAATTTTGCTTGGTAATATTAAGGTCGGTTTAATTTCATAGCCTTTTTGACTCGAGTTAGTAAGTCCTTAGGGGTGTCTGTACACCTAATGCCCTAAAACCATCTGATTTGGGAGTCATTGACTCAACACTCGCTACATTAGTCAATTAGAAAGCTTAAGGGAACTAAACATAGCCGTGCCTTATTAAAAAAAAAAAGAATAAAATAAAAACTATGCCTTTTTGTTCATTTTTGATGGGAAATTCGATGAATCTTGAGACATGGAGACCTTACATATTAGAGGCACTTGGAAGCTTCATTTCTATATGCTAATTCACTTTACACAGTGTCAGACTTGTGATGCCTTAACCTGCCTTTTGTAAGTAATTAGATTTTAACATTTCTATTCATTGCGAAGATGGGTTTACCTTTTTAAGCTTGCTTATGAATGAATATCATGTGATGTGTGCTCCTTAAATTTTTGGATACCATGAGTGATGACTTTATCTTTATGTTCTTTGTTTTTCATTGAGTCTTTTATTTTGTTTTGCTAAGGGACTGGCAAAATATAAGTTTAGGGGTATTTGATGAGTCTTAAATATTGCATATTTTAGACCCTTAACTTATATTTGTTATGCTCTTAGTTAGTAGTATTTCACTTTATTTTACATCTTTATTGTGTTTTGTGTATTTTTATAGGTTTGTGGAGAAAATGAAGCATTTCAGGAGATGTGAAGCTTCTGGAGACATTGCGATCGATCGCACGAGATATGCGATCGAGCGCACCTACCTACGAACGAGCGCAAGGTCAACATCCCACATCGAAATAGTTGTTATTCAGTGCATCTGCGATCGATCGTAACAGACATGTGATCGAGCGCACATGCGATCGTGCGCACAAGACATGCGATCGAGCGCACATGCGATCGATCGCACCATTCTGCGATCGAGCGCACTTGGGCCAGTATCCCACATCGAATCTGAAACCTGCAGTGCTCCGGGTCTTCCCCTATATAAACACCATTTGGCTTCATAATTCAGTGTACAATTCCTGAGCCACTTTGGTGTTTACCGGTGGACGTCCGCCAACATTCTGGTGGATCCCGAAGGCATTGCTACCACGAGGGGAAGCGCCGCCCGTCAGCGAGTGGAATTTCTCCCATGTAAAGTTGTTTATTTATATTCAGTTGTTTTAGGTTAAATGTTTAGCACTTTTTATTATAGTTTTATAATTATGAGTGGCTAGACTCTTCAGCTAAGGTTGAAGATGAAGCCCCGCCGTTGTTTGGCGTAGTAGTTCAGATTTGCTTGTACAAATCTGACAATTTTTAGTATAAATGTTCTGTCAATTATTTAAGTTAATCTTATAATTGATTGAGTTTAAATTGTCTGTCGGATTTTCTTTGTGTTTCATCTGATGGATACATTGAATGCTTTTCGATTAAAATGGATTCCCTTTGTGATTTGTTAAGAGCGGATACATTGGGTGCTTTTGGTTTAGTTGGGATATTCTTTGTTTTTTGTCTTAAAGTTGGATTCATTGAATGTTTTGATAGGCTATATTTTTAGAACATGTATGCTTAACTTCGGTGGGGTGGATTCGGAAACCTTAGTGCTTTTTATTATTAGTTTTTAAAATCAACTTAGTTTAGTTTTAATTTATTTTGCAATATCATTCTGAAATTTGGAACTAGGTTAAGATAGAGTTAGTTTAGATTGAAAATATACTTTCACAACACAATTCCCTGTGGATTCGACCTCGCACTTGCACAACGCTATACTGCAAACGACTCGTGCGCTTGCGAGTAATTTAAAACTCACAACAAGTTTTTGGTGCCGTTGCCGGGGAGTTGTTTGGTTTGTGAAATTTTTGTCTGAATTGATTTTATTTTTCTACTAGTTTAGTTAGCATTTTTGTTTTATTTTTTATTTTAATATTAATATTAATATTAATATTCATTTTAATATTAATATTAATATTAATATTAATATTAATATTAATATTCATTTTAATTTTAATTTTAATTATTTTTTATAAAAATATATAAAATTCAAAAATTCAAAAAATGTGGATGAATCCAGCACCGGTTTCACAGTCTTTAGAGAACACCCTCAAGGATTTCATGAAGATGACCGGCCAGTCCATCAATGCAGCCACTACATTCAATGTTGATAGTTGTTCCATCTGTGCTAGCCCTATGCATTTAGCATAGAATTGTCCATCTATGCTGGCTTTTGCCGAGTATCCCATGGAACAAATGAACGCTTTCAATGAATATCGGTGGAAATTAAATGGATCTTACTCCGAGACGTACAATCTATGGTGGCAGAACCACCCTAATTTTTCATGGAAGCAAAACCAACTGATGAATCAGTGTTGTGCCAATTATCCGATTACAGTTTAGGTAATGGAAACAATACAGAAGAATTATATGTTATACCCAACACAAATGCGTGCTAAATATGCTTGTGCAAATTTGGATCAAACTCGTGAGTTCTTAGGTGCCTTGAGGTAGTTAACTAAACTTTGTAAAACTCCTATTGCAAGACTATGTGTTCTAGCTTTTAAGCTTACTAATGAAGTGTTATCAAATTTTAAATTAACCAAAATTTTTGTTTATCAAAAGAACATGCATTTATCTTCCTAAAAAAAAAACTGGGACTTAATGTGTGCGCATGTATTTTAAGTGCGTGTGTGATAGTATCTAGTATCTCCCACTACCCTCAAACTTAAATGCACATTGTCCTCAATGTGTGTGGCATGGAAAGATCTGACCTGGGAGATGGAGAACTAGGTTGTTTGCTTGCTTGTATACGCCCCCAAACTTGAACTGGATGCATGCACTAAGTACCTGACAAAGGAAAACAAATGTTGTTCCGGAATATAAATAGTAGACATGTAAATATGATTAGAAATAAATGAAAAGTACTAAAATGAAAAGGATATGTCTGGGGGGCCTCCCATGAGTGCTAAGTTTAACGTCTTCAGCCAGACGGGGTATCTCCTCACTGCTGATCATCAGTGGGTGCAGTCAAGAAGGTGTCGGGTGCAGGAGGTAACTTCTGGTGTAACTGCACTTGATTGCAGGGAGTATTGCACTCGATCGCTCTGCCTTAAGTGATGACATTATGTGTGACAGAAACTAGGAATTTAGGCAGGTCAGGCGCCTGTGGATCAGTTATATAGTGCACATTTTGAAGTGTCAGGTCCTCATCCCGAGGAGGTATTGTGAGATCGAGGTACGGTTTGACGCGGTGCCCATTGACTGTAAAAGTGTGATTATTATAGGGGTCATGAATTTCCAAAGCTCCATGAGGAAAGACCTTGGTGACCACATATGGACCAGCCCAACGGGATTTTAATTTGCTAGGGAACAACCTCAATCTTGAATTGTAAGGTAGTACTCTTTGTCCCACGTGAAACTCTTTTCGCACTAATTTTTTGTCGTGATAGGCCTTTGCCCTTTCCTTGTAAAGCTTGGCATTCTCATATGCATCATACCGCAACTCTTCTAGCTCATTTAAATGTAGCATTCTTTTCTCACATGTTTGTTTCATGTCAAAGTTGAATTGTTTAATTGCCCAATATGCTCGATGATCAAGTTCTACGGGTAGATGGCATGCTTTTCCGAAGACTAGATGGTATGGGGACATCCCAATAGGTGTTTTATAAGCTGTTCGATATGCCCATAGAGCATCGTTGAGTCTTAAGGACCAGTCCTTTCAATTGGGGTTTACTGTTCTCTCCAAGATGCTTTTGATTTCTCGGTTACTTATCTCCACTTGGCCACTAGTCTGAGGGTGGTATGGGGTGCCAACTTTATGGGTTATGCTATATTTTCTGATGAGTGCAGCAAAAGAATGATGATGAAAGTGGCTGCCTCCATCATTGATGATTGCTCTTGGTGTTCCAAACCGGGTAAAAATGTTATCCTGTAGAAACTTTAATACCACTTTGTGATCATTAGTCTTTGAGGGGACTGCCTCAACCCATTTAGACACATAATCCACTCCCACAAGAATATATAAATTACCAAATGAGTTAGGGAAGGGACCCATGAGATCAATGCCCCATACATCAAAAAGTTCTGCTATGTGGATATTTTGTAGGGGCATTTGATTTCGGGATGAGATGTTACCTGTTCGTTGGCATCTATCACAAGAGTTGCAGAATGTGAAGGCGTCTTTAAATAAAGTAGGCTAATAAAATCTGGATTATAGTACCTTAAGTGCTGTCTTCTTGGCCCCAAAATGTCCTCCACAAGCAAATTAGTGGCAGTGTTGCAATAAACTCAAATGCTCCTCTTCCGAGACACATCGTCGTATGATCTGATCGGGACAGAATTTGAAAAGGTAGGGATCGTCCCAATGGTAGTGTTGAGACATGGATATCAACTGCTTCTTTCCTTGTGTTGTCATACCTGGGGGAAAAACTTTAGCAGTTAGATAATTGTCAATTATCTAACTCCTATGGTAAACTCCTATGATAATTGACAATATCTGCATACCATAGGAGTTTTACCTCTAGTGTGAATAATTGCTCATCAAGGAAGTTCTCATTTAAAGGCAATTCATTAGTATCGTTCTCATAGGGTAGTCTTGATAAGTGATCTGCAACCACATTCTCACTGCCCTTCTTGTCTTTGATTTCCAAATCGAATTCTTGCAGTAGGAGTACCCATCTGATTAACCTAGGCTTTGCATCCTTTTTAGAAAATAGATATCTCAAAGCAGCATGGTCAGTATAAACAATAACTTTTGAACTAATTAGATATGATCTAAACTTCTCTAAAGCAAAAATAACAGCTAACAATTCTTTTTTAGTAGTGGAGTAGTTAAGCTGAGCATCATTTAAAGTTCTAGAAGCATAGAAGACAGCATGAGGTACCTTATTGATTCTTTGACCGAAGAAGGCTCCCAAAGCAAAATCACTAGCATAACACATTAACTCAAATGGAAGGCTCCAATCTGGTGCCATCATTATCGGAGCTGAGGTTAGAACATCTTTAAGTGTGTTGAAAGCTGTCATACAATTGTCAGTCCATTTGAATTTGGTATCTTTAGCTAACAATGCACACAGAGGTCTTGAGACTTTAGAGAAGTCCTTGATAAATCGTCTATAAAAACCAGCATGTCCGAGGAAGCTTCTAACACCCTTGACTGTGAGAGGGGGAGGTAGCTTTGAAATAATGTCAATTTTGGCCTTGTCTACTTCAATACCTCTGTTGGAGATGGAGTGACCCAACACAATGCCTTGTTGAACCATGAAGTGACATTTTTCCCAATTTAGCACCAAGTTACTTTCTTCACATCTCTTTAGGATGCTCTCTAAATGATTTAGGCATTCATCAAAACTGGACCCAAAGAAACTGAAGTCGTCCATGAATACCTCAATGTATTTCTCCACCATATCGAAAAATATGCTCATCATACATATTTGAAAAGTGGCTGGTGCGTTGCGTAACCTAAATGGTATTCTTCGATAAGCGAATGTACCGAAAAGACAAGTAAAGGTAGTCTTTTCTTAGTCTTCAGGGGTTATGGCAATCTGGTTGTATCCATTGTACCCATCCAAGAAACAATAGTAACTGTGGCCAGCTAGTCTTTCTAACATTTGATCAATAAATGTCAAAGGGAAGTGATCTTTTCGAGTGACCTTGTTTAATTTCCGGTAGTTAATACATACTCTCCAACCGGTTGTTTTTCTTGTGGGTATGAGCTCTTCATTTTCATTTTTCATTACTGTGATCCCACTCTTTTTAGGAACAACTTGAACCGGGCTTACCCACTTACTGTCAGAAATAGAGTAGATGATGCCAACATCTAAGAGTTTCAATATCTCAGTCTTTACTACCTCTTTCATGTGCGGGCTAAGTCTTCTTTGAGTGTCTCACGTGGGCCTTGCTTCATCCTCAAGTTATATATTATGCATGCATTTTTACAGACTTATTCCCTTGATGTTAGCAATGGTCCATCCAATGGCGGATCTGTGCTCCCTTAAAACTCTCAATAATTTGTCTTCTTCTCCCATACTCAAATTAGCAGCCACAATTACCGGTAATGTTTTCTTTTCTCCCAAATAGGCATAAGTTAGATGTTCCGGCAACTGCTGTAATTCCAAAATTGGTGCCTGGACAATTGAAAGAAGAAGAGTGGTATTAGTGGGCATGAGAGTTTCAAATGGAGGAGCATACTTACTTGAATATTTTGGAGAAGCCTCAAGAAGGTGCACAGTTTTCATGATGCGATTAGTGATATCTTCTGATCTTTGCTCAATATCCATAGTTGTAAGGCTATGAGTAAGAGTAGTCTCCAAGGGATCAACGTGCTGGACCTGAAAAACTTGCTCAAAATTTTTTTGTATCATACATACATTAAAGCAGTCCATATCATCTTGAGGTAATTTTAATGCATCAAATATTTTGAATTCTATTTTCTCCCCATTTACTTTCATACTTACTGTACCATTTTTTACACAAATTTTT
Organism: Bretschneidera sinensis; assembly: GCA_023935145.1. Lineage (NCBI taxonomy): Eukaryota > Viridiplantae > Streptophyta > Magnoliopsida > Brassicales > Akaniaceae > Bretschneidera > Bretschneidera sinensis. Next base: position 68,551,823 of record CM043698.1, on the reverse strand, counting down.
GTATCAGTCGTTCTCATGAAGGGTCCACCTAAAATGATGAGCAAGAGTAATGGCATGGGGCATTCCTCCATATCTAACACAATAAAATCTACGGGTAGAATGAACTCACCTACTTTTACTAGGACATCCTCAAGAATACCTCTAGGTCTTTTTACACTTCTTTCTGCCAATTGCAAGATAATGGAAGTAGGTTGCAGCTCCCCCAATCCTAGGGTTGCAAATACCGTATATGGTAGCAAATTTACACCCGCCCCCAAATCTAGTAATGCTTGTTCAAATAACTGATCACCTATCCTATAGGGAATAGTAAAACTACCCAGATCTTTTGGTTTTGGTGGGTGTTTTCTTAATAGCACAGCACTTACCTCTTCAGTTAAGGCTACAGTCTCATGTTCTTGAAATTTTCTTTTATGAGTGCAACATTCCTTTAGAAATTTAGCATAAGCTGGGATCTGTTGAATTGCATCTAACAAAGGGATGTTTATTTCAACTTTTCGTAAGGTTTAAAAAATATAAAGTAATTTATTCTCATTCTTTTGTTTTATTAATCTCTGCGGGAAGGGTGGTGCATTCACCTTCTCCGTCTCCCTTACCTTTGATGTTGTTGCGGATTCATCGATCCCTATTACTTTACCATTTCTGAGAGTCGTGACAGCTTTAAGTTGTTGATATCCCCCAAGGTGCTGTGTTGGAATCTCCTTTTGCTTTCTACTGCTCACCTCCTCAGCTAATTGTCCTATTTGTACTTCTATCCTTTGGATGGCTTGTTCATGTTTTGCTGTGGTTTGCCTTAGTTCGGTCCGGAACTGTCTTTCTTTTACCATGAACTGGTCTTGTGAAGTCATGATCTGTTGTTGTTGAGTTGCTAATTGTCTCACCAGGCTTTCAAGGTCATTCTTCTTTGGTTCAGGAGCAGGTTGGGTTACTGGTTGGAAAGTTCTTTGCTGCCTTTGATTGTTTTGGTTGTTGCTCCATGAAAAGTTCGGGTGATTCCGCCATCCAGGGTTATATGTGTTGGCATAAGGGTTGTTCTTTGGTGGATAATTGTTCGGACCCACAAAATTAGATTGCTAATGATCTTTACTTTTGGTTATATGTCTACCTCGTAAGGAGAACTGCTATGTGTGTTCGCTTAGGGTTTCGAATAGTTCCATCGTCGCTTCGCTGCTTTTTTCCATCAGCACTCCTCCATAACCTGAATCAACAATATTTTTGTTAGAATCACTTAAACCTTCATAAAAGGCTTGTACCAGTTCATCATTGGGTAGATTGTGGTGTGGGCACTTGAGTAGTAGCTCGTTGAAGTGTCCCCATGCCTCGAAGAACAGATCCCCATCTTTTTGTTGGAAGGATTGTATTTCTTTCCTCATTTGCCGTGTCTTCTGGGCTGGGAAAAACTTTTTTTAGAAATTTGCTCGCCAACTCCTCCCAAGTGTGGATGGAAACTGCAGACAAAGAATTATACCATACTTTAGCATTATATTTCAAGGAAAAGGGGAAAAGAATTAACCTTATTCCTTCTTGGTCTAATCCTCGGATGTGCTGGAATTTGCAGAGGTCGAAGAACTCTCGAAGGTGTAGATGAGGATCCTCACTAGGTGTACCCTTAAAGTGAGTTAGTGCACTGAGTATTTGCGGCGATATGTAATAGTTTCCTTCCGCCTCAGGTTGATACGCAATGCATGACGGTTGTTCGAGGTTCTGAGGGATGAAGGATTGCTTCATCGGCCTTCGTTCAGGGGGTTGTGGTTCAGCTATTTGTTCTGCCATTGGTATCTCTTCCTCACTCTCTTCTCTTATTTTTTCCGAGTTATTCCTAAACCTTTGTCGGATAGATTTCTCAAGCTCGATATCAAAGGGAAGGATTGCTGGATTCTTGGACGACGTTCGTGCATGAATTGGTGGCTGATATGTGAGTTCAGCAGTCAGACACTGCTGTTCGGAGCACTCTTTGCCTCAATTGCACTCGATCGCACAGGAAGGTGCGCTCGATCGCAAGTGGCACAGAGGAGTACCTGAAACAGAGAAAAAGAAAATTAGAATTATAAGATAATAATTTTAAAAACAGCAATATTTAAATGAAAAATTAATACTAAAAAGAAATTTAGTGCAATCCCCGACAACAGCGCCAAAAACTTGTTGTGCTAATTATCTACCTAAATTAATATGTAAATAATCGCACTCGTTTTACTTGTAAGTGCACAAGGTCTGTGGTAGCATAGTGTGCAAGTACGAGATCATTTCCATAGGGATTGGTGAATTTATTTCTAGGACTAATTTCTTCAAGTTTGAAAAGAGAAATAATAGTTGATTATGAGTGAATAACAATAATGAGAATATAGGACTAAGATATCCACCCTAATTATACTTTCCCACTAAGTAAATTTTCAATGCTCTAGCCTTATCATGAATATCTAATGGTTGCCAACCTAAGGGCTTGGTCCACACCTTAGGCTATTGATCTCCCTATGCAACGAGTTAGGTATGGTGTATACTCTAACTCTTTTCTCTCTTAAGGGATTCAGCGTGGGTGTATATTGAGTTGTTCTTTAAGAGAGCATGAGGGCTGTGAAGATCGGCAACCACACAGGACCTAGGGCTTAGTCTGCTTCCGGTTTCTCATGTTGATTAACCTGGGAATCCGGTGTGGATATCCCTTGTTACTAATATCGAACCCAGGACTCGGTCATCCAAATTGATCCGACTAACCTATCCATACCACATGCATATGTTGATTAGGCACACACATACGAGGAATTTAAATACAAACAGGTATTAATCAAGTTAAACATTCAGACAGGGCTATAGCAAAGATAGTCAATGAATAGATATGTGGAAAATCATAACTAGGGCTTCAATCAAGCCCTATAGGTGTTTAGTTACACATGCTAAGTAGAATAAACATGCTAAACATTATGAAAATAAAAACTGAAAACTAAAACCGAAGAAGTCTCGGGAGACGAGTCGTCAATTCCTCCCCTAAGCTCTCTACTTCGAGTCTAGAACAAAAGATGATCTATTATGTGTTTTTACAAGGCTATTTATAGGGTCCTGAAACCCTAATTCCTATTTGGAGTCGGAGGACTTCTTTCTAATTCTGGCTTCTGCCGCCTCTGGAGTAATTGCGCTCGAGCGTATGCGGATTGTGCTCGAGCGCAGGTGTGCGCTTGAGCCTTCTTCAAGTGCACTATTGTCCTTGTGCGCTCGATCTCAATGAGGTGTGCTCGAGCGCACCTTGCTGGATGGCAGAACTTCATTTTTGCTCCTAAAAGCTCCAATTTATTATCTTTTTGTCCAAGTCTTGAGAAAAATACATAAAATACGAAAATGAAGTAAAATCCATATAATTAGCTAGGTAAAGAGTCTAACAAGTGTAAATTAGGGGCTTAAATATGACTATTTAAGCACCTATCAATCAAGGAGGAGCCCTTCATCATGCTCACAATCAATACCCTCCCGGATTTCCTCTACCAGCTCCAAGTTATGGTCGTTCAGCTCATCCAGCACCATCACCCGCTTACTAAGCTCTCACTCAAGCGCCAACGCCGGTTTCATAGTCTTTGGAGGATGCCCTCAAAGATTTTATGAAGATGACCAACCACTCCATCAGTGAAGTAAGGAGTGCGTAAATAGTAAACACAAAAGTGATTGCCAAGATAGAGAGTCAAATGGATCAAATCGCAAGTCACGTGGGTGAATGAGAGAATGGAAAGTTTCCCAGTCAACCTGTGCCCAACCTGAAGGAACAGTTTGCGGTTAAAAATTCATTGACTCCTATACATAGACATGAACAAGTGCAATCGATAGCCACATTGAGGTATGGGAGACAAGTGGACAATCAAGTGGAAGAGAACCCTGTTATGCAGCAAGGGCAAGAAAGTGGCAATAAGGAGAAGAGAGATGCTGAGACATCTACAGCCACACCTACCATTAAGGATCTTCCTGGGTCGTTTGTACCTAAAGTGCCTTACCCTGAGAGATTACAAGCGCTCAAAAAATGAGGGCAGTCTGAGGATATTGTAGAGGCATGCTTTGCTCAGTTTGGAGAGGATGTGGATTTGGATAAGCTACTTGAGCAAGCAAATGTTATCTTGGAGTCTGCTCCTCGGGAGAGCAATAAGATAGAGGAGACTGTGGGTGAATCAAGCATTGAGGACCCCTTAGAGGCATGCTTTGCTTAGTTTGGGGAGGATTTGGATTTGGATAAGTTGCTTGAGCAAGCAAATGCTACTTTGGAGTCTGTTCCTCAGAAGAGTGGTGAGATTGAGGAGACCACAACACCTGAACCCCCCAAGAAGGAACTTAAGCCTTTACCGGACAATCTTAAGTATAAGTTCCTAGGTCCAGCAGATTCTTTGCCTGTGATTATAGTTTTAGATTTGGTTGAGGCTCAAGAGGAGAAATTAGTGGATGTTTTAAGAGAGCACAAGGAAGCTATCGGCTGGACTATTGAGGATGTCAAGGGAATCAACCCCTCCGTGGTGATGCCCAAGTTACATTTGGAGGAGAATGCCAAGCCATCGAGGGAGCCACAAAGAAGGCTCAATCCAACTATGCAAGAGGTTATGAGGACTGAAGTGATAAAGTTGTTGGATGTAGGGATCATTTATCCAATCTTTGATAGCAAGTGGGTGAGCCCGATTCATGTTGTGCCAAAGCAGACTGGATTGACGGTAGTGAAGCATAAGGATGACGAGTTGGTGCTAACTCATGTTTAGTCAGGATGGAGAGTGTGTCTAGGCTACCGTAAGTTGAATGCTGCCATAAGGAATGATCATTTTCCACTCCCATTTATTGATCAGATGGTGGAGCGCCTAGTTGGGCACGATTACTAATGCTGGGTCTGTCTGAAGACGTTAAAATTAGCGCTCATGGGAGGCACCCCACAACATATTCTTTCTGTTTATTTATTATTTTACATATTCCTTGTTACTTTTTATTTCTAGTGTTTCTTTTGTTTTCCAGTCTTTATTTTTTTCAGGGACATCGCGTAATTCTGTTCAAGTTTGGGGGTATGCTATGAGCCAGACCAGTCCAGATAGTTCTCCATATCCCATGTCAGCTCTTTCCATATTATTCACATATTGGGGTCAATGTGTAATTTAAGTTTGGGGGTATGAGAGACACATTACACACACTTTATCCTAATTTGTTGTTGTTTTTCTTCATTTAAAAAAAAAAGAAAAAGAAAGAAAGTAAACACATGCTCATATTATTTTGAAATTTTTGTTGATCTAAACAAATACTGTGATGTGATGTCATTGGTGAGCTTAAAAGTTTGAACACATGATCTGGTGATAAAGTTTTAAAATTTAGTTACTTACTTTAAGCATTTGAGAATTCACATGTTTGATCTAATCTAACACTAGCACATTAGCACAAATTGTGTGAGGTATGACATGTGATTTTAATGTGTACGTTTCCTTATCTTAACTGAAACTGGATGACTTGTAGGATAAACACTTTGGCATAGAAACATTAATTTTTTTTTTATAATGATCATCAATAAACTTTCCACTAAGTAACTGGACCTCTTGCCTCAATAAGCAGTGAGTGTTCAAGTCAAAAAGTGGGAATTTTATTCATAATGATCATTATGAAACTTTCTGTTGTGTAACTGGACCTCTTACCTCAGTAAGCAGTGAGTGTTGACGTCAAAAGGTGGGAATTTTGCTTGGTAGTATTAAGGCCAGTTTAGTTTCGTAGCATTTTTGACTCGAGTTAGTAAGTCCTTAGGGGTGTCTTTACACCTAATGCCCCAAAACCATCTGGTTTGGGAGTCGTTTACTCAACACTCGCTACATGGGTCAATTAGAAAACTTAAGGGAATTAAACATAGCAGAGCCTTATAATTAAAAAAATTATAAAAAAATAAAATAAAACTATGCCATCGTTGTTCATTCTGATGAGAAATTCTGTGAATCTTGAGACATGGAGACATTGTACATTGAAGTTATTTGGAAACCTCATCTATATATACTAATTCACTTTACACTGATTCAAGCTTGTGATGTCTTAGCTTGTCTCTTGTAAGTAATTAGGTTTTAAAATTGCTATTCATTGCAAAAATGGGTTATGTCTTTTTTAAGCTTGCTCATGAATGAATATCATGGTTTTGAGTGCTCCTTAAATTTTTGGATACCATGAGTGATGAATTTATCTTTATGTTCTTTGTTTTTCATTTAGTTTTTTATTTTGTTTTGCTAAGGGACTAGCAAAATGTAAGTTTGAAGGTATTTGATGAGTGTCAAATATTGCATATTTTGGCCCCTTAATTTAAATTTGTTGGCTTAAGAATTTGTTACTTTGAGTTGTTTTTCGTTGTTTTACAAGTTTACAAGCTTGGAAAGGAGTTTCACTAAATTGCCTGAATTGTTTGTACAAATCAGCTATTTTTGAGGATTAAACTATATTGATTCAGGAAAAACTAGGAGATGAGCCATATATGCTTGGAAAGATCCGGATGTCTATTTTCTGAGGAATTTAAAATGATTTTTTTAGAGAAAGTTATGGCAGTTTTAGTAGACAAAGGTCAGGTTGTGCATGATTTCAGCATGACAGATCAGCCATTTTTTAGGATTAAACTATATTGATTTAGGAAGAACCTGGAGATAAGCCATATATGCTTGGAAAAATCCGGATGTCTATTTTCTGGGGAATTTTACGGATCAATAAAATGATTTTTTTAGAGAAATTTATGGCAGTTTTAGTAGACAAAGGTCAAAGAGCAAAAGCTGGAATCTGCAGTATCCCACATCGGATTGGAAACACATTGCACTTGTGATGTTTTGTTATATAAGCCCCTCTTCACTTCATCTTTAGTAAGCAATCCTTGTGCCATTTTGGTGCAATCTTAAGGACTTCTGCTAGCATTCTTGTGGATCTCGAAGGCTTTGCTACCACGAGGGGAAACGCCGCCCAACAGCGAGTGAAATTTCTCCTCATGTATAGTCAGTTTTTAATTTACTGCTTTTGTTAGTTTTAAAGTTTAATGTTTAGCACTATTATTATGAACTTTAGTTTTATGATTATGAGTGGCTAAAATCTTCAGCTAAGGTTGAAGATGAAGCCTCGCCGTTGTTTGGCATAATATTTTCAGATTTGTTTATACAATTCTGATGTTTTTTTAGTATAAATGTTCTGTTCAATTATTTGAGTAAAATCTTATGATTGATTCGTTTAAATTGTTATGTTGGATATTCTGTGTGTTTCATCTAATGGATACATCGAATCGTTTTTGATTAAATTGGATATCCTTTGTGATTTGTTAAAAGCGGATACATTAGATTGTTTTGGTTTAATTGGGATATTTGTTGTGATTTGTTTAAAGTTGGATTCATGGAATGTTTTGATAGATTATTTTTATATAGAACGTGAAGATATATGCTTTACTTTGGTGGGGTGGATTCAGAAACCTTAGTGTTTTTATCATTAGTCTTTAAATCAATTTAGTTTAGTTTATATTTGTTTTGCTAAAGACAATTCAAAACTTGGAACTAGGTTAAAATAAGCTTAGTTTAGATAAAAATATTTTCACAACGCAATTCCCTGTGGATTCGATCTCGCACTTGCACAACATTATATTGTAAACGACTCGTGCACTTGAGAGTAATTTAAAACTCACAACAGACACAAGCACGTTCCAAATTCCAACAAACAATAAAAAAAAAATGATGACAAGGTATTCACAATTTTTATTTTTTTTAATAGCAGATGATTCGCACTCAATTTATCATACACATATGTATAGGTATATAAATACACACATATTTATACATAAGTACATGCATACATAAATATTTATACATGCATATATACCCAAAAAATCATGGACTGAGATAAGTTAATCGTGCTAAATTCACAGGTGGATTCTCCAAATCCACGGTATATTTTGTCTTGTAGTGCGTTGGAAAACTATTTCGTCTTTGCAAGTTGGCAACCATTTCTTCCCCAAATCAAAGCCCCTTTCTCTCTTTCTCTCTCTCTCTTCTCTCTCAATACTCAATGATAGAAGCCGAACCTATCACCATCTTAACTCCAATCTGTGAACTTTGCGGCAACTCTGGTGGCTTCCACTATTTCACCGCCTTTTCTTCTTCCTCAGATCTCTCAGACAAATAAAACACGGACTCACCCAACTCTTCCTCCTCCATTGAGTTCCTTCTCCCATGACTCAGCCCGAGTTCATCCTTGCTTGACCACCATGAAATCCTTCGGGGTAGCACGGATCATGGTGGCCATAGCTACAATAAATGCATCGTCGACCGTGAAAAAAGAATTGGACACCTCTGATGCAGCCACATGACGACTCTTGAAGCCCTTTGATGAGGATCCAAATCCTTTTGATGAGCTCCTCCATAACTTCCAAATCCTTATCTTATTGGGCTAATGGCTTATTAAAAAAAATGCATTGGGCGTACGCTCGGGGCATCAAAGGCATATGCCTCATCTTTGGACAAATGCCCAGACCCGAAAAATGCATGCCCAACAACAGATACACCAAAGGTTTCACGCCTTGGGGTGTTTTAGCCCTGTTTCACCTCTGGACGAGCCACAGGCGTGCCCAGACTCCGCCTTTTTAAACACTGGTTCCAATCAAAGGCTATGAGTGACCGCTGTTTCATTTCAAAATTTTAGAACGACAAATATATGATGTGCACATAAAAGTAAACATATTGTTGGGAAATGTTGGTGTCATAGGATCACCTATGAGAATGATACGTACCTGGAGTGACGGAGCTGTCGTCTGTTCACTCGTATAATACTTCTGGATCGACTGGTTTCTATTGTGAGGACTTTGGTTTGCTTGCTGACGAGGACTTTGGTTTGCTTACTGATGAGGATTTTGAGTTTGTGATTTTACCTGCTAATGAGAACTTTGATTTGTCTGCTGACAAGGACTTTAGTTTGTGATTTGGCTTGTTAATGAGGATTTAGGTTTACCTGCTGACGAAGACTTTGGTTTGTGATTTTGCCTTCTAATGAGGACTTAAGTTTTTCTATTGACGAGGACTTTGGTTTGCCTACTGATAAGGACTTAGGTTTGCCTGTTGGCGAGAACTTTGGTTTGCCTGCTGACGAGGACGTAGGTTTGTGTAATACCCATGTTCTTAAAGTAAGGGTAAAGAAGTAATTTGATAAATATGACATGAAATTGAAATAATATATGAAAGATTTATTATTGAATAAAATAAATCTTTTGAAAAAAGGCCTGGACATTTAAGAGAAAAGAAAAAAAAAGTTTCAGATGTTGTAAAAAGAAGAACAAGAAAAAAAAAAAGAAATTCTAAACGTTGTAAAAAGAAGAAAAAGAAAAAGAAAAACCAGTGGACAACACCTGGAGTCCAAGTGTTGTCAAAAAAATTGCACAACCCATTTGCATGTTAGACAGCACCAAACAGTGCAAAATAAGGTGGTAGGGAGATTTCAATATAAATATAATTTTTGTTTTTGTTTTATTTTATTTCCTACCAAATCCTGTTTGGTTTTCTTCTTTCTACAATTCAAATTACTCCTTTTTCTTAAACACTTAAAGACTCAAAGAAAAGTTAAAAGATTAAAATTTTGAAGTGGTTTACGGGAGAATTTTAAAGAGATTTGAGGGAAGGTCTAAGAAAAACAAAAGGTCATAATGTGAATTTTATTTTTTGAAATTTAGCATACATGAAAATTTTCTGGAATTTGATGTAGAAATTTAAAGGGTATGAATTATGGAAGAATTGAAAAATAAATTAGTAATTTAAAATAAATACTATATCAGGTGTTAACGATAAAAAATCGGACGAAATTGCTGAAAGGAACATGAAAGGCAAGGAGTTGATTCACGGGTAGCTTTAAGTGCTACGTGGTGAGTTAGATTTACTTTTAGTAATCTAGATAAATATAAGATATAAAGTGATGATATTTGAATTAGTTATTAAACTATGATAGGATGATATGTGAAAGTTGGTTGATGGATATGATATGAATAATTGATACGTTAAAATTTTGTTACATGAGAAGTAAAATTAATGAAATAACGAGTTGACGAAATATATAATGACAGGATATATGAAATTCTCGACAAGTTATGATTGATAATTTGATATGATATATGAGGAAATAATTTGACAAATATGTTAAAAATAATAATTTTGAGAAAGAGTTGGATAGCTAAATTGAATGTTTGAATGTATGCTTGTTTTATATTATTACTCATATGCATATTTCATATTATTGTTTATATGCATATGCATGAAATGAAAAGAACTGGGAAGGTAGCTGGTCCAAATGAAATAAAAGAACAGTGACAGCCGGTATATACTGGAAATAAAAGAACTAGGAAGGCAATCGGTCTAAATGAAACCGTGACATTCGGTATATGCTGGAAATAAAAGAACTGGGAATGCAGTCGGTCTAAGCTAAAACATGTCGACATGTGGGAAGACATTCCCAAATAATAATATAATTTAAATTGATGCATTGATTTTGTTTTAAATATTGATTATTATTGCTTGAGATACTAAAGTGTTATTCTTGATTGTAAATTTATTGATAGATGAATGAGTCTCACAGAGAGACATATATGATGAGAAAGAAATATGAAAGTATATTATGATAAGAATTATCTGAGTGATTGATTATATGCTATGAACCTCATAACGAGGTAATTATGAGGTAGAATTGATTATCTCAAGATGATTAAATATATGAGAATAAGAGATTGATAAATTATGAGGATTATGATACGAGTAGTGATAATAGAATGATATTATCGAATTATATGAGATATAAATGAATGAATATTGGAAGATTATTTGAAAAATTGAATACTTCTAGTAAATTTAATTCACCGAGCTTGTTAAGCTCACTCCTCATTGTTAAATAATTTCAGGTAGCAAGCATGACAGATAGATTGGTGAGCTGATATTTAGACTGAGTCATTATCTGTAAGCCACATGGTCCACATCTTCAGACTAATGGAAAAAAAAATATATATTTGTAAATATTCATGCATAATATGTTGTATATAATGTTTCAGTTGGGATCTTAATAATGTAACTCCCCTGTTGAGAGTTGAGGATTTATGTATGTAGATAATTCAGTTGATGTTTTTATATGTTTCTTGCTGGGATTTCAAAATGTGACGACACCATCTCAGGGGTGGCCAACCCGAGATGGGTCGTTACAATTTTTGGTATCAGAGCATTAGGTTTTATGATTCTGTAGACTGCATAAAAAGAAAGAAAGTGAAAGATTAAAATAAATTATATTTTAATGCATAGTCTGAGGATGTCACGTGGACATGGGAGACCTAGAGTTAGAATTGCTAACCAGAGAGGGTGTGGTAGGCCCCAATTTTTAGACGAGCTGAGGTTGAGATGAAGGTTGAGTTAGAGTGAGTTTCCTAGAAGGGAAAGTGTTGATAGTATAATTGATACTAGTAGGGGTGTGAGAGAATCTGGAGTTGAAAGAGATGAGCTAAGAGAAGCTTTTGCTCATTCTCTTGAGAAAATGATTGTAACAAATGATAGAGTTGATAGTCTATAGCATAAACTTGATGAATAGGCTAAAGCAGTGCCTGGTGTTGTTGTAAATCCAGTAATGGTAGACGTTTAAAAGGGGAAATGTGAGTTTATGCATGAGATGCAGGGATATTGTTTTGTTAGATATATTAAGTTGAATGCTTTGTTATTTAAAGGATCTATGAATCCTTTTAAACATGAGCTATGGGTGAAACATTTAGAGAGATTATTTGGTATTTTACAAGTGACTGACAGACAGAGGGTTACATTTGCTTCGTTTAAGTTAGAAGAAGAAGTGTTAGAATAATAGGAGGATACCCTTCCCAGGGTGAGTGCATATGTTGATAGACCCTTAACTTGGAATAGGTTTAATGATGCTTGTTATTTTATAAATATTGCTCATATACTTTCAGAGCCCAACAGAAGAGAGATTTCATTTATTTGAGGTAAAATATGTTGAATGTGGCTCAGTATGATAGCATATTTTTGGTCTTGTCAAGAGTTGTATCGAAAATGGTAACATAAAGGAGAAGAAGTGTAAGAAGTTTCTATATGGATTATATTTTAAGATTAGATTGAAACTATCTTAAATGATACATTTGACTTATATTGCTTTGCTGGATATGTTGCTTTAGATTGAGATGGACACAGTGGAGTTTAGATGACATATGGAGTGGTTGAAGAGGACTAGACTTGAGGGTTTTAGAAATGAAAGTATGAGTATTTAGGATGGGTGACTAGCATAGAAAGGGCATTCCTTGTTATAGGGAATTGTAATACAGAGCTAGAGGCAAGCAGGATTTGTTGCTTCTGTAGCTCAGAGTAATATTGGTGGGACTCCTAGATTTGAAAGATAGGTTATAGGAACTAGAAGTTATGGTATAAGTGGGAGTGTACTACCTAGAGGATGTGGTAATGTGATAGAAAGACTAGAATGTGTTATAGATGTAATCAGATAAGATATTTATCCCAGAATTATCTTAATTTGAGGTGCTTTTTATGTAGAAAATGTGGACATATTAATGTTGGTTGATCCTGGTGCAACTCATTCTTTTGCATCCAGTGTGTTTATAAAGTCTATTGATGTTACATTAGTCCTTTGATGCATAATCTTATTGCTAAAATTTCTATTGAAGATAGAATTATGATTAAAACTATTTATTATGGTTGTGTAATCCGTATGGATGATAAAGAGTTTGAAGCTGATTTGTTGTCTTTGAATATGGTTGATTTTGATTTGATTCTAGAGATCAATTAGTTGTCGGTGTATCATGTCTGGGTTGATTGTTTTAAGGAAAATGTATTGTTCAGGATACCTGGACAGAAGGAATTTAACTTTTAGGGAGAATGTAAGATACTTTTCAGTTACCTTATTTCTGCCTTGACTGCCGCCTAGGGCATGAAAATGCACTTCAAATAGAGTTAATTATATGCATTTGTTGAGATTAATTTTGATTATTCTTTGAATTTCTTGATAAGTGTGGTCCTTTGGAGAATTCTATATTTTAGTGTATTTTGCAGATTTAAAAAAAAAGCCTTAAAAAATATATATAAAATATGTTCTAAAGAATCCACAACATCCGGACCAGTTCAAAGTAGGGAAACCGGGTTTCCCAAGAGAAGTGAAACAAAACCAATTATTTCTAGACTGTTAAAGATAAATTGAGCATTTTGCTCAGTCATGTTGTCACTAGCAAAGGGTGAAAAGAAGTTTCACTAAGTTGCCAGAATTACCCGTACAGATCAGTCATTTTTATGGATTAAACTATATTTATTTAGGAAGAATCGGGAGATAAGCCATATATTCTTGGAAAGATCCAGATGTCTATTTTTTGGAGAATTTTATGGCTTGTAAATATTATTTTTCTAGAGAAAGTTATGGCAGTTTTAGTAGACAAAGGTCAGGCTGTGCGTGATTTCAGTGTGGCAGAAGTAAAGGAGCTATTAAGTTATGATTTTTTTTGGGATTTGCACTGCCTGGATAGTATCATAACTGGACTAGTTTTGGATAGCAAAAACTGGGCCTGGACAGCAGCAAACGTATGACTTGGACAGCAGCAGAACCGGGCCTGGACAGCAGCAGAACCGGGCCTGGACAGCAGCAAAAGCACATGGCCTGAACAGAAACCCTAGGGCAACTTTTCTGTCTACAAAGCCGTCTCCATATGGATATATATAGGATTTTAGACTCAGAGAATATGGGGCTGAAGAGATACACACTGAATTTCTAGAGATCTGTTGTGATTATGTATTATCAGCTAGGCTAAGTTTCAACCAAGGCGAAGAAATGAACTCCTAGACATAACAGGTTTGGCTTATATTTAATTTAATATTTATGTTTTTAACATTAAATAATTATTTTGAGCTGCTCCCTTTATTTAATATCGAAGTTGATGTTTTTGTATGATAGACAATTATATTTTCTTCTTCCATAGATTTTATTTAACTCCGATGATTATTGTTCTTTTTTTCCATATAAGTTCAGTCATGCTTCTCTTATGTGTGGAATTTAAGATGCAATTGATTTTAGTATATTAATTATATATACTGGTCCTTTACTGTGTTATTGTCTCTGGATATATCGTCGATTTAGGATATAATATATGATTGACCGTTGCATTACTTGTAAAAACAAGAAAGAGATTTCTCATAATAATTTACAAAAGAATAATTTTATTTCTTTCACTATTATTTTCCTATTACGTATTTGGGATGTGAAATACGTAGTTGAGTTATAATTACTGAATTGATACAAGTTAAAGCTGTGAAATTTAGGACGGATTCTTGGACCCTTGTGTTGCTCATTATTAATTTTCTTTCACTTAATTCAATTGTTTCATTTAATTCTCAACATTTTCTTAATATTAATTTTTAATTTTGTTTCCACTATTTTTTGCCTGAGACTTTGATTGTAGAACGTTCTCTTCGTGAGATCGACACCTCATTCTATACTACTGCTAATGCATAGTACTATTTGGGCATAATTCAAATTTTTGCGCTGTTGCCGGGGAGAGCGTTAGTCTACAAAGAGGTTTTCGGGTACTATCTTTCCGAACTCTTTCTTTTAGTTTCTTTTTAATTCTAGCTTTAGTTTATTTTTCAGTTTTCTTTTATTCAAGAAGTTTTTTTAATTAATTAATAATTAAAAAAAAGAGTGTTGGTGGTATATGCGTTGGGATAGAGACGAACACGAACGATTGGTTAGAATTAGAATACCCACCGAATTACATTAGGAGTGAAACGGGTTCAAGCTCTAACACAATGAACAATCACGGAGATGACCCTATTAGGACTCTAAATGACTACATTCATCCCACACGCACATCTACACCATCATGCATCATGTTTCCACCAAACACGCCACATACAGATTTCAACCCGGGCATGATAGCATTGATACCCACATTCCACGGTTTAGAAAGCGAAAACCCTTATGTTCACATTAAGGAATTTGAGGAAGTGGTGGCCACGTTTCATGGCAGACTAGAGGCTATTAACTTGGTTAAACTGAGGTTCTTTCCTTTTTCTTTGAAGGACAAATCGAAGAGTTGGCTATACTCTTTGCGGCCGAGGTCCATAGGTTCATGGGAAGAAATAACGCAAGCATTTTTCAATAAATACTTCCCACTTCACAAAACTAATGGTCTAAGAAGACAAATTTCAACCTTTTCCCAAAAGGATAGTGAGACATTATATCAGGTATGGGAGAGGTATAAGGATTTGTTAAATATATGTCCACACCATGGTTACGAGAGTTGGCGCGTAGTTAGTCATTTTTACGAGGGACTTACGAGTAGAGAGAGTTAATTCATAGAGATGATGTGCAACGAGGACTTTATGAAAAAGGATCCCGATGATGCAATTGAGTATCTGAATGACTTAGCTGAGAAGGCCCACACTTGGACAAGGCCCAGTGCTATTGAAAGCATAAATAGAGCAAGATCGGCCAGGATCTACCAACTTAGGGAAGGGGATAGCATGAAAGTCAAATTAGAGCGAGTAACTCGAGAGTTAGAGGCAATTAAGACCCAAGATGGTAGACTCACACATACTGTTGCAAGAGTCGAGTCACAAGGTGCTTGTTTCGTCTGTGGGGGAGTGGAACACTTAGCTCAGGATTGCTCGACTTATGCAGAGATGAGAAGGGTTTTTTATGAACAATGTAACGCCTTAGGGATTTACAAGAAGCCTCATAATCCTTTCTCTAATACATATAATCCTGGTTGGAGTAACCACCCAAAATTTAGCTGGAGGCTCGACTCAAACTAACCCACACACGCACATACACAACAACCTATGTCATACCCTGCAACCTCATACAATGCACAACCTAATAGAATCCATTTAGAGGAAAAATTAAACGCATTTATGGAGTCACAAGGTAAAATTATTTAGAGATTAGAAACTGCTGTGACACGGGTAATAGAAGAGAACAAGGAAATTAAAAGTCAAATAACTAAGCTAACAAGTTCTCTCGTAATGCAAGAGCGAGGAAAATTCCCATGTTAGCCTCAATCAAATCCAAGAGGGCAACATATGGCACAAACCTCTACTTCAGATTCACAAAATATCACAGAGATCAATGCTATAACTACTCAGAGTGGTAAGGTGTTAGAGGGACCAAGTCAGATGATGACTACAAGCACCTCTCCGACCAACGAGGGAAACACCCCCAAGAATGAGCCAAATGAAATTTTTTTGGTTTAAGTCCCTTTTCCCCAAGCACTCCGACCAAAAGGAAAAAATACGAAAATACAAGGTGAGATCTTAAAACATATGAAACAAGTTACGATTAACCTACCTTTACTTCATGTGATTAAATGGGTACCAACCTATATAAAGGCGATCAAGGATCTATGCATCATAAAAAGGAAGCATCAAGTCAAGAATACTACGTTCTTGATTGAGCAAGTGAGTGCGGTGATTGAGCAAAAAACACTGCTCAAATATAAAGACCCAAGGTGTCCCACGATCACCTGTAAAATTGGGACTCATGAGATCGATCAAACTTCGTTGGATTTAGGAGCCAGTGTGAACCTAATGCCTTACATTGTCTACTTACAACTGGTCTAGGAGAGATCAAACCCACATCTGTGGTACTACAGTTGGCCGACCGGTCGACTAAGCAACCAAGGGGGATAGTTGAAGATGTACTGATACAGATAGATAAGTTCTACTATCCTGTTGATTTTCTCATTCTAGATACTCATTCTGTGGTTGATATGGAGTCTAAAGTTCCAATCATTTTAGGAAGACCTTTCCTGGCCACCTCTAACGCTCTTATTAATTGTAGGAACGATCTAATGAAGTTGTCTTTTAGGAATATGACTCTAGAAGTCAACATTTTCAACATCGGTAGACAACCACATGATGATGATGATTGCTATCATACTTATATGATTGACACATTGATCCCAAAGGAAGCTCACTTGAGCAAAAATTCAAAATCTTTAGAGTATCTCCTTGGTATTTGTGATTCTGAGAGTTCACTTTATCCTGACGATGTTTTCGATGTTTCTGCTGTTTTAGGGTCAAAGGATAAAGGAGAACGAAAATGGAAACCAAGCTTCAAGAAGTTACCAAGAGATGGAGAGAGACCTAAGCCATCTACTGAGGAGACCCCAAAGGTCAACTTAGCGATGCTACCTGAGGGATTCAAACATGCATTCTTGGGACCAGGTGATACATTTGCTATTATTATTTCCTCTGTACTTAGTGATTCACAAGAAAAGAAATTGATTGACATGTCAAGTGAGCACAAAGCAGCATTAAGATGGATAATTGCTGACATTAAAGGTATTAGCCCCTTGATATGTTCCCATAGGATCCATTTAGATGATGGAGCTAACCCCATTAGAGACCTCTAGAGATGACTTAACCCCACTATGAAAGAAGTCATGAAAAAAGAAGTTTTAAAGTTATTAGATACGGGTATCATTTACCCTATCTCTGATAGTAAATGGGTTAGCCCGACTCAAGTAGTACCTAAAAAGTCTGGGGTAACTGTGGTAACCAACTCGGAGGGGATGCCTATTCCTACCAAGGTAGTGATAAGGTGGCGTAAGTGCATAGACTATAGAAAACTTAATATCGCCACCCGCAAGGATCACTTTCCACTTCTATTTTTAGACCAAATCTTAGAACATGTAGCTGGCCATCCCTTCTATTACTTTCTAGACGGGTATTCGAGATATTATCAGATAGAGATTGCATTAGAAAATCAGGATAAGACTACATTCACATGCCCTTTTGGTACTTATGCATTCCAACGTATGCCTTTTTGACTATGTAATGTGTTGGCTACATTTCAAAGATGCATTATGAGTATATTTAGCGATATGGTCGAAAAATTTATGGAAGTCTTTATGGATAATTTGACTGTGTTTGGCAATTCTTTTGATTCATGCCTACTCCATTTATAGGTTGTTTTAAATAGGTGTGAAGAAAAAGGTCTAGTGCTTAATTGAGAAAAATTTCATTTCATGGTTCCCTCTGGACTAGTTTTGGGGCACATAATTTCTGAAAAAGGGATCAAAGTAGATAAATCAAAAATAGAATTGATCTCTAAATTGCCCATACCCAAAACTGTTAAGGATGTTATATCATTTCTTGGGCATGCCGAATTTTATAAGAGGTTTATACAGAGTTTTTCTGCTATATCTAGACTATTGTGTAACCTTTTAGCTAAGGAAGCCATGTTAAATTGGACACAAGAGTGTAAGGACGCTTTCTAAACACTCATTGATAGGCTTATGTCTGCCCCCATTATGCAGTCACCAGATTGGAATTTACCATTTGAGATTATGTATGACGCGAGTAATTATGCGGTGGGGGCAGTTTTGGGACAACGAAGGAAGGGGAAGCCCTTTGTTGTATACTACGCTAGTAGAACTTTTAATAATGCATAAATGAATTATTCCACTACTGAAAAAGAATTGCTAACGGTAATCTTTGCCCTACATAAATTTCGTGCTTATCTGATTGGTATAACTATCATTGTTTTTACTGACCATGCAGCCCATAAGTACCTTCTTTCAAAGAAGGATGCTAAGGCAAGATTGATTAGGTGGATTTTATTCTTGCATGAATTTGATTTAACAATTAAGGATAAGAAGGGGGTGGAGAATGTGGTGGCATAGCACTTGTCTCACTTGGAGTTCAATGAGTCTGTTGATGGGCCACCCATTCGAGATGACTTCCCCGACGAACATCTATTCGCCATAAGCTAAGTACCATGGTATGAGTACATTGTAAATTACTTGGTTTCCAGTGAAATGCCATCCACATGGAGCGCACAAGATAAGCGCAAATTTTTGGTCGAGGTAATAAATTTCTATTAGGATGACCCTTATCTTTATAAGTATTGCCTTGACCAAATTATGAGGCAGTGCATCCTTGTGGTTGAGATTGATAGTGTCTTACATTTTTGTCATAGTTCAGCTTGTGGCGGTCACTTTTCTATGAAAAATATTGTCGCAAAAATTCTATAGTCTGGATTATATTGGCCTTCTCTGTTTAAAGACACTAACAATTTTTGTCATTCTTGTGATGGATGCCAAAAGCTTGGTGCTCTATCCTGAAGGCATATAATGCCCCATAGCCTGATTCTTGTCATTGAAATATTTGGTTGTTGGGGGATCGATTTTATGGGACCCTTTCCACTTTCTTTTGGGTATCTATATATCTTGCTTGCAGTGGACTACGTGTCCAAATGGGTAGAGGCTGTGGCGTGCCGAAACAATGACAACAACACTGTTGTCAAAATTCTTAAGGAAAACATTTTCTCTAGATTCGGCATGCCTCGGGATATGATTAGTGATCAAGGCACTCATTTCTGTAACTGTTCTTTTGAGGCTTTGATGCGTAGGTATTATAATACTTGTATTCGTAAAGTAAGGGTAAAGAAGTAATTTAATAAATATAATATAGAATTAAAATAACTTTTATATATATATATATATATATATATATATATATATACGTGAAAGAATTATTATTGAATAAAATAATTCTCTTGAAAAAAAAAAGTCAGACTCGCGGTGGTGTAGTTATAAAGAAAAAAAAAAGACATGTTCAGGTGTGGGTAAGAAGAAGAAAACGAAAGAAAGAAAAAAAAAAGGGTTTTCAAAAAAAAAAAAGTGGCAACATCTGGAATCCTTGTGTTACCAAAAGAGAAAAGGATGATATGTTGTGTATCATGCATAATACACAGCACAAAAGGTGAACAGTGGAGGGGTGCAAAATTTGCATGTATATATTGTTTCTTTATTTTGTTTTTTTTTTATATACTTACCAAATCCTGATTGGTTTTCTTTATTTTATAATTCAAACTACACTATTTCTCTAAACACTTAGGGACCAAAAGAAAGATTGAAAGAGTAAAATTTTGAAGGGGTTTACGGGAGAATTTTCTAGAGAGTCACGGGAAGCTCTAAGAAAGACAAAAGACAATAACGTGAGTTTTATTTTTGAGATCTAGCATACATGAAATTTTTCGGAATTCAATGTGGAAATTTTCAAAGGGTGTGAATTATGAAGGAATTGAAGAATAAATTAGAAATTTTAATATAAATATTATGTCAGGTGTTGATGATCAACAACTAGGGAAAATTGCTGAGAGGAGTAGGAAATGTAAGTAGGTGATCCATGGGTAGCTCTAAGTGCTACGTGGTGAGTTAGATTTGCTTTAAGTAATCAAGATAAATATTAAATATATAGTGATAATATTTGAATAAATCATTAACTTATGATTTGGTGATAGATGAAAGTTGGTTGATAGGTATGATAAGAATAGTGGATGTGTAGAGAATTATTTTATAAGAAATAATATTATTGGAATAATGAATCGATTTAATAATACAGGTGATAAGTGAAATTCTTGACGTGCTATGGTTGATGATTTGATAAGATTTGATATGTATTCATGGAGTAATGTTTCCAAGGGTTGTGTGATTCGTATCAGTAATAGAGAATTTGAAGCTGATTTATTATCTTTGAATATGGTTGATTGTTTTAGAAAGAATATAGTGTTCAAGATATGGACAAGAAAATTTTAGCTTTAAGGAAGAACAGAAGATACTCTCGAACTATCTTATTTTGCTCGGACTACTAGTAGATGATTGAAGAAGGGTGGTGAGAAGTATTTGGCATACATAATAGATTCTAAAAAGGAAAATAGGAAGTTAGAAGAAATCTTAGTAGTGAAAGATTATTCAAATGTATTTCTTGATGAGTTGCCTAATTTACCTTCTAGTAGAGAGATTGAGTTTTCATGGATGTGATTTTGATTTCTGAACCTATTTCAATAGCACTCTACAGAATAAGACATGTTGAATTGAGAGAACTGAAGGTTCAACTTTAATAATTGTTAGACAAATAATTTATTCGACCAAGTGTGTCACCATGAGAAGCCTTTGTATTGTTTGTGAAGAATAAAGATGGAACGATAAGGTTATGTATAGATTACAGAAAATTGAATAAAATAATCATTAAGAAAAAAAATAATATCTTTCGTCCAGAATGGATGATTTGTTTGAACTGCAGTAGAGATAGAGGGTGTTTTCAAAAATGGCCCTGTGATTAGGTTATCATCATTTGAGGATAAAGAAGGGAGATGATTACGCCCAAAACATAACACGGTAGTTGTAGTACAGTTTTGGGGTGTCGATTCCACAGGGAAACAAGTTAATTGCAAAAGAAGGTATGAATCTCAACACAAATGATAAAAGTTAAAATGACAAAATTTGATTTGTTGATTGTATTGGAATTGTATAAATAATTGATAGATAGTATAATAAAGAAACAACAAGGTTCCAGAAATCCTCCCTAGGTTCGCTGCCCTAATCTTAACTTGATTAAGTTGTTTTTATCTCGATTGCAAGTTTCACATCCCAAACAGGCAAGCAAATATTAAGCAAATATTCAATTAAAGCGCATGTATAAACCCTAATGTAATTGATATGAATTATTCTTTACTTTCAAGTACACATGACCTAACTTATAAATTATCAAAAGACGACGATATATCTAAATGAAAATACCACAATAATGGACAAATCTATAAAAGAGATCTATCGGATTCAATCACACCCAAACAAATACACATAAGAAGAGCATGACTAGACTTATATGGAAAAGAAGCATGCAATCACTGGACTAATAAAAATCTACTAATTAAATTAAAGAATAAAACATAACAATATTTAATGAAAATAATACCAAACTACAACTGAATTAAATAAATGAAAATAAGAACAACTACACCTAGGGATTCATCCCTTCGCCTTGCTTGGAGACTAGCCGGCCATGGAGCTCATGCTTTCTTGAGTTGCCTCTAGCCTCTCAACGATCATCTCCTCCTTGGTAGCGAAAGCTTCGGCGATTCCTCAGCTTGCCCTCCAAAATTATACTTTGGATTCATCCTAAAGGCCCTCTGGATTCACTCTCTGATGATTTCAGATGAGCTCCGATTGATTCTTAAAGCTGAAGTGGAGTGGGTCTTATATAGACAAACTCCCGAAGTGCTATGTGTTTTCTAACCGATGTGGGACACTGCCCGAGTGCGCTCGATCGCAGCCTTAGTGCGCTCGATCGCAGATTGGTGCGCTCGATCGCAGTTGCGCTGCAGAGTACTTCTTGGTCGATGTGGGATGTGCGCTCGATCGCACTGCTTGTGCGCTCGATCGCAGTACACGCAGCAATCCATCTTGTCCTTCCAGAAGCATGGGATCTTGGCCTTTTAAGCAACGATCGCTTCTTTTTCTCTTTTAAACTCAAAGTACCTGAAAATTGCACTGAAATAAGTCAGTGGTCTAATAATATTACTTTAGAGTTATTAACACATAAAAGCGTAATAAAGACCGAGATCAATCCTAAAATGCTAACAATTAACCACTGTTGAGAAACATTTTATGACTCTCATCACAACCCCCAACTAGCTTATTGTTAGTCCCTAGCAATTCAAGCGAAAATAATAGATGAATTCTATGGTAGGAGTTTAAAAACAAAGTAAAGCAATGCTAGCATTGAACCAAGAGTAATTCACTTTTTGTCTCAAAAATCGCACATAACATACGGCACATAGAATCATTAAATTTCACCCAAATCCAAAAGTAATCCAAACATCAATCTTAAAATCGTTATTGACTCTTACCATCCATCTTACCATAATCCATTAATCCAAACACCCGGATGATTTTATGCATAACATTCATGAATACAAATCTTTGCTTCTAAAAACATAATAAATTGTGTGACATCAATCACAAAAACAAGCTCCATATGCTTACATTTCAAACCACTCTCCACTATTGTAGAAAAATCACACTACATTGGATCAAAAAGTCTTTAATAAGCTTGTAACGTTAGGCTAAGGTAAAGGCTAATGAAGAATGGGAAGGATTCACAAGTAAAAGAACTCAATCTCTTAGCTTTAAACACAATCACTTTAAGCACTTGATAACCTTTACTTCAACACCCAACTCTTTCAACCATTTTTCGAGCATTTCTTTCAACAAATCACCATTTTTTTCTTTTTCTTTCTTTCTTCTTTCTTTGCCATAATTCATTTTTTTTTTATTATTTTGGCACATAACCATTCACCTTCTTTTTCATCATTTTTTTCTTTTCTTTTCCACAACCCCCAACTTATCTCCTTTAATATACTTGGGTTGTGGTAGTGATATTTTTTCATATTTCCACCCTTACTCCTTTTAAGTGCTTCTCACAACATGTGTATAACTAAGTTTTTTTAAAAGAAAGGTAAGGATAAATTATTCTTAGGCTCATAAAGTTAAGTAAATGGTTTATCGAAAGAAACAAGGCTCAAATTTTCTTTTCAAGAATAAGGCTCAAATAGGTGACTAGTGATAAATATAGCAATGGTAGGTTTGAAATGCTCAAACGGTTCAAAAATGGCCTATATCTTATCCTAAGTAGTGTGCATTCTACGAATTTGCCTCAAGTGGTTATCAAGTAAGTTCTAGAGCTTGTCGAGATCGCAAAAATATTCACAAAACAATCACACATAAAACTTTTCTAAATGCTTTAGACTAATCATACAATCTTACCAAAAACTAGAGTCTCAAACCAAATGAAGATTGATACTTAAATTAATTTCAAACCAAAGCAAGATTTAACTTCTTCTAAATGCTATATGTTATCTCAATTAAGTTTATATTATTGACATGTAAATTAACTCTAAGGCAAACACCAAGCATGCTAAAAACAAACAAAAATGACACCAAGCAGTTCAATGATATGTAATAAGAAATGTATATCTTCCACCCCAAACTTAAGATAAGCATTGTTCTCAATGAAAAAGCAAAAGTTACGGAAACTTCATTTTTAACCAAAGTTGCGAGGAGTTGAAAGTTGTGCATGATTATTAGAACTACTTCGTTTATTTGTCCCTGAAAAATAAATACTAAAGTAAAACTGAAAAACAGCAAAATCATAATAATGAACAAGAAAAAGAAATATGAAAAACAGTAAAAGTAAAAGGATATGGTGTGGGTTGCCTCCCATGAGCGCTAAGTTTTACGTCTTCAGCCAGACACTTTTATTCCCTCATCAAAAATATGAGTTGGATGCACCAGCCACTGCTTTATTGCTAAATTTGGTGCTTGTATGTTTTTGAGAGGCCTCAAGGATGTCATTAGTAACACCCATAGATTCTGGCTCGATATATGCTCTTGTGAAGCCACAGGTGAGGGTGGACTCTAATGGATTAAGGTGATGGATCTTTTCCATGAATGAGTCAATCATGTATACTTGGTGGTTCTCGTCCACATCCTGTGATTTGTTCGGTGTTGGGATGTGTAACGACTTACCACTAAGTGTCTCAATGGCATTCACCTCCTTTTTTTTGTTGCATTAGGTGTTGACCATAAGATGTGGACTGAGCTTGGGAAGGAAACTTACCCCGCTCCATCATACTTAAGTAGCTCGCCAGCTTGGACACTTGGCTTTTTATCTCTTTATGTTCTTCAACAACCTGCATAATTAAAGATTCAAGCCTTTGATTAGTCTTACCATATGCCTCAATAAAAGCATGCAAAGTGTCTTCTAAAGGACTCCTAGAAGATACAGGTGCATAATATGGTTCATGATATGGTGTAGGGGGTTATGCAAGCTGCTGGTTTTCAGACTTCCAACTGAAATTGGGATGATCCCATCCCGGATTATAGGTATTAGAGAAGGGTGTAGAAGGCTTTGTGTACATGCCTAAGGCATTACATTGTTCCTTATACATCCCTCTCATCTCAGCAAATGTGGGACACTCTTGGGCGAGATGATCTACCCCACCACACACAAAACATGGTTCAAAAGATTTTGAATGATTAACCACGTGTGTTGGCTTTGAACTTTTAGTTTTTAATACCTCTAGTTCCCTAGTGAGCATCTCGACCTTGGTCTTAAGGTTATCCTCTTCCCTAAGATGGTAAATTCCACCACCATTTGGGTTCTCTATAGGCCGTGACCTATTTGTGCTCTCAGTAGCACTAGGTCCAGTCCAAGTGTGAGCTTTTTCAGCAAGCTCATTGAGGTACTTTATGGCCTTATCAGGATCTTTCTCCAAGAACCCACCATTACACATCATCTCTACAAATTGGCGTTCTCTATAAGTAAGACCCTCATAGAAATAGCTCACTAAACGCCAATTCTCATACTCATGGTGAGGACACATACTCAACAACTCCTTAAATCTCTCCCAAGATTGATACAAAGTCTCGCTGTCATTTTGTGCAAAGGTGGATATTTGTCTTTTTAAAGCATTGGTTTTATGTTGGGGAAAGTATTTATTAAAGAAAGCCTGAGTCATCTCAGTCCACGACCCAATAGATCGTGGTCTTAGTGAGTATAGCCAACTCTTAGCTCTATCCTTCAAAGCGAAAGAAAAGAACTTAAGCCTCACAATGTCATCGGTTTCATCTTGACTATGAAAAGTCGCGACTACTTCCTCAAACTCTCTAATGTGCACATATGGGTTTTCATTATCCAAGCCATGAAATGTAGGGAGTAAATGTATCATCCCTGTTTTAAACTCTAATGGGCGAGTATTGGCTGGAAATATGATGCATGATGGTGTGGCTGTGCGTGTAGGGTTGAGGTAATCCTGAAGGGTCCTAGGGGGTTGATATTCATGTTCACTCATTTCTTCGGGACTAGATGGACTGTTAAATAAAGGATTTATAAATGAATTGAATTCTGACTCTAGTACATGCCTACAAGCATCTCTATATTTTTGCATTCAAAGTAACAAAATAATGAAAAAAAAATTACTATAAAAAGAAAGAATAAGATAAAATAAAATAAAATTAATACAGCAAGCTAAAAGAGGGAACGAAGTTACCGCCTTTTCAAACTGCTGAAAAGAAAAACTATTTACAGTTCTTCTACCGTCATGTCAAAAGTTGACAATCTTCTTTGTACTTAAGCGCGTTTCCCCGGCAACGACACCAAAATTTGATTACGCCCAAAACATAACGCGGTAGTTATAGTACAGTTTTGGGGTGTCGATTCCACAGGGAAACAAGTTAATTACAAAAGAAGGTATGAATCTCAACACAAACGATAAAAGTTAAAGTGACAAAATCTGATTTGTTGATTGTATGGAAATTGTGTAAATAATTGATGGATAGTATAATAAAGAAACAACAAGGTTCCGAAAATCCTCCCTAGGTTCATTGCCCTAATCCTAACTTGATTCAGTTGTTTTTATCTCGATTGCAAGTTTCACATCCCAAACAGGCAATCGGCAAATATTCAATTAAAGTGCATGTATAAACCCTAATGTAATTGATATGAATTATTCTTTACTTTTTAGCACACATGACCTAACTTATAAATTATCAAAAGACGGCGATATATCTAAATGATAATACCGCAGCAATGGACAAATCTATAAAAGAGATCTACCGGACTCAATCACACCCAAACAAATACACATAAGAAAAGCATGACTAGACTTATATGGAAAATAAGCATGCAATCACCGGACTAATAAAAATCTACTAATTAAATTAAAGAATAAAACATAAAAATATTTAATGAAAATAATACTAAACTATAACTGAATCAAATAAAGGAAAATAAGAACAACTACACCTAGGGATTCATCCATTCGCATTGCTTGGAGATTAGCCGGCCATGGAGCTCATGCTTCCTTGAGTTGCCTCCGGCCTCTCAACGATTATCTCCTCCTTGGTAGCGAAAGCTTCGGCGATTCCTCGGCTTACCCTCCAAAATTATACTTCAGATTCGTCCTAAAGGCCCTCTGGATTCACTCTCTGATGATTTCAGATGAGCTCCGATTGATGCTTAAAGCTGAAGTGGAGTGGGTCTTATATAGGAAAACTCCCGGAGTGCTATGTGTTTTCTAACCGATGTGGGATACTGCCCGAGTGCGCTCGATCACAGATTGGTGTGCTCGATTGCAATTGCGCTGCAGAGTACTTCTTGGTCGATGTGGGATGTGCACTCGATCACAGTACAGGCAGCAGTCCATCTTGTCCTTCTAGAAGCATAGGATCTTGGCCTTTTAAGCAACGATCACTTCTTTTTCTCTTTTAAACTCAAAGTACCTGAAAATTGCACTGAAATAAGTCAGTGGTCCAATAATATTACTTTAGAGTTATTAGCACATAAAAGTGCAATAAAGACGGAGATCAATCCTAAAATGCTAACAATTAACCACTGTTGAGAAGCATTTTATGACTCTCATCAGGAGATGTGCCTAAGATTGCTTTTTAGGACATGTTATGGTCATGAGTTTCTTGTGATGTCATTTAGATTGACTAATGCTCCAACAACATTCATGGACTTGATGAATAAAATGTTTAAACCATTTTTTGATAATCTTGTGGTTCTGTTCATTGATAACATCTTGGTGTATTCTAAGATTAAGGAAGAGCATGTAAAACATTTAGAAATTGTGTTGAAAATTTTGACGAAAGAGAGATTATATTCTATAATTTTCTAAATGTGAATTTTGGCTGAATGAGATAACTTTCTTGGGGCATGTAATATCTGAAAATGGCATAACAATTGATCCACAAAAGGTAAAGGCAATATTAAGTTGGGAGAGACCAACTAATGTGACAGAGATTAGAATCTTCTTAGGGTTAGTTGGTTATTATAGAAGATTCTTTCAGAATTTTTTCTATTATTGTAGTTGTTGTGTGAAAATATACCTAAATAAATAAGTAAATAATCGTACTAGTTTTACTTGTAAGTGCACAAGGTCAACAGTGTAGTATAGTGTGCGAATGCAAGATCATCTCCATAGGGATTGGTAAAGTTCGATTTAGAATTAGTTATGAAATAATGAAATAAAAACAAGAGAAATAAATATTGAGTTTGAAATAATAAAGATAAAGGCATAGGGACTTGATATCCACCACTAATTATGCTACCACAGCAAAATAGTATGCCAATGCTTTACTCATGTCATGAATACCTAATGTTTGTCAACCTAAGGGCATGGTATCTACTCCTTAAGCTATTGATCTCCCTAAGCAATGAGTTAGACATGGTATCTACTCTAACTCTTTTCTCTCTCAAGGGATTCAACCTGGTGTATGCTGAGTTGTTCCTTAAGAGAGCATAGGATCTGTGGAAATCGACAACCACACGGGACCTAGGGCATGGTATCTACTCCAGGTTTCCCATGTTGATTAACTCAAGAATCCGGTGTGGATATCTTTTGTTACTAATGTCAGACCCAGGACTCGATCATCCAAATTGATCTAACTAACAAGTCCATACCACATGCACATATTGATCAGACATATACATATGAGGAATTTAAATAAAAGCAGGTATTAATCAAGTTAAGCAACACAACATAAATATCACAAAGGCGCCAATACTAAATTTATTGAGTAAACATAATTAGGGCTTCAACTAAGCCCTTACTAAAAGTTAAGTATACATAATAAAAATAAAGGAAATAAGAAACCCGAGAGAAGAGTCTTCAATTCTCCTCCACAGTTTCCTTCTCCAAGCTAAAAGCAAAAAGAAGTGTTCTCTAAGTTGTAATCTAAGAAGTGATTATTTGTGTGTGCTTTACAGGTGTATTTATAGGGCTTGAGTAGTCCTAGAAGGCTCATGAGTTCCTAAACTTTCCTAAAACACAAAACTCCTTTATTTCCAAAATAGAGTTATTTCCAAAATAGGGTTCTGCAGTTTACTGTTCACGCCCGTACATGTGCACTCAATCGCATGCGTCTTGTGCTTGATCGCATTGCTGTGCTCGATCCTTCATGTGTGTGAATGATCGCATGTGCGCTCGATCGCATTGCATGGTGCGATCGATCGTAGTTTGTCCAGAGGCTGCTCTAGGAATTCCAGGCTTCTTCCTTTAAGTGCCAAAACTACTTCTTTTTCTCCAAGACCTATAAACACATGTGAAACTAACAAAATGAAGTAAAATGGACTAAAATAACATAAACTAGGGCTTAACAAATGTAAATTAAGGGGCTTAAATATGAATATTTAAGCATTTATCACACCCCCAAACTTATATATTGCTAGTCCCTTAGCAATACAAAACTAAAAACTAAATGAAGAACAAAATTAAAGATAAATTCATTTCCATGATACTCAAAGATTTGGGTTGTGCATAAAACTATGATAACCGTTCATGAGTAAGCTTATAATAAAAACACATTTTTGTATTGAAAAAGGATTTTCAAAAGTTCATGTTACTTACCTAAGGTTGGCTTAAGGCATCGCAAGTTTGATTTATGTGTGATGAATTAGCACATATAAGATGGGGCTTCCACATAATTTTAGTGTATAAGGTTTCAATGCCCAAACCTTTATCGAATTCCTTATCAAAGAGAACAAAAATGGTATAATACTTTCTTCTTCTTTCTTTTTCTTTCATCATGCGATCTTTGCCATGTTGAGTTCCATCGAGCTTTCTATTTGACCCTTGTAACGAGTGTTTAGCCAATGACTCCCAAACCAGATGGTTTTAGGGCATTAGGTGTAAAGACACCCCTAAGGACTTACTAACTCGAATAAAAAAGGCTACGGAACTAACAGGTTTTAATGTTTCTAAATGAAATTCCCACCTTTTGATGTGAACACTCAATGCTTACTGAGGCAAGAGGCCCAGTTACTCAGTGGAAAGCTTTTTGGTCACTTTTTGCATGATGAACATTTTTCTTATATTTTTTTTTCTTCTTTATTTTTCTTATGCCAAAGTGTTATTTTCAACAAGTTATCCGATTACAGTTAGATTATGGAAACATATACAAGAGAATTATATGTATAACCCACACAAATGCGTGTTAAATGTGCTCGTGCAAATTTGGATCAAACTCATGAATTCTTATGTGCCTTGAGGTAGGTAACTAAACTTTGTAAAATTCTCATTGCAAGACTATGTGTTCTAGATTTTAAGCTTACTAATGAAGTGTTATAAAATTTTTAAATCAACCGAAATTTTTGTTTACCAAAAGAAAATGCATTTATCTTCCTAAAAAAAAACTGGGACTTAGTGTGTGCATGTGTTTCAAGTGCGTGTGTGATAGTATCTAGTATCTCCCACTACCCCCAAACTTAAAATACACATTGTCCCCAATGTGTGTAGCACGGAAAGATCTGACCTGGGAGATGGAGAACTAGGTTGCTTGCTTTGCTTGTAACATGCCCCCAAACTTGAACTGGATGCACGCACTAAGTACCGGACAAAGAAAAATAAACATCATTCCAGAAAACAAGAAATATAAATATAAATAAAAGAAAAATACTAAAATGAAGAGGATAAGTCTGAGGTGCTTCCCATGAGCGCTAAGTTTAACATCTTCAACCAGACCAAGCATTATTTTTTTCCAAAAGTAAGAGTGGCGGCATAGGAAGTGTCTTATTCTCTCCCATATAAGCATAAGGTAAGTGCTCTGGAAACTGCTTGAATTCCAAGTTAGGTACCTGTACAATAAAAGGGAAAATAATATTAGTAGGCACATGAATATTAAATGGATCAGTGTACTTACTTTAATGCTTTAAAGAGGCTTCAATGAGGTGCATAGTTTTGATGATGTCATTAGTAACAACCTCAGATTCTGGCACTGTACTCGATCTTATGAGACTATATGTAAGAGCAGTTTCTAATGGATCAAAGTGATGGTCATGAAAAACTTGTTCAACAACACCTTGCTTTTGTTTACTTAGCTCCTTAGCTATATGCCCCACTTGTACATCTAATCTTTGAATAGCTTGCTCATGCTTGGCATTTATTTGTCTTTGCTCAGTCATAAACTGCTCTTGTAAGGTAAGCAGTTATTGTTGTTGAATGACCAATTCCCTCACAATGCTCTCTAGGTCACTCTCTCTTGATTATGGGACTAATTGAGCTGCTTGTTGGAAGTCCCTTTGCTGCCCTTGAAGGTTCAAGGCATTTTGATTGTTCCATGCGAAGTTGGGGTGGTTCTGCCATCCAAGATTGTAGGTATATGCATATGCATTGTTTGATCCCTCATAATTTGCTTACTCTTGATCTGCATATAAATATAAAGGGCAAGTTTCAGTAGTGTGATCAAAATGAGAACATATAGCACATACCTGGAGTGGTTTGGCTCGCGAACTAGGTGAGATGTTTTGAGTAGTCATGGTGTTTATGAGCATATCTAGCTTCATCTCCATAGCATTTAGATAAGCGTAACTAGCTTCCACCATTGGTGCTTCTCCTTCGAATGAATTGGTTGAAAAGCTTCAGCGCAGCAGTTTCAGTACTGCTGCTCGGGTACTCTCTGGACCTTTTGCGCTTGATTGTAGCTCCTCTGCGCTCGGTCGCTCCGGGCTTGCGATCGAGTGCAATGAGGACAGAAACACCTCCTCTGCACACCTGACAAAAACAAACAGAAAATGAAAAGAAGGAATAAATCTGATTTTTGATAAAAATAAAAATAAAACTGAACAAAATAAAATAAAATAAAAAACTAACAAAAATAATTTTAAAAAGAAATTTAGCACAATCCCCGGCAACGGCACCAAAAACTTGTGGTGTGAAAATATACCTAAATAAATAAGTAAATAATCGTACTAGTTTTACTTGCAAGTGCACAAGGTCAATAGTGTAGTATAGTGTGCGAATGCAAGATCATCTCCACAGGGATTGGTAAAGTTCGATTTAGAATTAGTTTCGAAATAATGAAATAAAAACAAGAGAAATAAATATTGAGTTTGAAATAATAAAGATAAAGGCGTAGGGACTTGATATCCACCACTAATTATGCTACCACAACAAAATAGTATGCCAATGCTTTACTCATGTCATGAATACCTAATGTTTGTCAACCTAAGGGCATGGTATCTATTCCTTAAGCTATTGATCTCCCTAAGAAATGAGTTAGACATGGTATCTACTCTAACTCTTTTCTCTCTCAAGGGATTCAACCTGGTGTATACTGAGTTGTTCCTTAAGAGAGCATAGGATCTGTAGAAATCGACAACCACACGGGACCTAGGGCATGGTATCTACTCTTGGTTTCCCATGTTGAATAACCCAAGAATCCGGTGTGGATATCTTTTGTTACTAATGTCAGACCCAGGACTCGGTCATCCAAATTGATCTAACTAACAAGTCCATGCCACATGCATATATTGATCAGACATAAACATATGAGGAATTTAAATAAAACCAGGTATTAATCAAGTTAAGCAACATAACATAAATATCGCAAAGGCACCAATACTAAATTTATTGAGTAAACATAATTAGGGCTTCAACCAAGCCCTTACTAAAAGTTAAGTATACATAATAAAAATAAAGGAAAGAAGAAACCCGAGAGAAGAGTCGTCAGTTCTCCTCCACAGTTTCCTTCTCCAAGCTAAAAGCAAAAAGAAGTGTTCTCTAAGTTGTGATCTAAGAAATGATTATTTGTGTGTGCTTTACAGGTGTATTTATAGGGCTTGAGTAGTCCTAGAAGGCTCATGAGTTCCTAAACTTTCCTAAAACACAAAACTCCTTTATTTCCAAAATAGGGTTCTGTAGTTTACTGTTCACACCCGTACATGTACGCTCAATCACATGCGTCTTGCGCTCGATTGCATTGCTGCGCTTGATCCTTCATGTGTGCGAAAGATCGCATGTGTGCTCGATCGCATTGCATGGTGCGATCGATCATAGTTTGTCCAGAGGCTGCTCCAGGAATTTCAAGCTTCTTCCTTTAAGTGCCAAAACTGCTTATTTTTCTCCAAGACCTATAAACACATGTGAAACACACAGAATGAAGTAAAATGGACTAAAATAACATAAACTAGGGCTTAACAAATGTAAATTAAGGGGCTTAAATATGAATATTTAAGCACTTATCAGTAGTACTATTGACTAGACTGACTAGGAAAGAGGTGAGATTTGTATGGTCTGGGAGTGTGAGAAAAATTTCCAATTACTAAAGGAGAAATTGACTACAGCTCCTGTATTGGTGTTTCTTTCTGGTGATGAAGAATTTGTGGTCTATAGTGATGCGTCGCATCAATGGTTGGGATGTGTGTAACATAGGAAAGCTGTTGCCTATACTTCTAGGTAATTGAAGAATCATGATAGAAATTACCCCACTCATAGCTTAGAGTTGGCTGCTATAGTGTTTATTTTAAAGATTGGAGACATCATCTTTATGGAGCCACTTGTGAGATATTCATTGATCATAAAAGTTAGACATACTTACCTACCCAGAAAGAGTTGAATTTGAGGCAAAGATGGTGGATGGAGTTGATTAGTGACTATGATTGTACAATTCACTATCATCTAGAAAATGTGAAGGTGAGAGTTAATGCATTGAGTAGAAAATCTACAAGAAAATTAACTGCTATTGAAAGTTATGATGTGTAATTGATGATAGATTAAGAGAGGTAAGAATGAAGTTAAATATCAATGATAGAGGATCATTGTTAACAAATATAGTTGTACATTCATCCATAGTAAAGTGCTTGTTACAGATGTAAGGTAGAGATAAAGAGATAGAAAAGATTAAGCATTGAGTGCTTACTAGAAAACAATATGAGTTCAAATTTTGAAATGAGGGTATTTTCATATTGGAACGTAGGATTTATGTTCCCAATGTTGCGGAGTTGAGAAAGAAGATATTAAGAGAGGTACATGATAATGTATATTCGATGCACCCGAGTAACAATAAGATGTATAAAGGGTTGAGATAGAATTATTGGTGGTCAGGATTGATGAGGCATGTAGCTAAATATTTCTAGATGTTTTGGTTTGGTAGTAAGTAAAGTTAGAGAATAAACATTCAGGAGGCCTACTACAGCCTCTTCCTATGCTTGAATGAGCATAGAAAAATGCGAGTATGAATTTTGTTTATGGATTTACCCATACTTAGAGAGTTCACGATACAATGCAAGTGATAGTAGATAGACTTTTTAAGTCATTTCAATTTATTCCAATTAAAACTAACTGGAATCCTAAAAAGTTGGCTGAACTGTATGTAGCTGAGATTATGAGGTGGTATTGAGTACTATTGAGCATAGTGTCATTTAGAGATGCTAGATTTATATCTTGGTTTTGGAGAGGCTTTTAGAAAGCCATGTGTACACATTGGCAGTTTATTACAACTTTTCATCGTCAAATAGGTGAGCAGACAAAAAGGATTATTAGAGTACTAGAAGATATGTTAAGAGAAAATGTGATGAGTTTCTCAGCAAGTTGGGATGTTACTTGCCCCTGATTGAATTTGCTTATAATAATCAGTATCAAACTAGTATTGGGATGGCACCATTTGCGGCCTTATATGGTAGGAGGTGTAAACTCTAGTATGCTGGGAAAAAGTTGGAGAAAGAAAGATATTTGGTCTATAAATTATTGAGTTTACAACCGAGAGGATCAAACCGGTTAGAGAGAACCGTAAAGTAGCACATAGTAGACCGAATAGTTATGCTGATAATAGAATAAGAGCTCTTGAATTTCAAGAAGGTGATTGGGTGTAATTAAAAATATCTACATGGAAAGGTGTTGAGGGTCAAAAAAAAAGAAAGTTGAGTCCGAAGTATGTGGGACCCTATGAGGTTATTGAGAAAGTTGGGCTAGTTGTGAATAGCCTGGATATGCCCCCAAAGTTGAAGTAGTTATATAACATATTTCATGTTTCACTTTTGCTGAAACACGTACATGATGAATCTCATAATATTTCAAGTCAAGCGGTAAAAATTCAAGAATATTTAACTTTTATACTAGTACCAATGAGAAATTTAGACAGAAAATAACAAGTCTTGTGTAATAAAGTAATACCATTAATTTAAGTTCCGTGATGGAATAAATATGTTGAAAAGATTACGTGAGAGCAGGAGGCAACCATGAAGAATTATTATTCACAATTATTTCTTGAGTTAGGTAAGGAAATTTAGGGGATAAAATTTTTATAAGGTGGGTAGAATTATAATACCCGTATTCATAAAGTAAGGGTAAAGAAGTAATTTAATAAAAATAATATGGAATTAAAATAATACATATGTGAAAGAATTATTATTGAATAAGATAATTCTCTTAAAAAAAACTAGACGCACGGTGGTGTAGTTACAAAGAAAAAAACGGACGTGTTCAGGTGTGGGTAAGAAGAAGAAAAAGAAAGAAAGAAAAAAAGTTTTCAAAAAAAAAAACATGGCAACACCTCCAGGTGTTGCCAAAATAGAAAAGGGTGATGTGCTATGTATCATGCATGATACACAGCACAAAAGGTGAACAGTCGAGGGGGGCAAAATTTGCATATATATATATATAAATTGTTTCTTTATTTTGTTTTTTTATATACTTACCAAATCCTAATTGGTTTTCTTTCTTTTACAATTCAAACTACTTTATTTCTCTAAACACTTAGGGACCGTAAGAAAGATTGAAAGAGTAAAATTTTGAAGGGGTTTATGAGAGTATTTTATAGAGAGTCACGGGAAGCTCTAAGAAAAACAAAAGGTAATAATGTGAGTTTTATTTTTGAGATCTAGCATACATGAAATTTCTCGGAATTCAATGTGGAAATTTTCAAAAGGGTGTGAATTATGAAGGAATTGAAGAATAAATTAAAAAATTTAATATAAATATTATGTCGAGTGTTGATGATCAGCAACTGGGGGAAATTACTGAGAGGTGCAGGAAAGGCAAGGAGGTAATCCACGGGTAGCTCTAAGTGCTACGTGGTAAGTTAGATTTGCTTCAAGTAATCAAGATAAATATTAAATATATAGTGATAGTATTTGAATAAATCATTAACCTATGATTTGGTGATAGATGAAAGTTGGTTGATAGGTATGATAGGAATAGTGGATGTATAGAGAATTATTTTATGAGAAATAATATTATTGTAATAATGAGTCGATTTAATAATAAAGGCAATAAGTGAAATTCTTGACGAGCTATGGTTGATGATTTGATATGATTTATGAGGAGAGGAATTTAGTGGAATTTTTCAAATAATAATTTGAGAATAATCAGGATAGCTAATTTGAATGTTTGAAGACATGTTTGTTTCTATATTATTATTCATATGCATATTTCATATCATTATTCATATGCATATGCATGAAATAAAAAAATTGGGAAGGCAGCCAGTCTAAATGAAAATAAAAGAATCGAGAAGGCAGCCGGTCTAAATGAAAATAAAAGAACCGAGAGGGCAGCCTGTCTAAATCAAAACCGTGAAAGCGGGTATATGTTGAAAATAAAATAACCGAGAGGGCAGCCGGTCTGAATGAGAATAAAAGAACCGGGAAGGCAGCCGGTCTAAATAAGAATGAAAGAATCGAAAAGGCAACCGGTCTAAATAAGAATGAAAGAATCGAAAAGGCAACCAGTCTAAGATAAAAACATGTCAACATGTGGAAAGATGTTCCTAATAATAATAACATTTAATTTCATGTATTGTATTTGCTTAAATATTGATTGTTATTACTTGAGATCCTAAAGTGCTATTCATGATTGTAAATTTATTGATCGATGAATGAGTCCCACAGAGAGACCATTATACTGAGAAGAAATATAGAAATATGAAATGATGAGAATTATCTGAGTGATAGATTATATGTTGTGAACCTCATAACGAGGTAATTATGAGATAGAATTAATAGTATCAAGATGATGATTAACTTTATGAGAAGAAGAGATTTATAAAGGATGGTAATTTGATATGAGTAGTGATAATAGAATGTTATTATCAAAATATATGAGATATTGATGAAGGAATATTGAAAGATGATTTATACAAATTGAATACTTCTAGTAAGTTTAATTCATTGAGCTTATGAAACTCACTCCTCATTGTACAATGATTTCAAGTAGCAAGCAGGATAGATAGTTTGGTGAGTTGAAATTCAGACAAAGTCATTATATGTAAGTCACGTGGTTCACATCCTCAGACTAATGAGAAAATAAAATAAAAATTTATTTGTAAATATTCATGCATATTACGTTGTATAAAATGTTTAAGTTGAGATCTGAATAATGTATATCCTCTATTAAGGGTTGAGGATTGATGTAAATAATTGCAGTTGGTATATTTTTATTGTTGCACATATGTGTCGTGC
This sequence comes from Bretschneidera sinensis, assembly GCA_023935145.1. Classification (NCBI taxonomy): domain Eukaryota; kingdom Viridiplantae; phylum Streptophyta; class Magnoliopsida; order Brassicales; family Akaniaceae; genus Bretschneidera; species Bretschneidera sinensis. The sequence continues at coordinate 68,514,780 of CM043698.1, read as the reverse complement.
TGGGATTTCGAAAAATTACGACATTGTCTTGGGGTTGGCCAACCCGGGATGTGTCGTTACAGGTATGGAGTGCACCACAAAGTCGTTAACGCCTACCACCCACAGACAAATGTCCAGGCTAAATTGGCCAAACGAGAGGTGAAACAAATATTGGAGAAGACAGTGAACCTGAATAGAAAGGATTAGTCTTGTGCCTTCCCGATGCTTTTTGGGCTTACCGTCCTGCTTACAAAACCAATCTCGAGATGTCTCCATACCGGCTTGTTATGGAAAAGCTTGCCATCTATCGATTGAGTTAGAACATCGAGCTTATTGGGCTGTAAAGAGCATTAACTTTGATCTTAATGATGCAGGAATTCATAGAAAGCTTCAGTTGGCTGAGATTGAAGAGTTGCGAAATGATGCCTAGGATAACTCTAGAATCTACAAGGCAAAGATAAAGGTGGCTCATGATAAGCAAATTCTAAGTAATCATTTCGAGCCCAATAAATGAGTCCACCTCTATAACTCGAGGCTTCACTTTCATCCCGGTAAGCTAAAATCGAGATGGACCAGCCCGTTCATGGTTAAGCAAGTCTTTCCCAATGGTTTGATTGAGATAGAAGATTCAAAAGATGGCAGAGTATTTCGAGTGAATGGGCAACCAGAAGAGATCTCTCTGGTTGCCCCTGTCTACTTTGATTGATGTTCGGTACTTCTATCTATATAATATTTTACTGCTTTCTAGTTTAGTTTCTTTTGTTTTGCTTTGTTTGCTTTTATGTTTTGTTTTGTGTGATGCAGGTTTACCTACGCTACGTTATTGGAGTTCCTCTCTCCCGTCAGTATGACTTTCTTATCTTCTGATGACTATAAGGACACTGTCACCTTCTGGTTGGGGGTGGTAGCATATGCATGCTTGTTATATATTGTTTTGTGTGAAACTATCATGGCATGTTTATGAGGTTTTGCGATTTTGTGATCTGTTGATGCATGATTACAACTCTGTTTTCGTCAAAGTCCAATGACACTATCTTGATTAACACTGATTGTTTTCTGTAAACTCATTTCTATGCACATACTAAGTTTTTGTGGATTGTTTAGAGAATGATGCATTTGATCTTTGGTTTTTAACCATGTTTGAAGCACATTTGTTTTTATTGAGTTGAGAGTCTGAGAAAATTAGCATTGTGAACTTTTATTGCCTACTTGAATTGGTTTTATTGCTATTTGAGATGCTTTGTTCGACTTACCTTACACATAGAGAAATGATTTGGTTAGTCGTCGAAGCCTTCGAATCCATCATTAACATTTGTGCGGAGTTTTGATCATCGACAATATTTTGGGAATGATTCTTCTTCCATCAGTTTATTTATTTATATTGTAATTCTTTGAAAGAAAAATAAAAAAATAAGAAGAAAAAATAAGAAGAAGAAGAAGAAGAAAATATCATTTTTTGTTTACTTCAGTTTTCAATTTGTATTCGAAAGAAGGAAGATTCAACAATTTAAGGAAGATAAGTTGTCATACCACACTCAGAAGAAAGGAGCTTCAACACCAAGGTTTATTGATTAACCATTGAAATTTTGAGGCATTATATTGGTAAGTCGAATAAAGTGTTTTGAATTGTGTGATTAGCCTATCTTGTTGTCAATTCTTGTCCACTTGCTTGACCCTTTCACTGAATGCTTTTATCTGCTTTCCAACTCAATGAGTAAATACCTTGCCTCTTTAAATTGATAAACACTTTACCTGTGAGGATAATAGAGTTGAGGCTTCTTTCTTGGTTGAATTCAAACTTTTATGCATCATTGGTTTGTGGTACGAAGGTTTAGGCTTAGTGCACACACTTACAGTTTCTAAAAAGACATGATTTGAAAATCTCGTTAGCATCAATGAGCTTTAGTCAACATTTGTTTGAATGCTAGAAAGCTCTGCAAAATTCTTGGATAAACAACATTCATGCTATGTTACTTTTCATGCATTATTGTTTCGCTTACATCACTAGGTACTAGCAATGAGCTGGTTGGGGGTTGTGATTAGGGCATGAAAATACACTTCAGATAGAGTTAATTATATGCATTTGTTGAGATTAATTTCGATTATTCATTGAATTTCTTGACAAGTGTGGTCCTTTGGAGAATTCTGTGTTTTGTAGATTAAAAAAAAAACAAAAAAGCCTTAAAAAAAAATTTGTTCGAAAGAATCCAAAACATCCGGACCAGTTCAGATCTAGGAAACCGGGTTTCCCAAGAGGAGTGTAACAAAACCCATCATTTCTAGACTGTTAAATATAAATTAAGCATTTTGCTAAGTCATGTTGTCACCAGCAATGGGTGAAAAGGAGTTTCACTAAATTACCAGAATAGCCCGTACAAATCAGTCATTTTTATAGATTAAACTGTATTAGAAGAACCAGGTGATGAGCCATATATGCTTGGAAAGATCTGAATGTCTATTTTCTATTGAATTTTACGGCTCGTAAATATAATTTTTCTAGAGAACTTTATGGGAGTTTTAGTAGACAAAGGTCAGGTTGTGCGTGATTTCAGCATGGTAGAAATGAATGAGCTATTAAATTCTGATTTTTTTGAGATTTGCACATCCTGGATAGCAGAACAACCAGACCAGTTCTGAACAATAGAAACCGGGCTTGGACAGCAGCAAACACATGGCCTGGACAGCAGCAGAACCGAGCCTAGACAGTAGTAGAAGCACACGACCCAAACAGAAACCCTAGGACGACTTTTCTGTCTACAAAGCCGTCTCCATACAGCTATATATAGGATTTTTGACTCAGAGAACAGGGATGAGTTTTTAAAACATAACTTGGTTATATACATTGAGAAAATAATCGTTGAAAAATTAGAAAGATAAAAAAGTAAGAAAATTGGTATTTTTTCTTCCGCATGTTTAGTAGATATGATGAAAAACTAGTAAAAAAGAACTAATTTTTTCTTAAGTAATGTGTGATGTAGGGGAATTTTCCCCAATCAATAATATGACAACACGTGGCATCCTCCAAAGGCAAGGAAGTAATTTCCCAAGTCATACATAACAACAAGACATATTGTTAGCAAAAGGGCAAAACGAAAATCTCGCACCAAAACCCTGATCCACAATATCTTTAGTCCTAAAAGGACACTCCAACTTATGGAAACCCTAATTCTATAGGGATACTCTAGTTTATGGAAACTTTAATTCTACTAGGGTACTCATATATGAGAAACCCTAATCCTACTGTGACACTCTAATATTAATTATTTTCCTAATTGGACTCTACTCCAAAGAACTATATAAAATGGGCTCTCACGGGCTCGAGAACTTTCTAATTTATGTACTTTTCATGCACGCAGGAATCTGTGAGCTCGTCTGATAGATTTTTGACATCAACAATGTGAAAATATGAAAGTGAAGAAAATGCATACAATATCATTTTTACTTTTATCTCTTTTATTATGTTAATGTATACTAAAATAAAGTGTTAATTACATTTTAATACCTGAGTTTATGGGGTAATTACAAAAACATACTTGTGGTATTAAAAATGATCTTTTCATACCTATCAAAAAGTTGATCTCACAAAATTCGTTAAATCTTAACGGAGTATGAGAATTGTTGATGTTGCATCTCCTTAAATAAACTGATCTAACCTACGTGTTCTCTATCTTCTCACTCTCTTCCTTCTTTCTTTGTTACCTACAGAAACCTTAATCCCCAATTTTTCACTCGTAATTATTGGCCCTCGAATTCAAAATCATCAGAACTTTTATTTAGAAAGTTTGATTTCTTGAATCATTGCAATTTATAGAATAGTAAGCAAGTTCAATTAGTCGAACCATTTTAATGTCACTAGTGAGCCATGTTGAACATATTTTCATATGATGTCACTCGAATATGGTTATGGTTTTGAAAATCCAGTTGCATTAGTCAATTTGGTTATGATTTTGAAAACTATAACCCTTTATTTTAATCAAGTTCTTGCTTTTTGAGTGTGAATTGTATAAACCCTTAATGTCTTCATTTACTTTTATAGGTTACAATGTATGGAGAATTTAAGTTATTCTTCTAAATTGGGGATGATATAGACCCCAATGGTGAAACATATGCGGATTCTAGAAGCTACCTCTACCTTGATTTGTTGGACGACATCTTTAGTAAATTCAATGTGAAGTCAACGATTATGAAGATCACATCAAGTGCTGGTAGAATTATAGAATCTGATGATGATCTACATGATGTCTTTAAGTATTACAGAGGTATTGGTTTAATCTCTTTTTATATAGAGAAAGTCACAGAGTTAGACCTTATTGCAGTTATGGGTCAAGCTAATATTAGGGGGTATGAAACCTGATGTACAAATCAATATAGATGATTATGAATATGAAAACAATGAAAATACAGGTGTTGAAACTAATCTGAATTATGGTGAAAATAGTAATGGAGTAGGGGTTGAAACTAATTTTAATGATGCATAAACTATTAAGAACACTAATTAAAATGTTGGGGTTGAAACTAATGTGAATGAAGGTGAACATGTTGACAATAATAATGTAAATGTAAGGGTTAAAACAAATTTGAGAGATGGCGAAAATGTTGAGAACAGTAATGTAAATGGTAATGATGATGGTGGTGGGACTATTGGGGTGGGACTACTGGTGGTGTAAAAACTAAATGGTTTGATGACGATGATTTTTTGAGGGCCTATGAGAGTTCACAATCTTCTAGAACAAAAATGGATGAAGGTGTAGAGACTACTGGTGGTGTTGGGAATGATGAAAATAAAGATGTTGAAGGTGGAGGCAACACTAGTGGTGTAGATATTGATGAAAATAAAGATGTTGAAGGTGGGGGCAACACTAGTGGTGTAGATATTGATGAAAATGTAGAGGTTGAAGTTAGGAGGACCACTGATGAAGTATTTAATGATGAGGAAGATGACGGTGAGGATTATGTGGTTGATTCAGAAGAAGAAAATGATGTTTTTTCAGCATATGATGAAGATTGGATAGAGGGTGTGGATTATGCTTCTAATGAAGATGAAGACAGAGAAAGAGATGTTAATAATGAGGAACCTTCAGATCTTGAGCTTGATGATCCTAGCTCAGATGAGTTAGGTGATTTCTATAGTGATGATGAGCTAGAAGACATAGGTAGAATTGAAAGAACTAGGGATTTTGGGTTTTCTAAGAGATTAAGTGCAAAATTGTTTAAGCCTAGAGATGATGGGAAAATTGAATTTGAGATTGGACATGTATTTAAAAAAAAAATTCCACTTCAGGGAGGTATTAGTTGATTATGGGGTTCAAGGTGGGTACAACTTTAAGAAACCCTTCAATGACACAAGTAGGATGTGTGCAGAATGCAAAGGTGAAAAATATCCTTGGAGAATTCATGCATTTGTAACTCTTGATGGAAGGATATTTATGGTGAAGACATTACAAAATGAACACAGTTGTATGAGAATTACCAAGAATCTTAATGTGAAGGTGCCATGGATAACCACAAAGTTGGCTGCACAACTTAAGGTTGATCCAAAAATAAGTTATGACCTCATGAAAAATACTTTAATAGAGAGATATGGGGTTGATGCAGAGAAGATACAGCTATATAGTTCCAACAAAAAGATTACGGAACAAGTTAAAGGGTCTCATTCTTATTCATTTAGCAAACTGAGAAAGTATGGCGAGTTACTGATTAAAAAGAACCATATGACAATGGTTAGGATAACACTTCATGAGAGAACAAATATGAATGTGCTTGGAATGTTCAAGAGGATCTTCATATGCTAAAATGCATTCAAGGTTGGTTTTATGACGGGTTGTAGACTATTCCTTGGTCTAGATGGGTGCTTCCTAAAAGCTCCTTATAGAGGGATTCTACTTTCTGCTATTGCACTAGATTGTTACAACAGCTTGTTTCTAATTGCATTTGCAGTAGTTGAAATAGAAAGCAAGGATAGTTAGAGATTCTTTTGTGAACACTTAGCTAAATGCATTGGTCAATGAAGCATAGAGAGACATTTAACAATAATGTCAGACAAGAAAAAGGTATGTAACTTTAAATGCCATGCTTATGTGTAAAGTTAAATTAAATGCTTATATGAATCTGATGAAATTAATTATGAATTTAACAATAATATCTGATATGTTCTTCCATGTGCTTTGTTTTATAAGGACTTAAGCATGTTTTTGCTAAGTTTTTTTCACATGCACACCACAGAAACTGTGCTAGACATGTATATGCCAATTTCATAACAGAGCACCCATGCCTAGAGTTGAGGCAAAATTTCTGGTGGGAAACTAAAACGTATCAACATGACAATTGACAGAAAGCAATGAATTAACTAAAGGGCCATTCTGAGGTTGCCTGGACTTGGTTGATATAAAAAGAAGTCACTTAGGCAAGATCCATATTTGACACAACATCCAAGAGTCATCATATGATAAACAATCACACTAAGTCATTAAATGCTTGGATGACTAAGTTGAGGAACAAATCCATTCAAATAATGTTGGAAATTTTCAAGCTGAAGTTGATAGAAAGGCTTCATAAGAGACATGCCACTGGTTGTATATGGGAAGGAAAGGTGACACCTATAGTAAAGGACAAGTTGAACAAAATACTACATGTAGCAAAGTGGTGTAGTCTGATACCTACTGTGACAGATGAATACCAAGTTAATAATGATGGGGTGAATTATGCCCAAACAGTACTATGCGGTAGCAATGGTATAGAATGGGGTGTCGATCCCACAAAGAGAACGTTCTACAATCAAAGTCTTAGGCAAAAAATAATGGAAACAATATTAAAAATTAATATTAAAAAAATGTTGAGAATTAAATTTTATAATTGAATTAAGTGAAAGAAAATCAATGATCAGTAACACAAGGGTCCAAGAATCCCTCCTAAATTTCATAGCTTCAACTTGTATCAATTCAATAATTATAACTCAACTACGTATTTCACATCCCAAATACGTAATCAAAAAATAATAGTGGAAGCACTAAAAATATTCTTTTGTAAATTATTTTGAGAAATCCCCTTCTTGCTTTTACAAGTAATGCAACGGTCAATCATATATGATATCCTAAATCGATGATATATCCGGAGACAATAATGCAGTAGAGGACCAGCATATATAATTAATATACTGAAATCAAATGCATCCTAAATTCCACACATAAGAGAAGCATGACTGAACTTATATGGAGAAAATGAACAACAATTAACGAGTTAAATAAAATCTATGGGAGAAGAAAATATAATTGTCTGTCACATAAAAACATCAACATTAATATTAAATAAAGTGAACAGTTCAAAATAATTATTCAATGTTAAAAACATAAATATTGAATTAAATACAAGCCAAACCCGCAATGTCTAGGAGTTCATCTCTTCGTCTTGGTTGAAACTTAGTCTAGCCGATAATACATAATCACAACAACTCTCTAGAAATTCAGTGTGTATCTCTTCAGCCCCATGTTCTTTGAGTCTAAAATCCTATATATAGCTGTATGGATAAGGCTTTGTAGATAGAAAAATCGCCATAGGGTTTCTGTTCAGGCTGTGTGCTTCTGCTGTTGTCCAGGCCCGGTTCTACTGTTGTCCAAGCCATGTGTTTGCTTTTGTCTAGGCCCTATTTCTGCTGTCTAGAACTGGTCCGGTTGTGCTACTGTCCAGGCTATGCAAATCCAAAAAAAAATCATAATTTAATAGCTCCTTCACTTCTGTCACGCTGAAATCACGCACAGCCTAACCTTTGTCTACTAAAACTGCCATAACTTTCTCTAGAAAAATCATATTTATAAGCCGTAAATTATCCAGAAAATAGACATCTAGATCTTTCCAAGAATATATGGATCATCTCCCGGTTCTTCCTAAATCAATACAATTTAATCTACAAAAATGACTGATCTGTACGGGCAATTTTGGCAATTTAGTGAAACTCATTTTCACCCTTTGCCAATGACAACATGACTTAGCAAAATGTTCAATTTATCTTTAACAGTCTAGAAATGATGGGTTTTTTTGCACTCCTCTTGGGAAACCCAGTTTCTCTGCTCTGAACTAGTCCGAATGTTGTGGATTCTTTCGAACATATTTTATATATATTTTTGTTTAAGGCTTCTTTATTATTTTAAATCTGTAAAACACACTAAAACATATAATTCTCCAAAGGACCACACTTGTCAAGAAATTCAATGAATAATCAAAATTAATCTCAACAAATGCATATAATTACCTCTATCTGAAGTGCATTTTCATACCCTAATCATGGGGTCATGTATGTAGTGGATTAGGGCAAGTGGACTTACAATTGTAACTACTAGGGTATAAATAGGATTCTTTGCAAGCATATAGTTAGGTGTATTACATACAAGAAGAGAAATTTAGAGGACTTCTGTGATGAGTACTTCCATGTTAAGAAGTACCTTGAAGCATACTTGAAAATAATTCATCCATTGCCTGAGGTGGACTTGACTTCTTCCACTGTAGGTGAAAATGTACAACCCCCTCCACTAAGAAGAATGCTTGGGAGACCAAGGTGTTGACCTGTATTTGATTTTAATAATGACAAAACACTACTCTAATTGCATTAACAGTTTTATCTAAGTGTTTAAGCGGTAAAAGCATTCAGTACAGAAACAAGATGCAAGAACTCAACGTGATTCAGACACCAAAAACAAGACAGAAGATCTAGAATAGGCATTAAGGTAATCAAAACAATTGTAAATCTCTAATGTTCAATTATATAGCTTGATCTGTTGCTTAATTTATAAAAAACTTTGCAAAATTAAAAATACAAAAAGTTTACAAGTCAAAAACTGTTTTTGAAAAGGAAAACTGGGTTGGAGGACAACCCAGTCGACTGGGTCTCTATACCAGTCAACTGGGATATGAGACAGAAAGTTCCCAGTCGACTAGTGTTGAGGACCCAATCGACTAGTAACTTAACCCAGTTGACTGGTCCTCTGATCTAGTCGACTGGTACTCTCCCTTGGCCTAAAAAGTGAAAATTCTTCACTTGACCCAATCGATTGGAATAAGGACCTAGTCGATTGGTAATTCAAAATTATGACTGTTTGAGATGCCGAACTTGAGCATTTAATGCCCTAAACCTACCAAGTATGTGTCAAACGGCCATATTGATTCAAGGCTATATAAACCCACTTCAATGAGCATTTAACAAAAGAAGAGAACACATTCAATTCACAAGATAGCTCATTAATTCTCAAAAGCTTTGCAAAATTTATTATTGAGCCATTCTTCAAGCTTGTTCTTGAAAGAGAGATATTGTTCATTTGTAAAAGCACTTATTGTTGTCTCTCTTCCATTTACTTTATAGTAAATTTCATTTATTGTAAAGGAAAATAGTTGGTATAACTTTTAGAGTGTTTAGGATTAAACACTTCATTGTAGCTTCCGTGAAGAAGAGATCGGTTGTAAGGTTTGCACAACACCCATGAAATTATATGACTAAATTTTTAGTGGATTACTCCAAGGAGGTTCCTTGAAGAGAGTGGACGTACGGTCGGAAGGAATCGGATATTGCCGAACCACTATAAATGGAGTTTGCACTTTCTCTTCCTTAAACTCTTTATTTTCTAGCATATTATTTGATTCGGTGTTTTGTGTATTTAACTGTTTAAAAACTTGCAAGTTAATCAGCAAAAGTTTTCAAAACCCAATTCACCCCCCTCTTAGGTTAGAATCTTGGTTTATAATTGGTATCAGAGCCTCGTACTCAATTTCAGGCTTAAAATCCTTGAGTTGATCCGATGGTATCAAATAGCTATATCGAAGGGCATTCCTATACTAAGCCTCCTTTGTTCAAGGACTCCAACTATAACTATTGGAAAAATAGAATGAAAATCTTTGTCGAAGGACAAGATTACAATCTATAGAGAGCCATTGAAGAATGACCTAAAATTCTTACAAAGAAAATAACCATTAGAGAAATCAAAATCATTGGAGAAATCAATCATATAATGCCTAAACTCAAAACAGAGTTTAATAAAGAAGATTATAGAATGATGTCTCTAAATAGTAGAGCAACTAACATGTTACATTGTGCTCTAGATATTGCTGAATACAATATAATCTCTGTATGTATTTGAGCTAAATAAATTTGGGATAAATTACAAGTTATTTATGAAGGGACTAGCGAAGTAAAAACATGGAGTGAAGACGAAGAGGAAGAAACTTCGAATAATAAAGTTGGATATGAGGAGATTGACAACCTATGTTTGATGGCAATCGACAATGAGAATGAGGTATCAATTTCTTCCCCTTCTAATAATAATAACATTGTTAGTAGTAGTGAAGAATTAACTGAGGTTATAAATGAAATGCATGAAGAATTGAAGAAATTTGATTCTAGGAATATGACCTTAAAAAAGGAAGTCTCGTCTCTTTCTAAAGAGATGGAAGGCTTAAAGGAAGAAAAAGAAAAACTATCTTCCATGCTTTATGATTCTTCACAATATTTTCTAAATATGCTTGGAAAAGAAAAGCTAGATGAAGTGCTATATGGCCAAAGATTGAATGGAGGAAAATCCAGCTTGGGTTATTCTCCATTAGGCAAGCAAAAGTCAAATGAAACTTTGTTCATGAAAACAATATGTTTGAATGAAGCTTCCACTTCCAAGGCCTCTAGTAAGGTTAAAAGCACTCCTTTAATCTATGCTAGTAAGTCTAGAAATGTGAATTTAAATTCTAATGAATTTACTAGAGAGAAACACTCTAGAAGCACACATGCTTATATGTATGCTCATGCTAGAAATAATCATTCAAGAAATACACATCTTAGGAGTAACCATCATATACATCCTAGAGATAATATGTATACTTATAACTTGCACACTACACATGCACATCCTAGGAATTACCATCATATGTATCCTAGAAATAATATGTATGTTCATACTACAAATACACATTCTAAGAGCTACCATCATACATTTCCTAGAGATAACATGTGAATTCATAACTTTAATCATAGAAACATGTATCCTAGGAATGCTTATCCAAGGAACTATAGACATGCACAATTAAGAAATCCTAAAAATTTCAATAACTATTATCCTAGGATTATGCATCATCAAGATGTCTATAATTATAGAGCAACTTATAATGTTAAGAAGCTACGGGTCCCTAAAGGAACCGTATTTTCTAGAATTAACCCCAAAAGACCTAAGAAATTTTGGGTACCTAAGAGTGCAATTGTGTATCCTTGTGTAATTTAGATATGTATCTACACCAAGGAAAAAGGTAACTATTGGTACCTTGATAGTGGATGCTCAAAGCACATGACTGGTGATTAAAGCATGTTCAAAGAGCTAACTCTAAGGGATGGCAAACATGTCACCATTGGAGATAACACAAAGATAAAGATCATCGGCATGAAAAAGTTGGTAACGATTTCTCAACCATTGATCTTATATTATATGTGTAAGGCCTTGAGCCAAATTTGCTTAGTATTAGTCAACTATGTGACAAAGGTAACAAAGTCATATTTGAAACCTCTCATTATCTAGTTGTAGACATCAAGAGTAACAAGATCAAGTTTGTTACCTATAGACAACCTCTCATTATCTAGTTGTAGACATCAAGAGTAACAAGATCAAGTTTGTTACCTATAGACATGAAAATGTCCATATAGTTGATTTAAAATCTTTGCATTCGGAAAATGAAAAATGTTTTCTTGCATTTAGTGAGAACCCATAGCTATGGCATAGAAGACTTGGCCATGTGAATATGAATTTGTTTAAAATCATTTCAAGAAAATATTTAGTCATTGGACTTCCAAAAATCAAATTTGAAAAGGACAAGGTGTGTGATGCTTGTCAAATGGGAAAACAAACTAGAATTTCTTTCAAATCAAAAAAAAAATATAGTCTCAACTACTAGACCATTGGAACTTCTACATATGGACTTCTTTGGTCCAATAAGTACCATGAGTCTAGGTGGCCATCAATATGCTCTTGCTATTGTTGATGACTATTCAAGATATACCTTTGTTATTTTTATTGCTTACAAGGATTAAGCTTACAAAGGATTTGTGAACGTTTGTAAAAATGTTCAAAATGAAAAAAGAAATTTTTATTTCTAGTATAAGAAGTGATCATGGAAAGGAATTTGAAAACCAAAGCTTTTCAAAATTTTGTGATGAAAATAGAATTGATCACAAATTTTCAACACCTAGAACTCCTGAACAAAATGGAGTTGTTGAGAGGAAAAATAGAGTTCTAGAAGAATTTGCAAGAACAATGCTTTGTGAAAATAGTTTGCCAAAATATTTTTTGGCGGAAACCGTAAACATTTCTTGCTATGTTTTAAATAGAGTATTAATTAGGCCTATTCTAAATAAAACTCCATATGAATTATGGAAAGGAAAAAAAGCCTAATATCTCTTATTTTGTGCCTTTGGTTGTAAATGTTTTATCCTAAATACCAATAAAACTAATTTGGGTAAATTTTACTCAAAGACCGATAAAGGGATATTCTTAGGATGTTCAACCTCTAGTAAAGCTTATAAAGTCTTTAACAAAAGAACTCTGGTGGTTGAAGAATCTGTACATGTAGCCTTTGATGAGTCTAACCCAATTAGTAGTATAGTAGTTTCTTTTAATGATGAGGCAGATTTTATTCCAAGAATGGAAACACCTACTCCCATTGTTGACCCAAAGAAGAGCCAACCTCAAACAAGTCAAAAGGTAGATGCTTTCAATCTTGATCAACCATCTACAAGTCAACAAGATGATAGTCTTCCCAAAGATTGGAGGTATGTGAATTATCATCCAATCGATCAAGTGATTGGTGATCCTTCACAAAATGTAAGAACTAGTTCCTCTATTAGAAATATTTGCAATTGTGTAGCTTATTTATCTCAAGTAGAACCTAAGACGTTTGTAGAAGCCGAGAAGGATATTGATTGGATAAATGCTATGCAAGAAGAAATAAATCAATTTGAAAGAAACAAAGTATGAAATCTAGTTCCTAGAACAAAGAATCACACTATAGTAGGAACTAAATGGGTATTTAGAAACAAGATAGATGAAAATGGAATAGTAACTAAGAACCAGACTAGACTAGTTGCTAAGGGATATAATCAAGAAGGAATAGATTTTGATGAGACCTATGCTCTCGTAGCTAGATTAGAAGCTATTCATATGCTATTCGCCTTCGCTTGCTTTAATAAGTTTAAGTTATTACAAATGGATGTAAAAAATGTCTTTTTAAATGGCTTTATAGAAGAAAAGGTGTACATTGAGCAACCTCTTAGATTTGAAAATCCTAGTCTTCTAAACCATGTTTTTAAACTTTCTAAAGCTCTCTATAGGATGAAGCAAGCTCCAAGAGCATGGTATGAAATATTAAGTAAGTTTTTGCTTGAAAATGGTTTTACAAGAAGAAAAATAGACACAACCCTTTTAACAAAAACTCACAAAAATGACACACTACTAGTCTAAATATATGTTGATGATATTATATTTGGTGCTACTAATGAATCTATGTGTCAAGAGTTTGCTAAGTGCATGCAAGGTGAATTTGAAATGATCATGATGGGAGAGCTTATCTACTTTCTAGTACTTCAAATCAAACAATTGAAAGAAAGCATCCTTATCAATCAATCAAAGTACACTAAGGACCTATTAAAGAGGTTCGGGATGGAAAGCTCAAAATCAATTGGCACTCCTATGAGCACCTCTACAAAACTTGACTTAGATGAGGAAGGTGTTGTGAGATTTAAATTACTCGCAAGCGCACGAATCGTTTGCAATATAGTGTGTGCAAGTGCGAGGTCGAATCCACAGGAAATTGCGTCGTGAAAATAAATTTTTATCTAAACTAAACCTATTTTAACTTAGTTCCGAATTTCAAACTGTGTCGTGCAAAAATATAAACTTAAACTAAATTGATTTAAAACAAATGATAAAAACACTCAGGTTTCTGAATCCACCCCACCAAATTAAAGCATATATTTTCAGGATTGTTATTCCTACAACTGACAAGCAATTACATCCTATGTATGTTCTATATAAAAGTAATTCATCAAATAATTCCATGAATCCATCGATATACAAATCATAACGAATACCCTAATTAAACTAAATCATCCAATGTATCTGTTTAATTTAGAATCACAATGGATATCCGATTTAATTTGAATGATTCGATGTATCAAGCAGATGAAACACATCAAATATCCAATTTGAACAATTTATAAACAAAACAATCAATCATAAGAATTTACTTAAACAATTGAATTGAAATAGAACATCAATACAAAAATATCAGAATTGTACGAACATATATGAAAATATAATGCTAATCAATGGAGAGGCTTCATCTTCACCCTTAGATGAAGGTTTTAGCCTCTCATGATTATGAAAATAAATTTCACAATTAAAGTGCTAAACATTAAACTTTAAAACACAAAAGAAAAAAATTAAAGCTGAAAATATATTGAGAGAGAAATTACACTTGTAGCTCATCTCTTTGTTTTTTCTTCTTTTTGTGTTTGCTGTGCAGCGCTCTCCCCCCTTGATAGCAAAGCCTTGGAGATCCACCCTGAAGATGAAGTAAAATGGAGCTTTTATAGGGAAACTCCAATAGTGCAATGTGTTTCCAATCGATGTGGGATATGGAATGTAGAATGTGTTTCCAACCGATGTGGGATGTGGAATGTAGAATGTGTTTCCAATTGATGTGGGATGTGGGATGTAAATGTGTTTCCAACCGATGTGGAATGTGGGATTTTAAGCCATCACATGCCACTCAAAACTTCTGCCCACGTCTCTTTTATTTTAGCAGCTTATATAGTCAAATAAAATCTTCATTTAAATGAGAGAAAAAAAGCCCCTAGACGATAGACTGCTAAAATTTGGATATTCTTTTTCTTTAAATCTGAAATAAAAAAGACGTGCTCTCTTAATCGTCTCTCTCTCAACATGGTGCGCTCGATCAGCATGGTGCGCTGATAATCGTCTCTCTCCTTTCCAAAATAGGACCAGTCGCCATACTGCGCGAATGCACTCGATCGCAGTATGGTGTGCTCGATCCTGGGATTGGGTGCTGGAGCGCTGTTGCGCTCGATCTTAGGTCTCCTATGCTCAATTGCAATAGCAGATTCCAGCTTTTCCCTATTTTTCTCTTTAGGTCAAATAATTCCATAATGCTCCAAAAACCTAGAAAAACACAGTAAACACAGAAAGGAGATAAAATATGATGAAATAACACAAACTAAGAGCTTAAAAAATATAAATTAAGGGGGCTTAAAAATGAATATTTAAGTACTTATCACACCCCCAAACTTACATATTGCTAGTCCTTTAGCAATACGAAACTAAAAACTAAATGAAAAAACAAAGAACACAAAGATAAATCCATCTTTCATGGTATCCAAAAATTTAAGTATCACACAAAACCATGATATTCATTCATGAGCAAGCTTAAAAAGATAAACCAATCTTCGCAATGAATAGAAATATTAAAATATAATTACTTAAAAAAGCCCGGCTAAAGCATCACAAGCTCAAATTAGTGTAAAGTGAACTAGCACATAAATATGAAGCTTCCAAATAATTCCAATGTGCAATGTCTCCATATCTCAAGATTCACAGAATTTCCCATCAGAATAAACAATCAATGGCATAGTTTTATTGTTTTCTTTTTTTTTTTATTGTGAGGCTCTGCCATTTTTAGTACCCTTAAGCTTTCTTATTGACCCATGTAGTGAGTGTTGAGTCAATGACTCCCAAACCAGATGGTTTTGGGACATTAGGTGTAAAGACACCCCTAAGAACTTACTAACTTGAGTCAAAAAGGCTACCAAACTAAACTGGCTTTAATGTAACCAATCAAAATTTTCACTTTTTGATGTGAATACTCACTGCTTACTGAGCCAAGAGGTCTAGTTACTCAGTGAAAAGTTTATCAATGATGAGCATTTTTCTCTTTTTGTGCAAATTTTTTTTATGCCAAAGTTTCCATCCAACAAGTCTTCCAGAATCAACTAAGCCATGGAAACATACACATTAAAATCACATGTCATACCTCACACAATTATGTGCTAATATGCTCGTGTCAAATTAGATCAAACATGTGAATTCTCAAATGCCTAAAGTAAGTAACTAAACTTTAAAACTCTATCATTAGATCATATGTTCAAGATTTTAAGCTTTCCAATGAAATCACATCACAATATTTGTTTGATCACCCAAAATTTCAAAACAACATGAGCATGCATTTATCTTCTCTTTAAAACGAAGAAAAGAAAAACAACAACAAACTGGGACAAAGTGTGTGTAATGTGTCTCCCATACCCCCAAACTTAAATTACACATTATCCCCAATGTTTGAATAATATGGAAAGAACTGACATGGGAGATGGAGAACTAGTTGGACTAGCATGGCTCATAGCATACCCCCAAACTTGAACTGAAATACACATTGTCCCTAAAAAATAAAGACTAAAGTAATACTGAAAAACAAAAAAGTACTAGAAATAAACAATAACAAGAAATATGAAAAATAATAAAAACATAAAGGATATGTTGTGGGGTGCCTCCCATGAGCACTAAGTTTTACGTCTTTAGCTAGACTGTGCAACCGCTCACTACTGTTTGGGTAGTTTCTGGAACTGCGCTTGATCGCTCCAAGTTGTCCGCTCGATTGCAATGCCATGAACTTCTCTGCCGCAGACCGAATGGGTAGCATAAGTCGGGTGTGACATATGAGCACGTTCCTCCAAACTTGAATAGCAAATATTTCTCCTGAAAAACACAACAAAAACAAAAACTAAATAATAAGATCTAATGACAAGGAATAAAAGGATAAGGGTTGCCTCCCACAAGCGATAAGTTTAAAGTCTTCAGCTAGACTCTCCATAATAGACGATAATCACTCTGGGTAACTAGGATCCTCCAATAATGTCGTCTCAATCTCCGGACTCTTCAACTCTAAGAATGGTTTTAGCCTCTGTCCATTCACCTTAAAAGTGTTACCATTCTTTGGATCCTCAATTTCGATGGCCCCATGAGGAAAAACCAACCGAATAATAAATGGACCTACCTATTGAGATTTAAGCTTGCCTGGAAAAAAAATGCAAGCGTGAATTGTAAAGAAGAACTTTTTGACCAGGCTCAAAAGATCATCTTAAAATGTTCTAATCATGAGCCTTTTTCATTTGTGCCTTGTACAACCACACACAATCATATGCATCATTCTGCGGCTCCTCTAATTCATTGAGTTGGAGTTTCCTTTGTGAGCCAGCCTTCGAAAGATTGAAGTTTAGCTGCTTGATAGCCCAATACACTCTATGCTCTAATTCCACAGGAAGGTGACATGCTTTTCCGTACACAAGACGATATGGAGACATGCCAATTGGTGTCTCGAATGCTGTCTGATATGCCCACAGTGCATCATTCAATCGCAGAGACCAATCTTTTCACTAGGGTTCACAGTCTTCTCCAAAATGTGCTTGATCTTGAGATTAAAAATTTCCACTTGTCCACTCATCTGCGAGTGATACGGGGTGGCAACCTTATGTGTGATGAAATACTTCTTCATCAACTGCTCAAAAATCCGGTTGCAAAAGTGCTTACCTCCATCACTTATGATTGCTCGAGGTGTACCAAAATGAGCAAAGATAGTATCCTTCAAAAACTGGAACACAACTCTGTGGTCATTGGTTTTGCATGCAGTGGCCTCCACCCATTTGAACAGATAGTCCACAGCAACCAGAATGTACAGATAACCAAAGGAGTTTGGGAAAGGTCTCATAAAATCAATGCCTCACATATCAAAAATCTCAACAATCAGAATGGGGTTGAAGGGCATCATATTCCTCTTAGAAATACTCCCTAGCTTTTGGCAACGCTCACAAGATACACAGTAGGTGTGAGAGTCTCAGAACAGGGTAGGCCAATAGGATCAACACTACAAAATCTTCGCAGTGGTCTTCTTAGCACTGAAATAGCCTCCACAAGCATGATCATGACAAAAAGAGATGACATTAGATTGGTCATGCTCAGAAATACACATTTTGATGATCTGATTGGGACAATACTTGAACAGGTAAGGATCATCCCAGAAAAAAAGCTTTACCATGGCCAAAAACTTGGACTTATCTTGTCACCCCCAATGTAAAGGCATTTTACCAGTGACAATATAGTTCACTATATCAGCAAACCATGGTGCGAGATTGTGAGCAATGTGCATCAATTGCTCATCAGGAAAGGTCTCAGAAATGGGAATGGCAGCCTTAGTGAAATCCATTATCAACCTAGACAAATAATCTGCCACCACATTTTTGGAACCTTTCTTATCCCGAATCTCTATTTCAAACTCCTGAAGTAACAAGATCCATCGGATAAGACGAGATTTAGAATTCTTTTTGGAGAAAAGATACTTCAATGTTGCGTGGTCCGAGTAGATGATGAATTTCGATCCTAACAAGTAAGATCTGAACTTGTCCAATGCAAAAACGACTGTTAGCAACTCCTTCTCAGTAGTAGAGTAATTGAGTTGTGCGTCATTTAGAGATCTGCTTACATAGCATATGACATGGGGGAGTTTATCAATACACTACCCCAAAACAACTCTAACTGCATAATCTGATGCGATGCATATAATCTCAAAAGGTACACCTCAGTTGGGTGGCTGAATAATGGGTGTGGACGTCAGAATCTTCTTTAGATCCCAAAATGCTTTCTTACTGTCCTCATCAAATACAAATAGGGCATCATTCAACAATAATTTGCACAAGGGCATGGTGATCTTGCTAAAATCCTGGATAAATCGCCTGTAGAATCTTGCATAGCCCAGAAAAGAACGAACCTCATTCACCGTACGTGGGGGTGGAAGGTTGGAAATTAGGTCCACCTTTGCTTTGTCGACCTCAATCCCCCGATGAGATATGACGTGCCCCAGTACAATACCTTGTTTGACCATAAAATAACACTTCCCCAATTAAACACCAGGTTCTTCTCCTTGCACCGCACTAAGACCAAAGTGAGATGGTGCAGACACTCCTCAAATGATGAACCGAACACGGAGAAGTCATCCATGAAAATCCTTAAGAAACACTCTACCATGTCAGAGAATATGCTGACCATGCACCGCTGAAAAGTAGCGGGTGCATTGCATAACCCAAAGGGTATGCGACGGTAGGCGAATGTCCTAAAAAGACAGGTAAACATCATGTTCTCCTAATCTTCAGGGTCCACAGGGATCTAGTTATATCCAGAATAACCATCCAAGAAGCAATAGTAATCGTGCCCAGCCAAGCGCTCCACCATCTGATCAATAAATGGGAGTGGAAAATGATCATTCTTTGTGGCAGCATTCAATTTACGGTAGTCTATACACACTCTCTATCCTGACTGAATATGAGTTGGCACCAACTCATCGTCCTTATTCTTCACTAAGGTCAATCCAGCCCATTTGGGCACGACATGAATCGGGCTTACCCACTTGCTATAAGAGATTGGATAAATGACCCCTGCATCCAACAACTTTATCACTTCAGCCCTCACAACCTCTTGCATAGTTGGGTTGAGCCTTCTCTGTGGCTCCCTCGATGACTTGGTATTCTCCTCCAAATGTATCTTGTGCATCACTATCGAGGGGCTAATCCCCTTGATATCCTCAATAGTCTAGTTGATA
This sequence comes from Bretschneidera sinensis, assembly GCA_023935145.1. Taxonomy (NCBI): domain Eukaryota; kingdom Viridiplantae; phylum Streptophyta; class Magnoliopsida; order Brassicales; family Akaniaceae; genus Bretschneidera; species Bretschneidera sinensis. Next base: position 68,495,127 of record CM043698.1, on the reverse strand, counting down.
GCTTCCTTGTCCTCTCTTAAAATGTTCAATAATTTCTCCTCTTGAGCATCAACTAAATCTGAAGCTATAATCACAAGCAAAGAATCTGCTAGACCTAGGAACTTATACTTATGATTGTCCGGTAAAGGCTTAAGTTCCTTCTTGAGGGGCTTAGGTGCTACGATCTCCTCCGTCTCACTACTCTCTCGATGAGTAGACTCCAAAATGGCATTTACTTGCTCAAGTAACTTATTCAAATCCAAATTCTCTCCAAACTGAGCAAAGTATGCCTTCAAGGGGTCCTCAATGCTTGATTCATCCACAGTCTCCTCAATAATCTCATCCATCGAGCATACATTTCTCACTTCATCATATTCCAGTGGTTATTTACTGATATCAAAGATATTCAGCTCCACTGCCATATTTCCGAAGGAAACCTTCATCACCCCTATCCTACAATTTATCAGGGCATTAGCTATGGCTAAGAATGGTCGCCCTAAAATCACTGGTATCTGAATCTCCACGTTCTGAATCAGCTCTGTGTCAAGCACAATAAAATCCATAGGGAAACAAAACTTATCCACCTTTATCAAAACGTCCTCAATTATTCCTCGTGGTATCTTTACTGAGCTGTTAGCCAATTAAAGCACCATGGATATGGGCTTCAATTCTCATAACCCTAAATGCAAATAGATTGAGTAGGGCAGAAGATTCATACTCGCTCCTACATCCAAAAGAGCCCTCTCAATCCGGCTGACTCCTATCATGCAAGAGATGGTAGGACACCTCAGGTCATCCTTTTGACAGTGATCAAGTCCTTTAAGAACTTGACATATGACGGCACTTGTTGGATGGCATCCAAAAATGGGATATTGATTTGGACTTACTTGAACACCTCCAGAATGTCCTCAAACTTCCCTCATTTCTTGGGCGCTGGTAATCTCTCAGGGTAAGGCACTTTAGGTACAAACGACCTAAGAAGATCCTTAACAGTAGGTGTGGGTATAGATGGCTCAGCATCTCCCTTCTCTTTGTTGCCACTTTCTTGCCCTTACTGCATAGCAGGGTTTTCTTCCACTTGATTGTCCACTTATCTCCCATACCTCAATATGACAATCGATTGCACTTGCTCCTGCCCGTGCGTAAGGGTTGATGAATTTCCAACTGCAAACTGTCCCTTCGGGTTGGGCAAGAGTTGAATGGGGAACTTTCCCTTCTTTCTTTCACCCAAGTGACTTGCGATTTGACCCATTTGACTCTCTAGCTTAGCAATCACTTGGGTGTTTACAATTTTCGCACTCCTTACTTCGCTGATGGATTGGCCAATCATTTTCATGAAATCCTTGAGGGTGTCCTCTAATGACTGTGAAACCGACGCTTGCACTTGAATAGGAGCTTGGTAAGCGGGTAATGGTGCTGGATGGGCTGAACGACCATGACTTGGAACTAGTGGAGGAAATCTAGGAGGGCATTGATTGTGATCATGATAAAGAGTTCCTCCCTAATTCATCTATTGGTTCTGCTTCCATGAAAATTAGGGTGGTTCCGCCACCCTGGATTATAAGTCTCGAAGTAAGATCCATTTGATTGCTTCCGATAGTTATTGAAAGCATTCACTTGTTCCATGGGATACTCGATAAAAGTCGGCATAGATGGACAATTCTGTGCTAAATGCATAGGACTAGCACAGATGGAACAGCTATCAACATTGAATGTATTGGCAGCATTGATGGACTAGCCCACAGCGAGAGCGCCAACTTTCTTGGTGAGAGCATCTATCTTTATCCTCAAGTCAGTGTCCTCCTTAATTTCATAGATGCCTCCTTTCTTAGGGGCACGTATGGACTTGTACCGACAGCATGAAAAATCCCACCGCTGCGAGTTGTCGGACAACTTGTCCAATGCCTTGTATGCTTCATCCTCCGTCAGACTTAAGAATGCCCCCCATTCATAGACTCGATCATATTACGGTTGGGTTGAGTCAACCTTTGGTAGAAGAACTGAACGAGTCTCCACTTCTCATATCCATGTGGAGGGCATCTGATCAGTAACTCTTTGAAACACTCCCAACTCTTAGAAAACTTTTCATCCTCCTCATAAGTGAAAGAACTAATCTCTTTTCGGCACTCATTCACTCTAGACATTAGGAAAAACTTATTATAGAATTTACCCAACAAGCTTTCCCAATATGTAATAGACTCGGGCATGTTGGAATCCAACCATGCCCTAGTTCTATCGTGAAGAGAAAAAGAGAAAAGTCTAAGATGGACCGACTCATCAGAAAAGTTCTGGAACTTGAATGTGGCACAAATATCTTTGAACTTCTTCATATGGCTGTAAGAATTTTCAAGATCCAAGCCATGAAATGAGGGTAGGAGTTGGATGACATATGGCTTTAGATCAAAATGGGCAGCATTGGTTGGTGGCAACACTATACAAGAAAGGGATTTAGTCACAACGGGTGCGAACAAATCCCTAAGGGATGTAGTGATGTCCATGTTCCAAGCTCTAAGTTGCTCTACATTCTCTAGTTGATTTGCATTCCTTAAATTGTCCCCTATCTCAATCGTCTCTCTCTCAACAAGTGCTCTCTTATTTCTCTTAAGAGTTCTTTCTATTTCGGGATCTAAAGGTATCAACTCTAAGTTTAGGGATCTTCGATCGAGCATACACCACATAAAAAGCAATAAAATAAACTAACTAGCAGAAACAAAAGAATAAAATAAAAATCAAATAACAAATAACAATAAAATAAATACAAAAACAGAAAACACAATACTCACAAAATGGGCAATTGCAACTAGAAACAAATAAACTAGAATAAAATTGCAAAAAGAAAAATAAAACAAAATGCTAACTAAACTAGTAGAAAAATAAAATCAATTCAGATAAAAATTTAATTTTCACAAACAAAACAACTCCCCAGCAATGGTGCTAAAAAGTTGTTGTAAGTTTTAAATTACTCGCAAGCACACGAGTCATTTGTAATATAGTGTGTGCAAGTGCGAGGTCGAATCCATAGGAAATTGCATCGTGAAAATAAATTTTTATCTAAACTAAACCTATTTTAACTTAGTTCCGAATTTCGAACTGTGTCATGCAAAAAATATAAACTTAAACTAAACTGATTTAAAACAAATGATAAAAACACTAAGGTTTTTGAATCCACCCCACCAAATTAAAGCATATATTTTCATGATTTTTGTTCCTACAATTGACAAGCAATTACATCCTATGTATGTTCTATATAAAGGTAATTTATCAAATAATTCCATGAATCCACCGATATACAAATCACAACGAATACCCTAATTAAACCAAACCATCCAATGTATCTGTTTAATTTAGAATCACAATGGATATCCTATTTAATTTGAATGATTCGATGTAACCGTCAGATGAAACACATCGAATATCCAATTTAAACAATTTATAAACAAAACAATCAATCATAAGAATTTGCTCAAACAATTGAATTGAAATAGAACATCAATACAAAAATATCGAAATTGTACGAACATATATGAAAATATAATGCTAATCAATGGCAGACTTCATCTTCAACCTTAGATGAAGGTTTTAGCCTTTCGTGATTATTAAAATAAATTTCACAATTAAAGTGCTAAACATTAAACTTTAAAACACAAAAGAAATAAATTAAAGTTGAAAATACATTAAGAGAGAAATTACACTTACATCTCCTCTATTTTTTTTTCTTCTTTTTGTGTTTGTTGTGCGGCGCTCTCCCCCTTGATAGCAAAGCCTTGGAGATCCACCTTGAAGATGAACTAAAATGGAGATTTTATAGGGAAACTCCATGAGTGCAATGTGTTTCCAACCGATATGGGATGTGAGATGTAGAATGTGTTTCCAACCGATGTGGGATTTGGGATGTAAAATGTGTTTCCAACTGATGTGGGATGTGGGATGTGAGATGTAGAATGTGTTTCCAACCGATATGGGATGTGAGATGTAGAATGTGTTTCCAATAGATGTAGGATGTGGGATTTTAAGCCTTCACATGCCGCTCAAAACTTCTTCCCATGTCTCTTTATTTTAGCAGCTCATATACTCAAATAAAATCTTCATTTAAATGAGAGAAAAAAGTCCCTAGATAATAGGCTGCTAAAATTTGGATCTTCATTTTCTTCCAATCTGAAATAAAAGAGACATGCTCTCTTAATTTGTCTCTCTCTCAACATGGTGTGCTAGATCAGCGTGGTGCGCTGATAATTGTCTCTCTCTTTTCCAAAATAGGACCATCCGCCATACTGCACAAATGCGCTCGATTGCAACATAATGCGCTCGATCATCCTGCACTCGATCCTACTTCTTGTGCGTGCGAGCGTAGGTGCACTCGATCCTGGGCTTGGGCGCTTGAGTGCTGTTGCACTCAATCGCAGGTCTCCTGTACTCGATCACAACAGCAGATTCCAGCTTTTCCCTATTTTGCTCTTTAAGCCGGATAATTCCATAATGCTCCAAAAACCTAGAAAAACACAATAAACATATAAATGAGATAAAATAGGGTAAAATAACACAAACTAAGAGCTTAACAAATATAAATTAAGGGGCTTAAATATGAATATTTAAGCTCTTATCAGAAGGTAAGTGTGTAGATAATAAAACTTATATAAGCATGATAGGAGCTTTACTTTGTTTGACAGCAAGTAGACCTGATACAATGTTCAGTGTATGAATGTGTGCTAGATTTCAAGCTAATCCTGAGGAATAACATGTAATTACAGTAAAAAGAATCCTTAGATATCTACAAGGGACTCAAAACCTAGGGTTATGGTATTATAGGAAATCAAATTTTGAGCTTGTAGGATATTTAGATGCTGATTTTGCGGGTTGTAGACTAGATAGAAATACCACTAGTGGAACATGCCAATTTTTAGGTGCAATGTTAACCTCTTGGTTTTCCAAGAAACAAAATTCGATTGCACTATCAACCTTCGAAGCGGAATATGTAGCAGTCGGAAGTTGTTGTGCACAAGTGTTGTGGATGAAACAACAATTAGAAGACTATGACATGAACTTTAAATATATACCAATTCATTGTGATAACACTAGTGCTATCAACTTGACCAAAAACCCTATTCAGCATTTTAGAACCAAACACATGGAAATAAGACATCACTTCATAAGAGACCATGCTAAAAAAGGTGATATTAGACTAGAACTCATTCCTTCAGAAGATCAAATAGTTGATATTTTTACAAAACCTTTAAGTGAAGATAGCTTTTGTAATATTAGACTATTGATGGGCTTGATAGACTATGATCAAATATATGTTTGATGGCATCAACATTCATCATATGCATAATTGACATCTAGTGAATGAGTATAACTCTTATTTAATATATCTCTCACTCAAGATGGCATAGATAAACAATTTCGTGCTAAAATTTCAAGATAGAACTCAAAATTTTAAATTTTTTAAAAGACCCAGTCAACTAGTTTACTGACCCCAGTCGACTGATATCCCACTACCCATTTTACCAATCGATTAGTACAAAGCATCCAGCCGACTGGTACTACAAGTCATTATTTGGAGCCAAAATTTGAAATTTTGGTGGCATACCCAGTCGACTTATATGGTTCACCCAACCGACTGGTACCTCTCTGCCAGTTTACCCAGTCGACTGATGTCCTGATCCAGTTGACTACTATGTCAAAATTCCCAAAACTATGAACGACCCAGTCGACTGGTATCGCGATTCTATAAATAGTCTCTTTAGATTTTTCAGTTTTCACGCCATTTTTGAAAACCTTAAGCTTTCTTTCTCTAGAAAATCTTTGATTTCAGTCCAAAATCTCTCAAAACCATTCTATAGAAACCTCAATCCTATCCCAAATCATCTCTTGTTCAACTTTTCAAGGTTGAAAACTCCATATTTCCAAAAATCTTTCTCTAAAACAATTTTTCAACAATATCTAAAAGAATATGCATTAAAACCACCGTTGGAGGACCTCATGTGCCTACAAGGCCTCGGTCTACAAACTCCTCGGCATTGGACGTTAAGGGAAAGGGGCATGCTAGTTCATCAAGCAAGAAAGCGCAGACTGAGCTCAATGACTCGCTTTTTTAGAGCCCAGCAGCTAAGAGCAGGTATAACTCTGTCATACGCCACAAAACGATCATGACGGGTAGATTCATTGATTTTAATTCTATTCATCATGCAAACTTTGAAATTTTACCTCCTTTTGATGTGATATAGTTGACACCATTTGTCAACATTCACCAAAAATATTGCCCTCGCCTAATTCAACAATTTTACGCTAACCTGGTTAAACCGAATCCACTGGCTCTTTGGTTTAAAAACAGTGTTGTGGGCATAGAATTTGAGGGGAATACTGACCTACTGGTCAATATTCTGAGAATCCTTGTGGGAGGGGTCTAATGGAGTCTGGATAGATGGCCAGATAACTTTGATTACGATGAGGCGTGCCAAATTGTTGAGGCGACTCTAACTATATCTTTAGGCCCACTATATTTCACCAATGTAGTGATATGCCCCTCGACTCAAATTTGTTCAACCTCATTGTGAGTTCGATCATCTATGCGAGACTCGGGAGTCGGGGTTATCTTTCTAAGATAGACGTGCTATTGATCCGGTGTCTCAAAACAGGACACAATTTCAATATCTACCCCATACTGCTCCCCAACATGATTAACGGTGAAGTGAGTGACTCCGGGTACCTCTCATATGGGATGCCTATCACCCTGATCCTCCAGCATTTTTGAGTCCCCCTACTAGCCTCAGAGGCTTAGGACATCATCGATGTCTCTTCTCTGAAGAAAATGGGGTGCACTATCCGAGATGGAATAATCTACTCCAAGGCTGAGAGGAATATTAGGATTGGAGAGGGTGATAACAGCGAGGAGGACGAAGAGGTTCCTGGTGTTGCATCTTCTCCCACTGCTTTGGACACTGACGCATGAGCACCTAGTCCACAGCGCGGTGGCTCTAGTACTAGTAAGGCTATGGTAAGCCTCCAAATGTCCATGCAGTCTGGATTCCAGAGCTTGAGCTCTTCTATCGATCACATGCACCGTGACCTCCGTACACTTCGAGATGATTTCGAGTTACGTCGGGAGCACACAGAGGGCTATTTTGCTGAGCTTCGGGATCTTTTTCATGACGAATCTGATTCCCCTGCGCATTAGCTTAGCTTTTTGTTTTTATCTCATTGTTATGTACATATATAGCTCCATGGATACTTAGTGCGAACATCTTTTTTATTCACATACATTCATATGCTTGTACTCGATATTCAGACAACTTCCAAAGCTTATGGTGTATGGATGTTTGTATATATATGCTTATTTTTTAGTTATTTAGCTTTTGGCTCATATACTTATAAGCTATATGGTTGCTTAGTTTGAGCACTCTTTGCTCACCTATGTGTTTTAACTGTTTATACTAGTGTGGAAACTTCTGATTCTTTCCAGGAAGTCTTTCTAATTTTGAATCCTACCTAGTTTTTGCATACAAGTTTGTTTTTACCTTATCTTCATGGCTGTGGTGTTTATTTTGCTTATTTTTTGAGTTTACACCCCTTATTATGTTGTCAAAACGGGGGAGAAAATGAGAAAAATCAATGTATAAGAGAAAACTGCATGTAAACTTAGAATATAACATATATTTAGGGGGAGCATTGCTCCGAACATGTTGACAAATGTAATACCATCTTGCATTGATTGGTTGGGTTGATATAACTATATTTAAACTGCGTTTGAATGCTAAACAAGTTGGTTTTAATCCGAAAAACAGAGGAGGCTCTAGCCAAATTTTTCTAAAAACCAACTTTTAGTTATTAAAACTGTTTTTTCTCTCTTTAGTTTTATCATCATAAAAAAAGGGGAGATTATTGACCTGTATCTGATTTTAATAATGACAAAATACTACTCTAATTACACTAACAGTTTTATCTAAGTGTTTAAACGGTAAAAGCATTCGGTACGAAAACAATATGCAAGAACTCAACGCCATTCAGACATCAAAACAAGACAGAAGATCTAGAATAGGCATTAAGGTAATTAAAACAATTGTAAATCTCTTATGTTCAATTACATAGCTTGATATGTGGCTCAATTTACAAAATAATTTGGCAAAACTAAAAATAAAAGTTTCTAAGTCAAAAACTATTTTTGAAAAGGAAAACTGGGTTACAATCCAGTCGACTGGGTCCCTATACCAGTCAATTGGGATATGGGATAGAAAGTTCCCAGTCGACTGGTGTTGAGGACCCAGTCGACTGGTAACTTCACCTAGTCGACTGGTCCTCTAACCTAGTCAACTGGCACTCTCCCTTGGCCTAAAAAGTGAAAATTTCTCACTTGACCCAGTTGACTGGTACAAGGACTCAGTCGACTAGTAATTCAAAAATATGACCGTTTGAGACGCCAAACTTAAGCATTTAATGCCCCAAACCTACTAAGTCTATGTCAAACCGCCATATTAATTCAAGGCTATATAAATCCACTTCAATGAGCATTTAACAAAAGAAGAGAACACATTCAATCACAATATAGCTCATTAATTCTCAAAAGCTTTGAAAATTTTATTGTTGAGCCATTCTTCAAGCTTGTTCTTAAAAGAAAGATATTATTCATTTGTAAAAGAACTTATTGTTGTCTCTCTACCATTTACTTTACAGCAAATTTCATTTATTGTAAAGGGAAATAGTTGGTATAACTCTTAGAGTGTTTAGGATTGAACACTTCATTTGTAGCTTCTATGAGGAAGAGATCGGTTGTAAGGTTTGTACAACGCACGTGAAGTTGTATGACTAAAGTTTTAGTGGATTACTTCAAGAAGGTTTCTTAAAGAGAGTGGACGTAGGGTCGGAAGGAATCTGATATTGCCGAACCACTATAAACGGAGTTTGCACTTTCTATTCCTTAAACTCTTTACTTTCAAGCATATTATTTAATTGGGTGTTTCGTGTATTTAACTGTTTAAAAACTTGCAAGTTAATCAGCAAAAGTTTTTAAAACCCAATTCAGCCCCCTCTTGGGTTTGAACCTCGGTTTACACAAGGAAAAATAGAAAAATAGATAAAGGTAAAGTTGATCCTTCCACTGTTAGGAAGAGATCATGCACAGTGAGATGTTCTGTGTGCTCACAATTTGGTCACAACTCAAAAACATGCCAAAGAGATATTGCCAGCAAGAGGAAAAATAGTACAACAAATAATGAGCACTTAAAATATCTATAGACCTACTGTATGTTAATTATTAGAATTAAGCACTTGATTATCTTGTACTGACTTAAAAAATAATTTTTGTAGAATCAAAGAAAGAGGGCGGACTCACAAAATGGAAATCCTGAAGTTGGATCTATATTTGTGCCTTTTTCATCAGTAAGACATTCTCATTCTGATTCTGAAACAAGAACAAGAAGAGGCAGTGGTGATGCTGGTTCTACTAGTGGAAGAGGTAGTGTTGTTTCTAGCAAATGAAGAAGTAGTGGTGGGTCTGTTAGAGGGAGAGGTAGAGGAAATGGGAGGGATGGATCTGGTAGTGTTGCTAATAGTGGTTCTGTCAAAGGGAAAGAAGAGGAGGGGGGATGGATTTGGTGATGCAAGTATTGTCAGAAGGAGATGGAGAGGTAGAGGATAGGGAAGGGATGGATCTGGTGGTGTCGGTACTGTTAGAGGGATAGGTAAATTAGGGGGGATAGATGTATCTAGTGGTGATGGTTCTAGTAGTGACAGAGGTAGGGGAGTGGGAATGGATGGATCTGATGGTGATTTTGGGACAAGAAGAAATGGTGGGCTTTGTGAATCTGACAGAGGTATGGGTGTTAGGTCAGGGGTTGAGTTTAGTGGTGGTCTTGAAGGATCTAGCAAAGGTATGGGTGTTGGTGGAAGAGGGGTTAGCTCTAGTGATGGTGGAATAGGTGTTGGATTTATTGGGGCATTTGGGTTAGGTGGTTCTGGCAAAAGTACTGGTGGGAAGGATGCTATTGATAAAGGCAAAAGAAATGCTACACATGTCCCAAAGAAAAAATATATGTATAGACTTACTTCACCAAAGTGTTCGGTATGTATATGATATGTCTATTTCAATGTAAATGTTCTGTTTCTTTTTTAATGTGGTGTGGGTATAGTGTAAATGTGGTGGTTGTGTGTTTTGAATGTAATATATATGGACTAACCCATTATTGATTGTGCAGTTTGTTATCAAAACTAAAAGATCTCAAGCTACAAGTAAAATGACAAGCCACAACTCCATTGTCAATAACAATGGAACTCAACAGAGCAGGTTGGAGCATTAGCAAAACAGAAAATATAGTTTTATTTTGTCATTTTAATGGTTTCATCCCCGATTGATGATGTGTAATTTTTTAGGGTTTCATAACCAGATGATATGTAATTTTGAGGGTTTGATACCCTGTTGATGGTCGAATGTATATGCACATGATAATTTATGTGCTTTTTGATAGTCACCAAGAGCCATATTCGAAAACCGTGGGTGATTTGTATATGCACAATGTAATCTACTGACTTATTTAACCAGCGTTATTGTGCATACTTCCAATATTTTGTGTGCCTTTTAGGCCATTTCTTTCATTTGTTTTTTCTTGTCTTGAGATAATGCACATGGAGACCATGAAATTCAAATTTCTCATTACTTAAATCAAAAAAATTATAAGAAATGTCATTAGAATAACAACAATACAAAGTTTTCACTTTTTCATCAGCAACCCAAAGCATTAGAAAAAAGAGTAGCAACTAGTAACATTTTATTTGCTCCAATAACCTCTTTACTAGCAATCAGTCTTCCATGTAATCTTCTAAAATCTTCCCTCGGACTTTGAATTTCTCTTTGTAAATCATAGTTGGCTGAATGTTTAGCAGAAGCTGAATTGTTTGGAGTCAAACTAGAAGAGACAGATTTGTGGGTAAACACCAACCCAAAAATCCACAATTCTTGTCGGCAGAACAATAGTCAAGCTTGTTCTTATTCTTCTCGGATTCAGAAATCTTCACTAAGGCTTTTCGACAACATTTACTCCATCTATTCATGAATTTCAAATCAACGATACTGTCATCGCAACTTAAGGAAAACATTCACTTTTCCTACAATATTAGCACAACATAAAGGCTCAAATGAATCTAATTTCTAATTAACGTATTTTATCGATACTAAAACTTGAAATTTCATCCCATAAATTACAACCCAAAAATTTCAACACTAAAACCCGACCTTTCATCATATAAATTAAACACACACTAACTCGAAATTTAGCACCCATGCAAGTAAACACACAATAAACAACACTAAAACCCGAATATCAGAGTTGATCACAATTTTCTAACAAATTAATAAAGTTTGTTAAATCGAAATTGGAAATTATTTTGAATTTGCTTACATCCCACAAATTTGAGTTAAATAACATTTATTTTGATACCCGAAAATTAAATTTTGAAACTCATGTGAATGAAAACCCAAAACTAAATGGAAAATGGATGAAAGATGAAGGATGAGGAAAAGAGATCATAAATTTCTTACTCATTTGAGGAACCTGAACTCGCACGATGAAGAGTGAGAGAGATGAAGGCAGTTGCTTTTGTTCCATTGTGGTTTTTCCCATTAGGTAGATATTGGAAACGTCGTCGTTGGGGAAGAAGATAATCGTTGGACAGAGACGTTGGGAAAAAGAGTGAGGTTTTACAGCGTTGATTGAAGATTGTGGATGGAGAGTGGAGTTCTACATCTCTAACTAAGTTCATCAAAGGGTATTTAAAGGTTTTCATAAAACTTTATGATGTCGCTTGGCATTTAACCAAAATTTTAACGCTTGATTAAGGGGTCACTAACGGAGGTATGTTTCTATAATATAACATACAAACCTCAGATATGAAACAATTATTTCCAATACCACCGGTACATTTTTGTAATTACCTCTTAATCTTTGCATTTTCTCTTGAATCTCTCAAATTTAAAAGAAAAGGACCGCATATGCTATTTTTACTAGTATGTACTCAATAATCAGCATCAAACAACTAAGTTGGTAAATAGAGATATTTCATATTACTCCTTTTAATAAACTCTACAACCACCATTTATCTCCTAAACACAAAATTAGCATTGTGTTAGTTAGCCAATTCTAATCATATTCTCTGTAAACTTCATAAAACGAAAAAGAAAGAAAGAAGCGAATCATAGTTTAAAAACAAACCCTATTGTCCACAAATGGAAAAATATCAATTTCGTAAAAATTGCACCCTAATAATTAAATTTGTCAATAAAAAAGACAAGAAAAATACAGAGGAAACCAAAAAGAACTAAAAGCAGGAATGATTACCTAGACCAATTGATGGGAGAAAAGGGACGACGAGGATAGGCAGACGAAAGCCTAATTGAGAGTGATGGGAAATCGAAGGCTCTTTCGGAGAGAAGAGGGGTGATGTGCAAGATCGTACGGCCAAGGTGACTGGAAAGTAGAAATCGAAAATCAAAAGAGCGTTTTGAGAGAAAAAATTTGCGAAAGATTTTAAAGAAACAATAGAGGAGAAAGATTCTGCAGAGAACAAAGAGAAAAGTTTGTTACAGTCAAACAAGATCACAGGTATTTATAAGCTTGGTAGGTGTATAAGTCCAATGAAACGGTGACGTTCCAATTCCATGCTTGAGCGAAACTCTCACTAGGCTCACTGCCCCGATAGAAGGAAATGAATGGATATGAACCTATTTTGGAGTTTTTGAATAGAAATAAGAAAATATAACTTGATACTTTACTTAGAGTTGAGAATTTTATTCATATTCGTTTTGACTTGTTAGTTGTATTAAAATATGAATATGAATATAAAAAAATAAACTCATTGATTTGTTATTTATAAGATTCGATTCGTACTTAACCCAATCTGTTGTTTCTCATCTCGATTTAAATTGGTTTTTCTTAATTAGGTATTTATTTGGAAACTTAAAATATTGGGTTTAAGATGCATAATATAATGGATGGGATTTGAATTTCGATATATATTTAATATGTTTAGTACAATAAATTAATATTTTTTCTCCTTTTGATTTGTTATTTAAAAGAGAAAAAATGTAAATATATTTTAAAGAAAATATTAATTGGTTATCCGTAGGTTCACTCATTATTAATAAAACGGGTATGAACATATAAAAAATTAACTATTTAAAAAATTAAATATTTTTAATTTATACTCGTTAACTTACTATTTGTAAAACCCAAGTTAATATGATAAATCTTACTCTGTCCATAATAAATAAGCTTTACTCGTTAGTAAGAGTCGGTGAATATAGCTTTTGACATCACCGCAACTATATTGACAATATCCTCAAACACATCTTTTCTCACCTTCTCGAGATGATAAAGTAAGAAAGATGTGAAAAGATGCATATATTGTCCTGTTTGTGCAAAGTAAAAAAAAATAATAATAAAAAAAAAGGCAATACCTATAAATCTAAGTTGAATTTCTATAAGCATCTTTGTATAATTATTAAATATTTAATATGATGTAATGTTAAACAATTACAAAATATAAAAACCTAAAAATGAATCATACTAAAATGATTAAATATTTATTGATATCTCATGCAAATCAAATATTTATAAATACTGAATTATATTACTTAGCTTAAACATAAAAATATAATAAACTTTAATATATATATATATATATATATATATATATAAAACCATCTTGAAAAATTGAAAATAATTCTAATATAAATCGTAAATTAGATAGATTTACAATTAAAGTTAAGTTGAGAGTTTTGGATGTATTGGAGATTTTGGGTTGTGAGATTGTCAGGGTAATAATTTTGTTTTTCTTAAAGTTGTGGTTAAAGATTAATAAAGTTATGAGCTTGTTGGTGGCGTAAACAAAGAGGTTGTCGAATCACATTAATTTTTGGTGTTCTTATTTTTTATTTTATTTGCTTATTTAATTATTATGATTGTGTTTTTAACCTGAGTATATATATATCGAATTTTCAAAAAAAGATGTGATAAGATAAGGTTAAAAGCGATGAGATGATAATTTTATCTCAATTTGTGTTTATTGCACACATGATTAAAGGAAGATATAATGATTTTTATCTTACATATTTAGTTTGATGTATGGATAATTATGATGAGTATAGGATGATACTTTTATTTTGACAAAAATATTCTTCATTAAACATATGTACCCAATGTTATAATTTTTTTTAATTACTTGATTTAATTAATTATTTAGTTTTTATGTTATTATTTTTTTGGTTCAACGGTAAAGTACGAGTTAGTTTACGCGCACGGTATTAAGTCCACTTTTCCAAATGCGTCAAAGATCGGCTATCCACGTTCGGTCTAAAAAATTTGTAAGAAAAATCTTTATGACTTAACCATCATGGATATAAAGATTAAAACCAACGACTTTATAGTTATTTTATAATATCTTTGTTTTTTATTTTTGTATAAACTGACTGCGTACTTATTGACATGATAAAAGTTTAATGGGACAAAGTCTACCTAAAATACCAAAAAAAGCAGAAGGTTTTTTTTTTTGTTTTATATTTCCAGACATATAATTTGAAGGAATAAATAGAATTCAAAAACAAATTTGAAATTGAAATTTTGATTAAAATAAAAAAAAAGGAAAAATATGAAGCCTCAACTTAAGAAATTAGTAAATTGTTTGGTTCTCCGTCTGTGACCTACTGTATAATAATTAGGTGCATGTTAGTTATTTGATCTGAATTTTTTTTTTTTCACGAAGTTGGTGGGAGATGCTAATTATCCGCTTCATCATGATTCTCGTGAATCAATATTAAAAAATATAAGCAAGCAAATTTGGAATAGGAAAACTTGGTTTAAAAGGATAGGTTAACTGCACTTTAGGCACCTTTAAAATCAAAATTTAAAACTCGATTTGGTCACCTAATTTCTACCTTATGAATAAAAAAAGTTGAAAATGGACAATGATATATGAATGAGTGAGTGGGTGGGTGGGTGGGTGGAGATCCCACCATCAACCGAAAAGACAACTTAGATAAGTAATGGCACGCAAACGACACCGTCCCAGCTTGACATTGACTTGACTTGTGTTCTTTTAAGCAACCCAAATTCAATTATACTATGAAGTATAAACAATATATGAATAGTGTGTGAATGAGATGACTGAATTAATGTCACACTCTTAAATCTTAATAATATTTTTATAATTTAATTTAAAAATTAAGTTTGTGTTAAAATAATTATTTTCATATAAAAACAGTTTTAGGCTCTACGATGGCTTTACAAAAAATGTTTATTTTGATGATCATTAAAAAAAATTAATTAGATCAAGTTTAAAATCAATATTTTAGATTCGTATGAAACTTTATTAGTAATTTTAAAAAATTTCTTTTTATTAGTAATTTTAAAAAATTTCATTGATAACATAAGTATAAATATAAGATTTAAAAATAATATTATTAATAAAGTTTTTTAAATTTATCAATAATATTTTAGATGGATCTAAAACATTCGTCTTAAACAAAAATTACTCCCGTCATAATAAAACAAAAAAATGATGACATCACGAAACCGATAAAATTCATTACTAATCATAAAAAATTTTAAATTTTAAACTTTTTAAAACAAATATTATTTAATTTTTTTTATAATTAATAATAATTTTTTTAATTTTAAAATAACTCTCGTATAATCGAAACCTTTTCCTACTCCTCTCAACAAAAATGATTCATCACTAGACGAAAGTTGAAGTGAAAAAACACAGGGAAAAAGGTCTCTACCGTCGTAATCGAATCTAATGATTAAGTTGCAGAATATTCAAAATTAGTCAGTTTGTGGAAAAATTATTGGTAGTTAGTGCGTATAATTTATGAACACCAAATCAAATTAATCAACAATGTTGAATTCGGGGATTCCTCAATCATCCACTGTTCATCAAAATACAAATATAAGCATTTGTAATCATTTAAGAAATATAAAAAGAAAGCTTTGAAGAAAAATTACATATCGCATTTCTTTGAGGTACTCATCAGCTGTTAACCTCATATAGCTGGTTTAGCTGATCCGACGGCAGAGAGTAATTCCATCACCAACAGGTAGCATGCAGATCTCGATCCTAGGGTCCGCAGCAAGGGCCTTGTTGAGCTCCAAAACAAAGTCCCTGTAATACCTTACGTATTTCCTCAAGGGCGCATCGGGTGGTGCCACCACAGAACCGTTCCATAAGGTGTTGTCGTAGCCGATCACACCCCCAACCTTCACTAGATCAATCAGCCGCTTGTGATAGTTAATGTAGTTGTCCTTATCAGCGTCCACAAAGATGAAGTCATAGGTTCCATGGTTCTTCTCCTGTGTATCACCACACAGAAGAACTAAAATATGAATATTATAACATCTTTAAAAAAAGTCAGAAAATAATTTTCATAATAAAATGTCAATAGCCAAACTCCTTCCATTTTTTGTATACACAACAAAAATAACAAAATCATGTGAGAAGATGTGTTTGTTCAGCTTGAAATAAAACTAAGTATCCATTGGGAGATTTTATAAACTGATTTATGTTTTTTAATACACAGAGGTTACGCAAATATATTTAAAATATAATTTATGAAGAAACAAATAAAAACTGAAAAATAACTTTAAAGACATTAAATTTAAATAAAAAAAAAACTGTTTCAGCACTATTTTATTAAACATTAAACATATACGAGAAATTGTTTCCAAAATTGGCTTGTAAACCATAAATCAAAATTACACTTAGCCAAACGGGCCTTAAATAATTTTCATGGAAACAAATAGAAAGGGACTAAAAACTCTGTAAAACATAAACATCTTTTTGTCTTTTTCAAGCGAAAGGAAAAAAAATGTGAAAACATTTTCAATAACTAAAATAGCTCATAATAAAGTGAGGGTTTGTTGGAGGTTAGTGAGATTTACATCTTCAACCAATAGATCAAGAACAGGCAAAGCAGGGCCTTCTCTGAACTCAATCTTGTGAGCAACGCCAGCTTTTTCGATTATAGGCAGACCCAATTCGTAGTTCTCTCTGTTGATGTCCATCGCCAAGATCTGTAACAACCAATTAAAAAAATAGAAAAATCACTTTCTGGGTATTCGATTAAATCAAACAAACATTTTACAATTATAATTTTTTTTTGGTGTTTCAATTTCAGATAAATTTGTTTTATGAATCAAAATATAATTCGACCTTTCCATCATCAGGAAGAGCAAGAGCTGTGGCCAAAAGAGAGTAGCCAGTGTAAACACCAATCTCCATGGTGTTCTTGGCATTGATGAGCTTAAGGAGCATGCTCAAGAATTGCCCTTCATCAGCTGATGTGGTCATGATGTTCCTGATTAAATTCATCATCCAAATCAAAAACTAAATAAGACCCTTTATAAAATAATTATTACAGAAAAAAATTGGAGAAATTGAATCATCATTTGCTAAACAAACCATGGATGCTTGGCTGTTACTTCTCTGAGTTCTTTCATGGATTCAGGCTCTCCTGGGTACACACTGGTTTCCAATATATACTGCCAAAAAAACAAAAGAAAAAAAATACAAAGATTAATATCAAGGATTCAAGATCAAAATGGATAAATCATAAAAATAAAAAATAAAAAATGATTAGATGGTGATACCTGGTAAAGAGCATCACTTTGCAACAAACTTTTGTGGCCTACTTCTTGGTGCCTCCCTGCTTGAGTTTGCTGCTCTTCTCCATTGGTTGCCATTGATGCAAATTCTTCTACTGTATCTTTCTTTTCTTTTTGTTTGGGGATTTTTAGTTTTGATTGCTGGTTAAGGGGGTGTGTACCTGAGGTGGTAAAGGATGTGGGAGAGGTATATAAGTAAGGTGTGAACCCGGTTTGGACCGAATCTGGGGTTGTTGGACCGTCTGCCAACCCGGTCGGGGGTTGGTGAGGTGATGATGTCCGGACATTGCTTGAGTCTAAGTTGGGCCTCATCTGTAGAGCCCACAAGCACGGTATGAAATATTGAAATTAACAGTTTTTGGTTTGTATGAAAAATATATATATATATAATGAGCTCATTTTAGATGCTTATGACGTCATAATATTTTTTTAAAAAGGTTTATCATACAGGATCTTGAGCTAATATGATTTTCCTTTTCCAACTATGGAACTAATTAAAGAAAAATAACCAAATCATCCTTATAATTTTGTGTAAATTACAATTGTATCCTCTTAAAGTATATTATAGAAGTATTTTGTATTTTGTTCATAATTTATAATAAATTATAAGGATATTTTTGTAATTTTCCCCATAATTTAAATCTAAAAAAGCCCAATATCTAAACTAAAAATCATTATTTCAATGTAGTATTATTTAGCAATTTGGTGAAACGTTTATTGTACAATATTTTAAATTTGAGTTATTATAAGTTTAATCATGCATGGTTGAAGCAAAAATCCAAGTTATCTGGACTTTTTTTTTTTTGCTTGTTCAATCATTTGATGATAAGAAAAAAAAAAAAAAATCTACTTTCAAGTTGGGATAATGATATGGTGATGGTCTTTGTTTCACTCAAACTGGAAGGAATGTGATGCGACCCACCAGAGTAGCAGTGTGCTTGTTGGAATGTTACAATGGGGCCTTAGGAAAGTTGGTAAAGGGTTGGTGAGAGGAAATCCACCTAAGAGTTGGTGGCCACCTCCTTTATTTAAAGAGTTGATAAATTTCAAAATCGGCCCCGTATTTTTTTTTAAAAGTTTTATCATCTTTCATTTTGCTTTCCGTGGAGTGTTTAATAATGATATAATGATTATCACTGTAGTGAGGCAGTTAACAAGAACATATTAAATGAAACTCAAGAAAAATAGGGTTGTATGTTTTGGAAAATATGGCAATTGATTGCCATAGACAAAGTCCTTCCTTGTTGTTACCTACCCAAGAAAAGGACAGAGTTGCACTATATGGGCAATTTTCTTTTAATGCTAACTTTTCCTTTTGATTCTGAAGATATAATTGTCATTCTTCTTTTCTTTGGTAGGTTGTTCTCTACCATTTTACTTCCTGCATAATTTTGACTGGCAACAGACATATACTGCAAATACTAGAATCATATAGACGTATTAGGGGGTGGACAAATCTCTAATCAACTCTTTTTTTTTTTTTAATGAAAAAGATACTGGAATAGAAATTAAGTAGCTATAACAGTTACAAGCCTTGGGAGACAAATCCCTCTAAAATCATTAAACATGTCTAGAGAAACAAAGTCAGCTTTCTCTAAAGCAGTGGTAAAGGTTCACCCCCTCCAATCTTTGGAGCAATAATCTGCAATAAGTAATAGTTACAGAAATAGGATGTGCAACAGGGCAAGGGTTGCTAAGCAAATCCAACACCACCTGCGAATATACGTTCACATTAAGAAACTATAAACCTCTGTCAGTAGCAAGAATGACACCCTCTATAAGAGCACATAATTCAGCCATGAGCTAACACACTAGTAGCCTCACCCAGCTTCTATGAAAAACCATACATTAGTAATCTCTAATCAAGTTAGTTTAGAGAGGAAGTCTTTTAAGTTCTAAAGCTAGAAGCCAATAGGGACGGAAATATTTTTACGGGAATTAAATGGTAATATTACGCTATAAATAAAGGAGGGAGAATTGGATGGTCAAGGAAAAAAGCAAGTATTAAAGTTAATATAAAACCAGAACTACCAAACAATAAGTGAAAAAGTCATGTAGAATTCATAACTCTTTCAAAAGAAAGAGAATTAGATCACAAGGATTTGGAGTTTGAACCTTGAATTTATAACTCTTGGCAAATTCAATCAACTGAGAGTCAATCACCAGTAAGTGATTATTGTAATTCTAATTATGTTTTCCTGAGAATGCAAACCATTTGTTGATGTCAAAAATGTGTTGCGGGGCTGAAGGATGAAACTTGGATGTACCTGCACAAGAAAAGAGAGAGGGGCTATGAGGTCGTCGGAGGGGGTGCCTCCGAAGATGCTCCGATGCTTAAGTTAGGGTAAAATAAAGTGTATGTAGATGGTGATAGTCCGTTCAGACCAGTTGGCCCCCTTAGAATGCGTACCTGACCCTTTTTATAGGAACTTGGAGGCGGCATTGGGCTTAAGGCAGCAATGATATGATGCCCCAACTGGGTTGGGTAATGATGCCTAAGAGGCCCAGCTAGATGGGTGGGGGCCGTCTGTTAGGGCTTTGTCTTGCTGGCTTGATCAGGAGCCATCCACGTGTGAGGGCGGTTTAGTCACCTAACACCCCAACTTGGATTCGAAATGATGCCTAAGAGGCCCAGCTAGATGGTTGGGGACCGTTCGTTAGGGCTTGGCCTTGATGGCTTGATCATGAGCCGTTTACGTGTCTGAGGTAGACTACCGATCTGATGCCCAACTTGGTTGGGTAATGATGGTCTGGAAGGCTGTGGTGACGTGGAGGCCCACCTAGGGGCAGCGGAGCCTTGAAGGGCGATTATGACCCGGGGGCTGGGCTGCCAGGTCCTGGATCATCCACGTGTCTTTTTGTGACTTGCTGTCCAGAGGATCCACGTGTTGTCTTCCTAGTGGAGGGGTACTTTTGGCAGTATCAGAGGCCCCCCACTTCCTTGAGTACAGGAATGTGGTTAAGGAAGTATTATAGCTCGTTCTGCATCTGTTCAAACTTGGAGATCTCGGGCCTAGGCCGAGGACACGACCTAAGAGGGATGAGTTCGAGGACAGCATCCCATAACTATGTACTCAGTCTTTGAAACTAGAGGGTCGAGGACGCGATAAGCAATTCATGTGTTCAGTCTTGAAGATAACGGATCGAGGATCGGTGGAGCCATACATCTCCTCAATTTCTAAAGAGAATGGGTCGAGGAATCGTGGAGCAATCCATCTCCTCGACCATGAATATCTTGAGTCCGAGAACCAATGGAGCAATCCATCACCTCGGACCTTGAAGAGAATGGGCCGAGGACTCGTGGAGCAATCCATCTCCTCGGCCATGAATAACTTGAGTCCGAAGACCAATGGAGCAATCCATCTCCTTGGACCTTGAGGAGAATGGGGCGAGGACTCGTGGAGCAATCCATCTCCTCGGCCATGAATACCTTGAGTCCGAGCACCAGTGGAGCAATCCATCTCCTCGGACCTTGAAGTGAATGGGCCGAGGACTCGTGGAGCAATCCATCTCCTAGGCCATGAATACCTTGAGTCCGAGGACCAGTGGAGCAATCCATCTCCTCGGACCTTGAAGAGAATGGGCCGAGGACTCGTGGATCAATCCATCTCCTCGGCCATGAATACCTTGAGTCCGAGGAGTAGTGGAGCAATCCATCTCCTCGGACCTTGAAGAGACTGGGCCGAGGACTCGTGGAGCAATCCATCTCCTCGGCCATGAATACCTTGAGTCCGAGGAACAGTGGAGCAATCCATCTCCTCGGACCTTGAAGAGAATGGGTCGAGGACTCGTGGAGCAATCCATCTCCTCGGCCATGAATTCCTTGAGTCCGAGGAGCAATGGAGCAATCCATCTCCTCGGACCTTGAAGAGATTGGGCTGAGGACTCATGAAGCAATCCATCTTCTCGGCCACGAATGCCTTGAGTCCGAAGAGCAGTGGAGCAATCCATCTCCTCGGACCTTGAAGAGATTGGGCCGAGGACTCGTGGAGCAATCCATCTCCTCGGCTATGAATACCTTAAGTCCGAAGACCAATGGAGCATTCCATCTTCTCGGACCTTAAAGAGAATGGGCCGAGGACTCGTGGAGCAATCCATCTCCTCGACCATGAATATCTTGAGTCCGAGAACCAGTGGAGCAATCCATCACCTCGGACCTTGAAGAGAATGGGCCGAGGACTCGTGGAGCAATCCATCTCCTCGGCCATGAATAACTTGAGTCCGAAGACCAATGGAGAAATCCATCTCTTCGGACCTTGAAGAGAATAGGTCGAGGACTCGTGGAGCAATCCATCTCCTCGGCCATGAATACCTTGAGTCCGAGCACCAGTGGAGCAATCCATCTCCTCGGACCTTGAAGTGAATGGGCCGAGGACTCGTGGAGCAATCCATCTCCTAGGCCATGAATACCTTGAGTCCGAGGACCAGTGGAGCAATCCATCTCCTCGGACCTTGAAGAGAATGGGCCGAGGCCTCGTGGATCAATCCATCTCCTCGGCCATGAATACCTTAAGTCCGAGGACCAATGGAACAATCCATCTCCTCGAACCTTGAAGAGAATGGGCCGAGGACTCGTGGAGCAATCCATATCCTCGGCTATGAATACATTGAGTCCGAGGACCAATGGAGCAATCCATCTCCTCGGACCTTGAAGAGAATGGGCCGAGGACTCGTGGAGCAATCCATCTCCTCGGCCATGAATACCTTGAGTTCGAGGACCAGTGGAGCAATCCATCTCCTCGGACCTTGAAGAGAATGGGCCGAGGACTCGTGGAGCAACCCATCTCCTCGGCCATGAATACCTTGAGTCCGAGGAGTAGTGTAGCAATCCATCTCCTCGGACCTTGGAGAAATTGGGCCGAGGACTCGTGGAGCAATCCATCTCCTCGGCCATGAATACCTTGAGTCCGAGGAACAGTGGAGCAATCCATCTCCTCGGACCTTGAAGAGAATGGGTCGAGGACTCGTGGAGCAATCCATCTCCTCGGCCATGAATACCTTGAGTCTGAGGAGCAGTGGAGCAATCCATCTCCTCGGACCTTGAAGAGATTGGGCTGAGGACTCATGAAGCAATCCATCTTCTCGACCACGAATGCCTTGAGTCCGAAGAGCAGTGGAGCAATCCATCTCCTCGGACCTTGAAGAGATTGGGCCGAGGACTCGTGGAGCAATCCATCTCCTCGGCTATGAATACCTTAAGTCCGAGGACCAATGGAGCATTCCATCTTCTCGGACCTTGAAGAGAATGGGCCGAGGACTCGTGGAGCAATCCATCTCCTTATCTATGAATACCTTGAGTCCGAGGACCAATGGAACAGTCCATCTCCTTGGACTTTGAAAAGAATGGGCCGAGGACTCGTGGAGTAACCCATCTACTCGGCCATGAATACCTTGAGTCGGAGGAGCAGTGGAGCAATCCATCTCCTCGGACCTTGAAGAGAATGGGCCGATGACTCGTGGAGCAATCCATCTCCTCGGCCATGAATACCTTGAGTCCGAGGACCAGTGGAGCAATCCAACTCCTCGATTTCTAAAGAGAATGGGCCGAGGACTCATGGAGCAATCCATCTCCTCAGCCATGAATATCTTGAGTTCGAGAACCAGTGGAGCAATCCATCTCCTCGGCCATGAATAACTTGAGTCCGAGGAGTAGTGGAGCAATCTATCTCCTTGGACCTTGAAGAGATTGGGCCGAGGACTCGTGGAGCAATCCATCTCCTCCGCTATGAATACCTTGAGTCCGAGGAGTAGTGGAGCAATCCATCTCCTCGGACCTTGAAGAGAATGGGTCGAGGACTCGTGGAGCAATCCATCTCCTCGGCCATGAATACCTTGAGTCCGAGGACCAGTGGAGACATGCATCTCCTCGGACCTTGAAGAGAATGGGCCGAGGACTCGTGGAGCAATCCATCTCCTCGTCCATGAATATCTTGAGTCCTAGAACCAGTGGAGCAATCCATCACCTTGAACCATGAAGAGAATTGGCCAAGGACTCCTGGAGCTATCCATCTCCTCGGCGATGAATAACTTGAGTTCGAGGACCAATGGAGCAATCCATCTCCTCGGACCTTGAAGAGAATGGGTCATGGACTCATGGAGCAATCCGTCTCCTCGGCCATGAATACCTTGAGTCCGTGGACCAGTGGAGCAATCTATCTCCTCGTACCTTGAAGAGAATGGGCCGAGGACTCGTGGATCAGTCCATCTCCCCAGCCATGAATACCTTGAGTCCGAAGACCAGTGGAGCAATCCATCTCCTCGGCTATGAATACATTGAGTCCGAGGACCAATGGAGCAATCCATCTCCTCGGACCTTGAAGAGAATGGGCCGAGGACTCGTGGAGCAATCCATCTCCTCGGACCTTGAAGAGAATGGACCGAGGACTCATGGAGCAACCTATCTCATCGGCCATGAATACCTTGAGTCCGAGGAGTAATGGAGCAATCAATCTCCTCGGACCTTGAAGAGATTGGGCCGAGGACTCGTGGAGTAATCCATCTCCTCGGCCATGAATACCTTGAGTCCGAGGAGCAGTGGAGCAATCCATCTCCTCGGACCTTGAAGAGAATGGGCCGAGGACTCGTGGAGCAATCCATCTCCTCGGCCATGAATACCTTGAGTCCGAGGAGCAGTGGAGCAATCCATCTCCTCGGACCTTGAAGAGATTGGGCTGAGGACTCGTGAAGCAATCCATCTCCTCGGCCATGAATACCTTAAGTCCGAGGAGCAGTGGAGCAATAAATCTCCTCGGACCTTGAAGAGAATGGGCCGAGGACTCGTGAAGCAATCCATCTCCTCGGACCTTGAAGAGATTGGGCCGAGGACTCGTGGAGTAATCCATCTCCTCAGCTATGAATACCTTGAGTCCGAGGACCAATGGAGCAATCAATCTTCTCGGACCTTGAAGAGAATGGGCCGAGGACTCGTGGAGCAATCCATCTCCTCCGCTATGAATACCTTGAGTCCGAGGAGTAGTTAAGCAATCCATCTCCTCGGACCTTGTAAAGAATGGGCCGAGGACTTGTGGAGCAATCCATCTCCTCAACCATGAATACCTTGAGTCCGAGGAGCAGTGGAGCAATCCATCTCCTCGGACCTTGAAGAGATTGGGCTGAGGACTCGTGAAGCAATCCATCTTCTCGGCCACGAATACCTTGAGTCCGAGGAGCAGTGGAGCAATACATCTCCTCGGACCTTGAAGTGAATGGGCTGAGGACTCGTGAAGCAATCCATCTCCTCGGCCATGAATACCTTAAATCCGAGGAGCAATGGAGCAATCCATCTCCTCGGACCTTGAGGAGATTGGGCCGAGGACTCGTGGAGCAATCCATCCCCTCGGCTATGAATACCTTAAGTCCGAGTACCAATGGAGCATTCCATCTTCTCGGACCTTGAAGAGAATGGGCCGAGGACTCGTGGAGCAATCCATCTCCTCGGCTATGAATACCTTGAGTCTAAGGACCAATGGGACAAGTCATCTCTTCGGACCTTGAAGAGAATGGGCCGAGGACTCGTGGAGTAACACATCTACTCGGCCATGAATATCTTGAGTCCGAGGAGCAGTGGAGCAATCCATCACGTCGGACCTTGAAGAGAATGGGCCGATGACTCGTGGAGCAATCCATCTCCTCGGCCATGAATACCTTGAGTCCGAGAACCAGTGGAGCAATCCAACTCCTCGATTTCTAAAGAGAATGGGTCGAGGACTCGTGGTGCAATCCATCTCCTCGGCCATGAATATCTTGAGTTCGAAACCAGTGGAGCAATCCATCACCTCGGACCTTGAAGAGAATGGGCCGAGGACTCATGGAGCAATCCATCTCCTCGGCCATGAATAACTTGAGTCCGAGGAGCAGTAGAGCAATCCATCTCCTCGGACCTTGAAGAGATTGGGCCGAGGACTCTTGGAGCAATCTATCTCCTCCGCTATGAATACATTGAGTCCGAGGAGTAGTAGAGCAATCCATCTCCTCGGACCTTGAAGAGAATGGGTCGAGGACTCGTGGAGCAATCCATCCCCTCGGCCATGAATACCTCGAGTCGGAGGAGCAGCGGAGCAATCTATCTCCTCGGAACTTGAAGAGAATGGGCCGAGGACTCGTGGAGCAATCCATCTCCTCAGCTACGAATACCTTGAGTCCGAGGAGCAGTGGAGGAACCTATCTCCTCGGAGCTTTAAGAGAATGGGCCGAGGACTCGTGGAGCAATCCATCTCTTCAGCCATGAATTCCTTGAGTCCGAGGAGCAGTGGAGCAATCCATCTCCTCGGACGTTGATGAGATTGGACTGAGGACTCGTGGAGCAATCCATCTCTTCGGCCAAGAATACCTAGAGTCCGAGAACCAGTGGAGCAATCTATCACCTCGAACCTGGAAGAGAATTGGTCGAGGACTCGTTGAGCAATCCATCTCCTCGGCCATGAACAACTTGAGTCCGAGGACCAATGGAGCAATCCATCTCCTTGGACCTTCAAGAGAATGGGTTGAAGACTCGCGGAGCAATCCATCTCCTCGGCCAGAAATACCTTGAGTCCGAGTAGTAGTGGACCAATCCATCTTCTCGGACGTTGAAGATAATGGGTCGAGGACTCGTGGAGGAATCCATCTCCTCGGCCATGAATACCTTGAGTCCGAGGAGCAGTGGGGCAATCTATCTCCTCGGAACTTGAAGAGAATGGGCCGAGGACTCGTGGAGCAATCCATCTCCTTGGCCATGAATACCTTGAGTTCGATTCGAGGAGCAGTGGAGCAATCCATCTCCTCGGACCTTGAAGAGATTGGGCCGAGGACTCGTGGAGCAATCCATCTCCTCGGCCATGAATACCTTGAGTCCGAGGATCAGTGGAGCAATCCATCTCCTTGGACCTTGAAGAGATTGGGCCGAGGACTCGTGGAGCAATCCATCTCCTCGGCCATGAATACCCTGAGTCCGATGAACAGTGGAGCAATCTATCTCCTCGGAACTTGAAGAGAATGGGTTGAGGACTCATGGAGCAATCCATCTCCTCGGCCATGAATACCTTGAGTCCGAAGAGTAGTGGACCAATCCATTTCCTCGGACCTCGAAGAGAATGGGTCGAGCACTCGTGGAGCAATCCAATTCCTCGGCCATGAATACCTTGAGTCAGAGGAGCAGCGGAGCAATCTATCTCCTCGGAACTTGAAGAGAATAGGCCAAGGACTCGTGGAGCAATCCATCTCCTCGGCTATGAATACCTTGAGTCCGAGGAGCAGTGGAGCAATCTATCTCCTCGGACCTTTAAGAGAATGGGCCGAGGACTCGTGGAGCAATCAATCTCCTCAGCCATGAATTCCTTGAGTCCGAGGAGCAGTGGAGCAATCCATCTCCTCGGACCTTGAAGAGATTGGACTGAGGTCTCGTGGAGCAATCCATCTCCTCGGCCACAAATACCTAGAGTTCGAGAACCAGTGGAGCAATCTATCACCTCGGACCTTGAAGAGAATTGGCCGAGGACTCGTGGAGCAATCCATCTCCTCGGCCATGAACAACTTGAGTCCGAGGACCAATGGAGTAATCCATCTCCTCGGACCTTGAAGAGAATGGGTTGAGGACTCGTGGAGCAATCCATCTCCTCGGCCATGAATACCTTGAGTCCGAGGAGTAGTGGACCAATCCATCTCCTCGAACTTTGAAGAGAATGGGTCGAGGACTCGTGGAGCAATCAATCTCCTCGGTCATGAATACCTTGAGTCCGAGGAGCAGTGGAGCAATCTATCTCGTCGGAACTTGAAGAGAATGGGCCGAGGACTCGTGGAGCAATCCATCTCCTCGGCCATGAATACCTTGAGTTTGATTCGAGGAGCAGTGGAGCAATCCATCTCCTTGGAGCTTGAAGAGATTGGGCCGAGGACTCGTGGAGCACTCTATCTCCTCGGCCATGAATACCTTGAGTCCGAGGATCAGTGGAGCAATCCATCTCCTTGGACCTTGAAGAGATTGGGCCGAGGACTCGTGGAGTAATCCATCTCCTCAGCCATAAATAACTTGAGTACGAGGAGCAGTGGAGCAATCTATCTCCTCGGAACTTGAAGAGAATGGGCCGAGGACTCGTGGAGCAATCCATCTCCTCGGCCATGAATACCTTGAGTTCGATTCGAGGAGCAGTGGAGCAATCCATCTCCTTGGACCTTGAAGAGATTGGGCCGAGGACTCGTGGAGCACTCTATCTCCTCGACCATGAATACCTTGAGTCCGAGGATCAGTGGAGCAATCCATCTCCTTGGACCTTGAAGAGATTGGGCCGAGGACTCGTGGAGCAATCTATCTCCTCGGCCATGAATACCTTGAGTCTGATGAACAGTGGAGCAATCTATCTCCTCGGAACTTGAAGAGAATGGATTGAGGACTCATGGAGCAATCCATCTCCTCGCCATGAATACCTTTAGTCCGAGGAGCAGTGGAGCAATCGATCTTCATGGACCTTGAAGAGATTGGGCCGAGGACTCGTGGAGCGATTCATCTCCTCGGCCATGAATACCTTGAGGCCGAGGAGCTGTGGAGCAATCCATCTCCTTGGACCTTGAAGAGATTGGGCCGAGGACTTGTGGAGCAATCCATCTCCTCGGCCATGAATATCTTGAGTCCGAGGAGCAGAGGAGCAATCTGTCTCCTCGGAACTTGAAGAGAATGGGCCGAGGACTCGTGGAGTAATCCATCTCCTCGGCCATGAATACCTTGAGTTCGAGGAGCAGTGGAGTAATCCATCTCCTCGGACCTTGAAGAGATTGGGTGATAGGAGCTTAAATATTCATATTTAAGCCCCTTAATTTACATTTGTTAAGTTCTTTATCTATATGTTTTAGTCTATTTTACTTCACTTTTGTGTTTTACACGTTTTTATAGGGTATTGGAGAAAAAGAAGCATTTTTGGCACTTAAAGGAAGAAATCTGGAAATCTTGGAGCAGCTGCTGGCTAGATTGCGATCGAGCGCACTCCTTTGTGCGATCGACCGCAGCATTGCGATCGAGCGCACCACATATGCGATCGAGCGCATATGTACGGGCGTGAACAGTAAACTGCAGAACCTTGTTTTGGAAATAACCCTATTTTGGAAATAAAGGAGTTTTGCGTTTTAGGAAAGTTTAGGAACTCATGAGCCGATTAAGACTTCTCAAAGACCTATAAATACACTTGTAAATCACACACAAAAGGCATCACCTCTTGGGGGGATCACTTCTTAGATCCCTTCTTTTATCTTTTGCTTTAGCTTGGAGAAGGAGACCGTGGAGTGGAATTGACGACTCTTCTCTCGGGTTTCTTCTTTCCTTTTTATTTTATTATGTGTAACTAAATTCTTAGTAGGGCTTGGTTGAAGCCCTAATTATGTTTACTCAATAAATTTAGTATTGGTGCCTTGCGATATTTATGTTGTGTTGCTTAAACTTGATTAATACCTGCTTTTATTTAAATTCCTCGTACGTATATGTCTGATCAATATGTGCATGTGGTATGGACTTGTTAGTTAGATCAATTTGGATGACCGAGTCATGGGTCTAACATTAGTAACAAGGGATATCTTATCCGGATACCCGGGTTAATCAACATGGGAAACTGGGAGTAGATACCATGCCCTAGGTCTCATGTGGTTGTCGATTTCTATAGTACTTATGTTTTCTTAAGGAACAACTCAAGCAGATACCATGCTGAATCCCTTAAGGAAGAAAAGAGTTAGAGTAGATACCATGCCTAACTCGTTGCTTAGGGAAATCAATAGCTTAAGGAGTAGATACCATGCCCTTAGGTTGGCAACCAGTAAGTATACATGGCATGAGTAAAGCATTGGCATACTGTTATATTGTGGTAGCATAATTAGTGGTGGATATCAAGTCCCTATGCCTTTATCCTTATTATTTTAGCTTTATCAAAATTAACTCTTTTATTATTTTTATCATTTTATTACTGCAAATATAATTCTAAATCGAACTTTACCAATCCCTGTGGAGATGATCTTGCATTCGCACACTATGCTACACTATTGACATTGTGCACTTGCAAGTAAAACAAAGTGGAGCAATCCATCTCCTCGGACCTTGAAGAAATTGGGCCGAGGACTCGTGGAGCAATCTCTCTCCTCGGCTATGAATACCTTGAGTTCGAGGAGCAGTGGAGCAATCTATCTCCTTGGACCTTGAAGATATTGGGCCGAGGACTCGTGGAGCAATCCATCTCCTCAGCTATGAATACCTTGAGTTCGAGGACCAATGGAGCAATCCGTCTCCTTGGACCTTGAAGAGAATGGGCCGAGGACTCGTGGAGCAGTCCATCTTCTCGGACCTTGAAGAGAATGGGTCGAAGACTCGTGGAGCAATCCATCTCCTCGGCCATGAATACCTTCAGTCCGAGGAGCAGTGGAGCAATCTATCACCTTGGAACTTGAAAAGAATAGGCCGAGGTCTCGTGGAGCAATCCATCTCCTCGGCCATGAATACCTTGAGTTCGAGGAGCAGTGGAGCAATCCATATCCTTGGACCTTGAAGAGAATGGGCCGAGGATTCGTGGAGCAACCCATCTCCTCGGCCATGAATACCTTGAGTTCGAGGAGTAGTGGAGCAATCCATATCCTCGGACCTTGAAGAGATTGGGCCGAGGACTCGTGGAGCAATCCATCTCCTCAGCCATGAATACCTTGAGTACGAGGAGCAGTGGAGCAATCCATCTCCTTGGACCTTGAAGAGATTAGGCCGATGACTCGTGGAGCAATCCATCTCCCCGGCCATGATTACCTTAAGTCCGAGGAGCAGTTGAGCAATCCATCTCCTCGGACCTTTAAGAGAATGGGCTAAGGACTCGTGGAGCAATCCATCTCCTCGGCCATGATTTCCTTAAGTCTGAGGAGCAGTGGACCAATCCATCTCCTTGGACCTTGAAGATATTGGGCCGATGACTCGTGGAGCAATCCATCTCCTCGGCCATGATTACCTTGAGTCCGAGGAGCAGTGGAGCAATCCATCTCCTCGGACCTTTAAGAGAATAGGCTGAGGACTCGTGGAGCAATCCATCTCCTCGGCCATGAATACCTTGAGTCCGAGGAGCAGTGGAGCAATCCATCTCCTCGGACCTTGAAGAGATTGGATTGAGGACTCGTGGAGCAGTCCATCTCCTCGGCCACGAATACCTTGAGTCCGAGGAGCAGTAGAGCAATCCATCTCCTTGTACCTTGAAGAGAATGGGCCGAAGACTTGTGGTGCAATCCATCTCCTCCGCTATGAATACCTTGAGTCCGACGAGGAGTGGAGCAATCCATCTCCTCGGAACTTGAAGAGAATGAGTCGAGGACTCGTGGAGCAATCCATCTCCTTGGCCATGAATACTTTGAGTCCGAGGAGCAGTGGAGCAATCTATCTCCTCGGAACTTGAAGAGAATGGGCGGAGGACTTGTGGAGCAATCCATCTCCTCGGCCATGAATACCTTGAGTTCGAGGAGCAGTGGAGCAATCCATCACCTCGGACCTTGAAGAGATTGGGCCGAGGACTCGTTGACCAATCCATCTACTCAGCCATGAATACCTTGAGTCCAACGAGCAGTGGAGCAATCCATCTCCTTGGACTATGAAGATATTTGGCCGAGGACTCGTGGAGCAATCCATCTCTTCAGCCATGAATACCTTGAGTCCGAGGAGTCGTGGAGCAATCCATCTCTTCGGGCCTTGAAGAGATTAGGTTGAGGACTCGTGGAGCAATCCATCTCCTCGGCTATGAATACATTGAGTTCGAGGAGCAGTGGAGAAATCCATCTCCTCGGACCTTGAAGAGATTGGACTGAGGACTCGTCGAGCAATCCATCTCCTCAGCAATGAATACCTTGAGTCCGAGGACCAATGGAGTAATCCATCTCCTCGGACCTTGAAGAGAATGGGCCGAGGACTCGTGGAGCAATCCATCTCCTCTGCTATGAATACCTTGAGTCCAAGGAGTAGTGGAGCAATCCATCTCCTCGGACCTTGAAGAGAATGGGTCGAGGACTTGTGGAGCAATCCATCTCCTCGGCCATAAATACCTTGAGTACGAGGAGCAGTGGAGCAATCTACCTCCTCGGATCTTGAAGAGAATGGGTCGAGGACTCGTGGAGCAATCCATCTCCTGCGCTATGAATACCTTGAGTCCGAGGAGTAGTGGAGCAATCCATCTCTTCGGACATTGAAGAGAATGGGTCGAGGACTCGTGGAGCAATCCATCTCCTCGGCCATGAATACCTTGAGTCCGAGGAGTAGTGGAGGAATCTACCTCCTCGGATCTTAAAGCAAATGGGTCGAGGACTCGTGGAGCAATCCATCTCCTCGGCCATGAATTCCTTGAGTCCGAGGAGCAGTAGAGCAATCTACCTCCTCGGAACTTGAAGAGAATGGGCCAAGGACTCGTGGAACAATCCATCTCCTCGACAATGAATACCTTGAGTCTGAGGAGCAGTGGAGCAATCCATCTTCTCGGACCTTGAAGAGATGGGGCCGAGGACTCGTGGAGCAATCCATCTCCTCGGCCATGAACACCTTGAGTCCGAGGAGCAATCCATCTCCTCGGACCTTGAAGAGATTGGACTGAGGACTCGTGGAGCAATTCATCTCCTGGGCCATGAATACCTTGAGTCCGAGGAGCAGTAGAGCAATCCATCTCCTCGGACCTTGAATAGAATGGGCCGAAGACTCGTGGAGCAATCCATCTCCTCCGCTACGAATACCCTGAGTCCGACGAGCAGTGGAGCAATCCATCTCCTCGGACCTTGAAGAGAATGGGTCTAGGACTCGTGGAGCAATCTATCTCCACGGCTATGAATACCTTGAGTCCGAGGAGCCGTGGACCAATCCATCTCCTCGGGCCTTGAAGAGATTAGGTTGAGGACTCGTGGAGCAATCCAGCTCCTCGGCCATGAATACCTTGAGTTCGAGGAGCAGT
This sequence comes from Bretschneidera sinensis, assembly GCA_023935145.1. Taxonomy (NCBI): domain Eukaryota; kingdom Viridiplantae; phylum Streptophyta; class Magnoliopsida; order Brassicales; family Akaniaceae; genus Bretschneidera; species Bretschneidera sinensis. The sequence goes on along the minus strand of CM043698.1, from coordinate 68,462,594 downwards.
GGAGCAATCCATCTCCTCGGACCTTGAAGAGATTGGACTGAGGACTCGTCGAGCAATCCATCTCCTCGGCTATGAATACCTTGAGTCCGAGGACCAATGGAGTAATCCATCTCCTCGGACCTTGAAGAGAATGGGCCGATGACTCATAGAGCAATCCATCTCCTCCGCTATGAATACCTTGAGTACGAGGAGTAGTGGAGCAATCCATCTCCTTGGACCTTGAAGAGAATGGGTCGAGGACTCGTGGAGCAATCCATCTCCTCGGCCATGAATACCTTGAGTCCGAGGAGCACTGGAGTAATCTACCTCCTCGGATCTCGAAGAGAATGGGTCGAGGACTCATGGAGCAATCCATCTCCTCCGCTATGAATACCTTGAGTCCGAGGAGAAGTGGGGCAATCTACCTCCTCGGATCTTGAAGAGAATGGGTCGAGGACTCGTGGAGCAATCCATCTCCTTGGCTATGAATACCTTGAGTCCGAGGAGCAGTAGAGCAATCTACCTCTTCGGAACTTGAAGAGAATGGGCCGAGGACTCGTGGAGCAATCCATCTCCTCGTTAATGAATACTTTGAGTCCAAGGAGCAGTGGAGTAATCCATCTTCTCGGACCTTGACGAGATTGGGCCAAGGACTTGTGGAGCAATCCATCTCCTCGGCCATGAATACCTTGAGTCCGAGGAGTAGTGGAACAATCCATCTCCTCGGACCTTGAAGAGGTTGGACTAAGGACTCGTGGAGCAATCCATCTCCTCGGCCATGAATACCTTGAGTCCGAGGAGCAGTAGAGCAATCCATCTGCTCGGACCTTGAAGAGAATGGGCCGAAGACTCGTGGAGCAATCTATCTCCTCCGCTATGACTACCTTGAGTCCGACGAGTAGTGGAGCAATCCATCTCCTCGGCCATGAATACCTTGAGTCCGAGGAGCAGTGGAGCAATCTATCTCCTCGGAACTTGAAGAGAATGGGCCGAGGACTCATGGAGCAATCCATCTCCTCGGCCATGAAAACCTTGAGTTCGAGGAGCAATCAATCTCCTCAGACCTTGAAGAGATTGAGCCGAGGACTCGTGGACCAGTCCATCTCCTCGGCCATGAATACCTTGAGTCCAACGAGCAGTAGAGCAATCCATCTCCTTGGACCTTGAAGATATTGGGCCAAGGACTCGTGGAGCAATCCATCTCTTCGGCCATGAATACCTTGAGTCCGAGGAGTCATGGAGGAATTCATCTCCTCGGGCCTTGAAGAGATTAGGTTGAGGACTCGTGGAGCAATCCATCTCCTCGGCCATGAATACCTTGAGTTCGAGGAGCAGTGGAGAAATCCATCTCCTCGGACCTTGAAGAGATTGGACTGAGGACTCGTCGAGCAATCCATCTCCTCGGCTATGAATACCTTGAGTCCGAGGACCAATGGAGTAATCCATCTCCTCGGACCTTGAAGAGAATGGGCTGAGGACTCGTGGAGCAATCCATCTCTTCTACTATGAATACCTTGAGTCCAAGGAGTAGTGGAGTAATCCATCTCCTCGGACCTTGAAGAGAATGGGTCGAGGACTTGTGGAGCAATCCATCTCCTCGGCCATAAATACCTTGAGTCCGAGGAGCAGTGGAGCAATCTACCTCCTCGGATCCTTAAGAGAATGGGTCGAGGACTCGTGGAGCAATCCATCTCCTCGGCCATGAATACCTTGAGTTCGAGGAGTAGTGGAGCAATCCATATCCTCGGACCTTGAAGAGATTGGGCCGAGGATTCGTGGAGCAATCCATCTCCTCGGCTATGAATACCTTGAGTCCGAGGAGCAGTGGAGCAATCCATCTCCTTGGACCTTGAAGAGATTGGACTGAGGACTCGTGGAGTAATCCATCTCCTCGGCCACGAATACCTTGAGTCCGAGGAGCAGTAGAGCAATCCATCTCCTCGTACCTTGAAGAGAATGGGCCGAGGACTCATGGAGCAATCCATCTCCTCCGCTATGAATACCTTGAGTCCGAGGAGTAGTGGAGTAATCCATCTCTTCGGACATTGAAGAGAATGGGTCGAGGACTCGTGGAGCAATCCATCTCCTCGGCCATGAATTCCTTAAGTCTGAGGAGCAGTAGAGCAATCCATCTCCTTGGACCTTGAAGATATTGGGCCGATGACTCGTGGAGCAATCCATCTGCTCGGCCATGATTGCCTTGATTCCGAGGAGCAGTGGAGCAATCCATCTCTTCGGACCTTTAAGAGAATAGGCTGAGGACTCGTGGAGCAATCCATCTCTTCGGCCATGAATACCTTGAGTCCGAGGAGCAGTGGAGCAATCCATCTCCTCGGACCTTGAAGAGATTGGACTGAGGACTCGCGGAGCAATCTATCTCCTCGGCCAAGAATACCTTGAGTCCGAGGAGCAGTAGAGCAATCTATCTCCTCGTACCGTGAAGAGAATGGTGCGAAGACTTGTGGAGCAATCCATCTCCTCCGCTATGAATACCTTGAGTCCGACGAGGAGTGGAGCAATCCATCTCCTCGGACCTTGAAGAGAATGAGTCGAGGACTCGTGGAGCAATCCATCTCCTCGGCCATGAATACCTTGAGTCCGAGGAGCAGTGGAGCAATCTATCTCCTCGGAACTTGAAGAGAATGGGCGGAGGACTTGTGGAGCAATCCATCTCCTCGGCCATGAATACCTTGAGTTCGAGGAGCAGTGGAGCAATCCATCACCTTGGACCTTGAAGAGATTGGGCCGAGGACTCGTGGACCAATCCATCTCCTCGGCCATGAATACCTTGAGTCCAACGAGCAGTGGAGCAATCCATCTCCTTGGACCATGAAGATATTGGGCCGAGGACTCGTGGAGCAATCCATCTCTTCGGCCATGAATACCTTGAGTCCGAGGAGTCGTGGAGCATTCCATCTCCTAAGGCCTTGAGGAGATTAGGTTGAGGACTCGTGGAGCAATCCATCTCCTCGGCCATGAATACCTTGAGTTCGAGGAGCAGTGAAGAAATCCATCTCCTCGGACCTTGAAGAGATTGGACTGAGGACTCGTCGAGCAATCCATCTCCTCGGCTATGAATACCTTGAGTCCGAGGACCAATGGAGTAATCCATCTCCTCAGACCTTGAAGAGAATGGGCCGAGGACTCGTGGAGCAATCCATCTCCTCTGCTATGAATACTTTGAGTCCAAGGAGTAGTGGAGCAATCCATCTCCTCGGACCTTGAAGAGAATGGGTCGAGGACTTGTGGAGCAATCCATCTCCTCGGCCATAAATACCTTGAGTCCGAGGAGCAGTGGAGCAATCTAACTCCTCGGATCTTGAAGAGAATAGGTCGAGGACTCGTGGAGCAATCCATCTCCTCCGCTATGAATACCTTGAGTCCGAGGAGTAGTGGAGCAATCCATCTCTTTGGACATTGAAGAGAATGGGTCGAGGACTCGTGGAGCAATCCATCTCCTCGACCATGAATACCTTGAGTACGAGGAGCAGTGGAGCAATCTACCTCCTCGGATCTTGAATCAAATGGGTCGAGGACTCGTGGAGCAATCCATCTCCTCGGCTATGAATTCCTTGAGTCCGAGGAGCAGTAGAGCAATCTACCTCCTCGGAACTTGAAGAGAATGGGCCAAGGACTCGTGGAGCAATCCATCTCCTCGGCAATGAATACCTTGAGTCTGAGGAGCAGTGGAGCAATCCATCTTCTCGGACCTTGAAGAGATTGGACCGAGGACTCATGGAGTAATCCATCTCCTCGGCCATGAACACCTTGTGTCCGAGGAGCAATCCATCTCCTCGGGCCTTGAAGAGATTAGGTTGAGGACTCGTGGAGCAATCCATCTCCTCGGCCATGAATACCTTGAGTTCAAGGAGTAGTGGAGCAATCCATCTCCTCGGACCTTGAAGAGATTGGACTGAGGACTCGTCGAGCAATCCATCTCCTCGGCTATGAATACCTTGAGTCCGAGGACCAATGGAGTAATCCATCTCATCGGACCTTGAAGAGAATGGGCCGACGACTCATGGAGCAATCCATCTCCTCCGCTATGAATACCTTGAGTACGAGGAGTAGTGGAGCAATCCATCTCCTCGGGCCTTGAAGAGAATGGGTCGAGGACTAGTGGAGCAATCCATCTCCTCGGCCATGAATACCTTGAGTCCGAGGAGAGGTGGAGCAATCTACCTCCTCAGATCTTGAAGAGAATGGGTCGAGGACTCGTGGAGCAATCCATCTCCTCGGCTATGAATACCTTGAGTCCGAGGAGCAGTAGAGCAATCTACCTCTTCGGAACTTGAAGAGAATGGGCCGAGGACTCGTGGAGCAATCCATCTCCTCGGTAATGAATACTTTGAGTCCGAGGAGCAGTGGAGTAATCCATCTTCTTGGACCTTGAAGAGATTGGGCCGAGGACTCGTGGAGCAACCTATCTCCTCGGCCATGAATACCTTGAGTCCGAGGAGTAGTGGAGCAATCCATCTCCTCGGACCTTGAAGATATTGGGTCGAGGACTTGTGGAGCAATCTATCTCCTCGGCTATGAATACCTTGAGTTCGAGGAGCAGTGGAGCAATCTATCTCCTCGGACCTTGTAGATATTGGGCTGAGGACTCATGGAGCAATCCGTCTTCTCAGATATGAATACCTTGAGTTCGAGGACCAATAGAGTAATCCATCTCCTTGGACCTTGAAGAGAATGGGCGGAGGACTCATGGAGCAATCCATCTTCTCAGATCTTGAAGAGAATGGGTCGAAGACTCGTGGAGCAATCCATCTCCTCGGCCATGAATACCTTGAGTCCGAGGAGTGGTGGAGCAATCTATCTCTTCAGAATTTGAAGAGAATGGGCCGAGGACTCGTGGAGCAATCCATCTCCTCGGCCATGAATACCTTGAGTTCGAGGAGCAGATGAGCAATCCATCTCCTCGGACCTTGAAGAGAATGGGCCGAGGACTCGTAGAGCAACCAATCTCCTCGGCCATGAATACCTTGAGTTCGAGGAGTAGTGGAGCAATCCATCTCCTCGGACCTTGAAGAGATTGGGCCGAGGACTCGTGGAGCAATCCATCTCCTCAACCATGAATAACTTGAGTCCGAGGAGCAGTGGAGCAATCCATCTCCTTGGACCTTAAAGAGATTGGGTCGATGGCTCGTGGAGAAATCCATCGCCTCGGCCATGATTACCTTGAGTCCCCGGACCTTTAAGAGAATGGGTTGAGGACTCGTGGAGCAATCCATCTCCTCGGCCATGAATTCCTTGAGTCCGAGGAGCAGTGGAGCAATCCATCTCCTTGGACCTTGAAGATATTGGGCCGATGACTCGTGGAGCAATCAATCTCCTCGGCCATGATTACTGTCAGTCATAGGAGCAGTGGAGCAATCCATCTCCTCGGACTTTTAAGAGAATGGGCTGAGGACTCGTGGAGCAATCCATCTCCTCAGCCATGAATACCTTGAGTCCGAGGAGCAGTGGAGCAATCCATCTCCTCGCACCTTGAAGAGATTGGACTGACGACTCGTGGAGCAATCCATCTCCTCAGCCATGAATACCTTGAGTCCGAGGAGTAGTGGAGCAATCCATCTCCTTGGACCTTGAAGAGATTGGGCCGATGACTCGTGGAGTAATCAATCTCCTCGGCCATGAATTCCTTGAATTCGAGGAGCAGTGGAGCAATCCACCTCCTTGGACCTTGAAGATATTGGGCCGATGACTCGTGGAGCAATCCATCTCCTCGACCATGATTACTTTGAGTCCGAGGAGCAGTGGAGCAATCCATCTCCTCGGACCTTTAAGAGAATGGGCTGAGGACTCGTGGAGCAATCCATCTCCTCGGCCATGAATACCTTGAGTCGGAGGAGCAGTGGAGCAATCCATCTCCTCGGACCTTTAAGAGAATGGGCTGAGGACTCGTGGAGCAATCCATCTCCTCGGCCATGAATACCTTGAGTCCGAGGAGCAGTGGAGCAATCCATCTCCTCAGACCTTGAAGAGATTGGACTGAGGACTCGTGGAGCAATCTATCTCCTCGGCCACGAATACCTTGAGTCCGAGGAGTAGTAGAGCAATCCATCTCCTCGGACCTAGAAGAGAATGGGCCAAAGACTCGTGGAGCAATCCATCTCCTCCGCTATGAATACCTTGAGTCCGATGAGTAGTGGAGCAATCCATCTCCTCGGACCTTGAAGAGAATGGGTTGAGGACTCGTGGAGCAATCTATCTCCTCGGCCATGAATACCTTGAGTCCGAGGAGCTGTGGAACAATCTATCTCCTCGGAACTTGAAGAGAGTGAGCCGATGGCTCGTGAAGCAATCCCTCTCCTCGGCCATGAATCCCTTGAGTTCGAGGAGCAGTGGAGCAATCCATCTCCTCGGACCTTTAAGAGAATGGGCTGAGGACTCGTGGAGCAATCCATCTCCTCGGCCATGAATTCCTTGAGTTCGAGGAGCAGTGGAGCAATCCATCTCCTTGGACCTTGAAAATATTGGGCCGATGACTCGTGGAGCAATCCATCTCCTCGGCCATGATTACCATGAGTCCGAGGAGCAGTGGAGCAATCCATCTCCTCGGACCTTTAAGAGAATGGGCTGAGGACTCGTGGAGCAATCCATCTCCTCGACATGAATACTTTGAGTCGGAGGAGCAGTGGAGCAATCCGTCTCCTCGGACCTTGAAGAGAATGGGTCGAGGACTCGTGGAGTAATCCATCTCCTCGACCATGAATACCTTGAGTCCGTGGAGCAGTGGAGCAATCTATCTCCTCGGAACTTGAAGAGAATGGGCCGAGGACTCGTGGAGCATTTCATCTTCTCGGCCATGAATACGTTAAGTTCGAGGAGCAGTAGAGCAATCCATCTCCCCGGACCTTGAAGAGAATGGGCCGAGGACTCGTGGAGCAACCTATCTCCTCGGCCATGAATACCTTGAGTCCGAGGAGTAGTGGAGCAATCCATCTCCTCGGACCTTAATGAGATTGGGCCGAGGACTCTTGGAGCAATCCATCTCCTCAGCCATGAATACCTTGATTCCGAGGAGCAGTGGAGCAATCCATCTCCTATGACCTTGAAGAGATTGGGCCGATGACTCGTGGAGCAATCCATCTCCTCGGCCTTGATTACCTTGAGTCCGAGGAGCAGTGGAGCAATATATCTCCTTGGACCTTGAAGAGATTGGGCCGATGACTCGTGGAGCAATCTATCTTCTCGGCCATGATTACCTTGAGTCCGAGGAGCAGTGGAGCAATCCATCTCCTCGGACCTTTAAGAGAATGGACTGAGGACTCGGGCAGCAATCCATCTCCTCGGCCATGAATTCCTTGAGTCCGAGGAGCAGTGGAGCAATCCATCTCCTTGGACCTTGAAGAGATTGGGCCGATGACTCGTGGAGCAATCCATCTCCATGGCCATGATTACCTTGAGTCCGAGGAGCAGTGAAGCAATCCATCTCCTCGAACCTTGAAGAGATTGGGCCGAGGACTCGTGGAGCAATCTATTTCCTCGGCCATGAATACCTTGAGTGCGAGGAGCAGTAGAGCAATCCATCTCCTCGGACCTTGAAGAGAATGGGCTGAGGACTCGTGGAGCAATCCATCTCCTTGGCATGAATACTTTGAGTCGGAGGAGCAGTGGAGCAATCCATCTCCTCGGACCTTGAAGAGAATGGGTCGAAGACTCGTGGAGTAATCCATCTCCTCGGCCATGAATACCTTGAGTCCGAGGAGCAGTGGAGCAATCTACCTACTCGGAACTTGAAGAGAATGGGCCGAGGACTCGTGGAGCAATCCATCTCCTCGGCCATAAATACCTTGAGTTCGAGGAGCAGTAGAGCAATCCATCTCCTCGGACCTGGAAGAGAATGGGCCGAGGACTCGTGGAGCAACCCATCTCCTCGGTCATGAATACCTTGAGTCCGAGGAGTAGTGGAGCAATCCATCTCCTCGAACCTTGAAGAGATTAGGCCGAGGACTCATGGAGCAATCCATCTCCTCGGCCATGAATACCTTGAGTCCGAGGAGCAGTGGAGCAATCCATCTCCATGGACCTTGAAGAGATTGGGCCGATGACTCGTGGAGCAATCCATCTCCTCGGCCATGATTACCTTGAGTCCGAGGAGCAGTGGAGCAATCCATCTTCTCGGACCTTTACGAGAATGGGTAGAGGACTCGTGGAGCAATCCATCTCCTCGGCCATGAATTCCTTGAGTCCGAGGAGCAGTGGAGCAATCCATTTCCTTGGACCTTGAAGATATTGGGCCGATGACTCGTGGAGAAATCCATCTCCTCGGCCATGATTACCGTCAGTCCAAGGAGCAGTGGAGCAATCCATCTCCTCGGACCTTTAAGAGAATGGGCTGAGTACTCGTGGAGCAATCCATCTCCTCAGCCATGAATAGCTTGAGTCCGAGGAGCAGTGGAGCAATCCATCTCCTCGGACCTTGAAGAGATTGGACTGAGGACTCGTGGAGCAATCCATCTCCTCCGCCATGAATACCTTGAGTCCGAGGAGCAGTGGAACAATCCATCTCCTTTGACCTTGAAGAGATTGAGCCGATGACTCATGGAGCAATCAATCTCCTCGGCCATGAATTCCTCGAATTCGAGGAGCAGTGGAGCAATCCATCTCCTTGGACCTTGAAGATAATGGGCCGATGACTCGTGGAGCAATCCATCTCCTCGGCCATGATTACCTTGAGTCCGAGGAGCAGTGGAGCAATCCATCTCCTCGTACCTTTAAGAGAATGGGCTGAGGACTCGTAGATCAATCCATCTCCTCGGCCATTAATACCTTGAGTCAGAGGAGCAGTGGAGCAATCCATCTCCTCGGACCTTTAAGAGAATGGGCTGAGGACTCGTGGAGCAATCCATCTCCTCGGCCATGAATACCTTGAGTCAGAGAAGCAGTGGAGCAATCCATCTCCTCGGACCTTTAAGAGAATGGGCTGAGTATTCGTGGAGCAATCCATCTCCTCAGCCATGAATAGCTTGAGTCCGAGGAGCAGTGGAGCAATCCATCTCCTCGGACCTTGAAGAGATTGGACTGAGGACTCATGGAGCAATCCATCTCCTCAGCCATGAATACCTTGAGTCCGAGGAGCAGTGGAACAATCCATCTCCTTGGACCTTGAAGAGATTGGGCCGATGACTCGTGGAGCAATCCATCTCCTTGGACCTTGAAGATATTGGGCCGATGACTCGTGGAGCAATCCATCTCCTCGGCCATGATTACCTTGAGTAAGAGGAGCAGTGGAGCAATCCATCTCCTTGGACCTTTAAGAGAATGGGCTGAGGACTCGTGGAGCAATCCATCTCCTCGGCCATGAATACCTTAAGTCCGAGGAGCAGTGGAGCAATCCATCTCCTCGGACCTTGAAGAGATTGGACTGAGGACTCTTGGAGCAATCCATCTCCTCGGCCATGAATACCTTGAGTCCGAGGAGCAGTAGAGCAATCCATCTCCTCGGACCTAGAAGAGAATGGGTCAACGACTCGTGGAGCAATCCATATCCTCCGCTATGAATAGCTTGAGTCCGACGAGTAGTGGAGCAATCCATCTCCTCGGACCTTGAAGAGAATGGGTCGAGGACTCGTGGAGCAATCTATCTCCTCGGCCATGAATACCTTGAGTCCGAGGAGCAGTGGAACAATCTCTCTCCTCGGAACTTGAAGAGAATGGGTCGATGGCTCGTGGAGCAATCCATCTCCTCGGCCATGAATACCTTGAGTTCGAGGAGCCGTGGAGCAATCCATCTCCTCGGACCTTTAAAAGAATGGGCTGAGGACTCGTGGAGCAATCCATCTCCTCGGCCATGAATTCCCTGAGTTCGAGGAGCAGTGAAGCAATCCATCTCCTTGGACCTTGAAGATATTGGGCCGATGACTCGTCGAGCAATCCATCTCCTCGGCCATGATTACCTTGAGTCCGAGGAGCAGTGGAGCAATCCATCTCCTCGGACCTTTAAGAGAATGGGCTGAGGACTCGTGGAGCAAACCATCTGCTCGGCATGAATACTTTGAGTCGGAGGAGCAGTTGAGCAATCCATCTCCTCGGACCTTGAAGAGAATTGGTCGAAGACTCGTGGAGTAATCCATCTCCTCGGCCATGAATACCTTGAGTCCGAGGAGCAGTGGAGCTCCTTGGACCTTGAAGAGATTGGACTGAGGACTCGTGGAGCAATCCATCTCCTTAGCCATGAATACCTTGAGTCCGAGGAGCAGTGGAACAATCCATCTCCTCGGACCTTGAAGAGAATGGGTCGAAGACTCGTGGAGCAACCCATCTCCTCGGCCATGAATACCTTGAGTCCGAGGAGTAGTGGAGCAATCCATCTCCTCGGACCTTGAAGAGATTGGGCCGAGGACTCGTGGAGCAATCCATCTCTTCAGCCATGAATACCTTGAGTCCGAGGATCAGTGGAGCAATCCATCTCCTCGGACCTTTAAGAGAATGGGCTGAGGACTCGTGGAGCAATCCATCTCCTCGGCATGAATACTTTGAGTCGGAGGAGCAGTGGAGCAATCTATCTCCTTGGGCCTTGAAGAGATTGGACTGAGGACTCGTGGAGCAATTCATCTCCTCGGCCACGAATACCTTGAGTCCGAGGAGTAGTAGAGCAATCCATCTCCTCGGACCTAGAAGAGAATGGGCCAAAGACTCGTGGAGCAATCCATCTCCTCTGCTATGAATACCTTGAGTCCGACGAGTAGTGGAGCAATCCATCTCCTCGGACCTTGAAGAGAATGGTCTTAGGACTCGTGGAGCAATCTATCTCGTCGGCCATGAATACCTTGAGTCCGAGGAGCAGTGGAACAATCTATCTCCTCGGAACTTGAAGAGAATGGGTCGATGGCTCGTGGAGCAATCCATCTCCTCGGCTATGAATACCTTGAGTTCGAGGAGCAGTGGAGCAATCCATCTCCTCGGACCATTAAGAGAATGGGCCGAGGACTCGTGGAGCAATCCATCTCCTTAGACCTAGAAGAGAATGGGCCAAAGACTCGTGGAGCAATCCATCTCCTCCGCTATGAATACCTTGAGTCCGACAAGTAGTGGAGCAATCCATCTCCTCGGACCTTGAAGAGAATGGGTCGAGGACTTGTGGAGCAATCTATCTCCTCGACCATGAATACCTTGAGTCCGAGGAGCAGTGGAACAATCGCTCTCCTCGGAACTTGAAGAGAATGGGTCGATGGCTCGTGGAGCAATCCATCTCCTCGGCCATGAATACCTTGTGTTCGAGGAGCAGTGGAGCAATCCATCTCCTCGGATCTTTAAGAGAATGGGCTGAGGACTCGTGGAGCAATCCATCTCCTCGGCCATGAATTCCTTGAGTTCGAGGAGCAGTGGAGCAATCTATCTCCTTGGACCTTGAAGATATTGGGCCGATGACTCGTGGAGCAATCCATCTCCTCGGACCTTTAAGAGAATGGGCTGAGGACTCGTGGAGCAATCCATCTCCTCGGCATGAATACTTTGAGTCGGAGGAGCAGTGGAGCAATCCATCTCCTCGGACCTTGAAGAGAATGGGTTGAAGACTCGTGGAGTAATCCATCTTCTCGGCCATGAATACCTTGAGTCCGAGGAGCAGTGGAGCAATCCATCTCCTCGGACCTTGGAGAGATTGGACTGAGGACTCGTGGAGCAATCCATCTCCTCAGCCATGAATACCTTGAGTCCGAGGAGCAGTGGAACAATCCATCTCCTCGGACCTTGAAGAGAATGGGTCGAAGACTCGTGGAGCAACCCATCTCCTCGGCCATGAATAACTTGAGACCAAAGAGTAGTGGAGCAATCTATCTCCTTGGACCTTGAAGAGATTGGGCCGAGGACTCGTGGAGCAATCCATCTCCTCAGCCATGAATACCTTGAGTCCGAGTAACAGTGGAGCAATCCATATTCTTGGACCTTGAAGAGATTGGGCCGATGACTCGTGGAGCAATCCATCTCCTCGGCCATGATTACCTTGAGTCCGAGGAGCAGTGGAGCAATCTATCTCCTTGGACCTTGAAGAGATTGGGCCAATGACTCATGGAGCAATCCATCTTCTCGGCCATGATTACCTTGAGTCCGAGGATCAGTGGAGCAATCCATCTCCTCGGACCTTTAAGAGAATGGGCTGAGGACTTGGGCAGCAATCCATCTCCTCGGCCATGAATTCCTTGAGTCCGAGGAGCAGTGGAGCAATCCATCTCCTTGGACCTTGAAGAGATTGGGCCGATGACTCGTGGAGCAATCCATCTCCATGGCCATGATTACCTTGAGTCCGAGGAGCAGTGAAGCAATCCATCTCCTCGAACCTTGAAGAGATTGGGCAGAGGACTCGTGGAGCAATCCATTTCCTCGGCCATGAATACCTTGAGTCCGAGGAGTAGTGGAGCAATCCATCTCCTTGGACCTTGAAGATATTGGGCCGATGACTCGTGGAGCAATCAATATTTTCGGCCATGAATACCTTGAGTCCGAGGAGCCGTGGAGCAATCGATCTCCTCGGGCCTTGAAGAGATTGGGTTGAGGACTCGTGGAGCAATCCATCTCCTCGGCCATGAATACCTTGAGTTCGAGGAGCAGTGGAGCAATCCATCTCCTCGGACCTTGAAGAGATTGGACTGAGGATTCGTCGAGCAATCCATCTCCTCGGCTATGAATACCTTGAGTCCGAGGACCAATGGAGTAATACATCTACCCGGACCTTGAAGAGAATGGGCCGAGGACTCGTGGAGCAATCCATCTCCTCCGCTATGAATACCTTGAGTTCGGGGACCAATGGAGCAATCCATCTCCTTGGACCTTGAAGAGAATGGACCGAGGACTCGTGGAGCAATCCATCTCCTCCGCTATGAATACCTTGAGTCGGAGGAGCAGTGGAGCAATCCATCTCCTCGGACCTTGAAGAGAATGGGTCGAAGACTCGTGGAGCAATCCATCTCTTTGCCCATGAATACTTTGAGTCTGAGGAGCAGTGGAGCAATCCATCTCCTCGGACCTTGAAGAGAATGGGTCGAAGACTCGTGGAGCAATCCATCACCTCGGCCATGAAAACCTTGAGTTCGAGGAGCAGTGGAGCAATCTATCTCCTCGGAACTTGAAGAGAATGGGCCGAGGACTCGTGGTGCAATCCATCTCCTCGGTCATAAATACCTTGAGTTCGAGGAGCAGTCGAGCAATCCAACTCCTCGGACCTTGAAGAGAATGGGCTGAGGACTCGTGGAGCAACCCATCTCCTCGGCGATGAATACCTTGAGTCTGAGGAGTAGTGGAGCAATCCATCTCCTCGAACCTTGAAGAGATTGGGCCGAGGACTCGTGGAGCAATCCATCTCCTCAGCCATGAATACCTTGAGTCTGAGGAGCAGTGGAGCAATCCATCTCCTTGGACCTTGAAGAGATTGGGCCGAGGACTCGTGGAGTAATCCATCTCCTCCGCTATGAATACCTTGAGTCGGAGGAGCAGTGGAGCAATCCATCTCCTCGGACCTTGAAGAGAATGGGTCGAAGACTCGTGGAGCAATCCATCTCTTTGCCCATGAATACTTTGAGTCTGAGGAGCAGTGGAGCAATCCATCTCCTCGGACCTTGAAGAGAATGGGTCGAAGACTCGTGGAGCAATCCATCACCTCGGCCATGAATACCTTGAGTTCGAGGAGCAGTGGAGCAATCTATCTCCTCGGAACTTGAAGAGAATGGGCCGAGGACTCGTGGTGCAATCCATCTCCTCGGTCATAAATACCTTGAGTTCGAGGAGCAGTCGAGCAATCCATCTCCTCGGACCTTGAAGAGAATGGGCTGAGGACTCGTGGAGCAACCCATCTCCTCGGCGATGAATACCTTGAGTCTGAGGAGTAGTGGAGCAATCCATCTCCTCGAACCTTGAAGAGATTGGGCCGAGGACTCGTGGAGCAATCCATCTCCTCAGCCATGAATACCTTGAGTCTGAGGAGCAGTGGAGCAATCCATCTCCTTGGACCTTGAAGAGATTGGGCCGAGGACTCGTGGAGCAATCCATCTCCTCAGCCATGAATACCTTGAGTCTGAGGAGCAGTGGAGCAATCCATCTCCTTGGACCTTGAAGAGATTGGGCCGATGACTCGTGGAGCAATCCATCTCCTCGGCCATGATTACCTTAAGTCTGAGGAGCAGTGGAGCAATCCATGTCCTCGGACCTTGAAGAGAATGGGTCGAAGACTCGTGGAGCAATCAATCTCCTCGGCCATGAAAACCTTGAGTCCGAGGAGCAGTGGAGCAATCTATCTCCTCGGAACTTGAAGAGAATGGGCCGAGGACTCGTGGAGCAATCCATCTCCTCGGCCATGAATACCTTGAGTTCGATTCGAGGAGCAGTGGAGCAATCCATCTCCTCGGACCTTGAAGAGATTGGGCCAAGGACTCGTGGACCAATCCATCTCCTCGACCATGAATACTTTGAGTCCAACGAGCAGTGGAGCAGTCCATCTCCTTGGTCCATGAAGATATTTGGCCGAGGACTCGTGGAGCAATCCATCTCCTCGGCCATGAATACCTTGAGTCCGAGGAGCCGTGTAGCAATCCATCTCCTCGGGCCTTGAAGAGATTAGGTTGAGGACACGTGGAGTAATCCATCTCCTCGGCCATGAATACCTTGAGTTCGAGGAGCAGTGGAGCAATCCATTTCCTCGGATCTTGATGAGATTGGACTGAGGACTCGTCGAGCAATCCATCTTCTCGGCTATGAATACCTTGAGTCCGAGGACCAATGGAGTAATCCATCTCCTCAGACCTTGAAGAGAATGGGCCGATGACTCATGGAGCAATCCATCTCCTCCGCTATGAATACCTTGAGTCCGAGGAGTAGTGGAGCAATCCATCTCCTCGAACCTTGAAGAGAATAGGTCGAGGACTCGTGGAGCAATCCATCTTTTCGGCCATGAATACCTTGAGTACGAGGAGCAGAGGAGCAATCTAACTCCTCGGATCTTGAAGAGAATAGGTCGACGACTTGTGGAGCAATCCATCTCCTCGGCCATGAATACCTTGAGTCCGAGGAGCAGTAGAGCAATCTACCTCCTCGGAACTTGAAGAGAATGGGCCGAGGACTCGTGGAGCAATCCATATCCACGGCAATGAATACCTTGAGTTCGAGGAGCAATGGAGCAATCCATATTCTCGAACCTTGAAGAGATTTGGCCGAGGACTCGTGGAGCAATCCATCTCCTCGGCCATGAATACCTTGAGTCCGAGGAACAGTGGAGCAATCCATCTCCTCGGACCTTGAAGAGATTGGACGGAGGACTCGTGGAGCAATCCATCTCCTCGGCCATGAATACCTTGAGTTCGAGGAGCAGTGGAGCAATCTATCTCCTCGGAACTTGAAGAGAATGGGCCGAGGACTCGTGGAGCAATCTATCTCCTCGGCCATGAATACCTTGAGTCCGAGGAGCAGTGGAGCAATCCATCTCCTTGGACCTTGAAGAAATTGGGCCGATGACTCGTGGAGCAATCCATCTCCTCTGCCATGATTACCTTGAGTCCGAGGAGCAGTGAAGCAATCCATTTCCTCGGACCCTTAAGAGAATGGGCTGAGGACTCGTGGAGCAATCCATCTCCTCGGCCATGAATTCCTTGAGTTCGTGGAGCAGTGGAGCAATCCAACTCCTTGGACCTTGAAGAGAATGGGCCGAGGACTCGTGGAGCAATCCATCACCTCGGCTATGAATAACTTGAGTCCGAGGAGTAGTGGAGCAATCCATCTCCTCGAACCTTGAAGAGATTGGGCCGAGGACTCGTGGAGCAATCCATTTCCTCGGCCATGAATACCTTGAGTCCGAGGAGTAGTTGAGCAATCCATCTCCTTGGATCTTGAAGATATTGGGCCAAGGACTCGTGGAGCAATCCATATTTTCGGCCATGAATACCTTGAGTCCGAGGAGCCGTGGAGCAATCCATCTCCTCGAGCCTTGAAGAGATTGGGTTGAGGACTCGTGGAGCAATTCATCTCCTCGGCCATGAATACCTTGAGTTCGAGGACCAGTGGAGCAATCCATCTCCTCAGACCTTGAAGAGATTGGACTGAGGACTCGTCGAGCAATCCATCTCCTCTGCTATGAATACCTTGAGTCCGAGGACCAATGGAGTAATCCATCTCCTCGGACCTTGAAGAGAATGGGCCGAGGACTCGTGGAGCAATCAATCTCCTCCGCTATGAATACCTTGAGGTCGAGGACCAATGGAGCAATCCATCTCCTTGGACCTTGAAGAGAATGGGCCGAGGATTCGTGGAGCAATCCATATCCTCCGCTATGAATACCTTGAGTCGGAGGAGCAGTGGAGCAATCCATCTCCTCGGACCTTGAAGAGAATGGGTCGAAGACTCGTGGAGCAATCCATCTCCTCGGCCATGAATACCTTGAGTCCGAGGAGCAGTGGAGCAATCTATCTCCTCGGAACTTGAAGAGAATAGGCCGAGGACTCGTGGGGCAATCCATCTCCTCAGCCTTAAATACCTTGAGTTCGAGAAGCAGTAGAGCAATCCATCTCCTCGGACCTTGAAGAGAATGGGCCGAGGACTCGTGGAGCAACCCATCTCCTCGGCCATGAATACCTTAAGTCCGAGGAGTAGTGGAGCAATCCATCACCTCGGACCTTGAAGAGATTGGGCCGAGGACTCGTGGAGCAATCCATCTCCTCAGCCATGAATACCTTGAGTCCGAGGAGCAGTGGAGCAATCCATCTCCTTGGACCTTGAAGAGATTGGGCCGATGACTCGTGGAGCAAACCATCTCCTCGGCCATGATTACCTTGAGTCCGAGGAGCAGTGGAGCAATCCATCTCCTCGGACCTTTAAGAGAATGGGTTGAGGACTCGTGGAGCAATCCATCTCCTCGGCCATGAATTCCTTGAGTCCGAGGAGCAGTGGAGCAATCCATCTCCTTGGACCTTGAAGATATTGGGCCGATGACTCGTGGAGCAATCCATCTCCTCGGCCATGATTACCGTCAGTCCGAGGAGCAAAGGAGCAATCCATCTCCTCGGACCTTTAAGAGAATGGGCTGAGGACTCGTGGAGCAATCCATCTCCTCAGCCATGAATACCTTGAGTCCGAGGAGCAGTGGTGCAATCCATCACCTCGGACCTTGAAGAGATTGGACTGAGGACTCGTGGAGCAATCCATCTCCTCAGCCATGAATACCTTGAGTCCGAGGAGCAGTGGAGCAATCCATCTCCTCGGACCTTGAAGAGATTGGACTGAGGACTCGTGGAGCAATCCATCTCCTCGGCCATGAATACCTTGAGTTCGAGGAGCAGTGGAGCAATCTATCTCCTCGGAACTTGAAGAGAATGGGCCGAGGACTCGTGGAGCAATCTATCTCCTCGGCCATGAATACCTTGAGTCCGAGGAGCAGTGGAGCAATCAATCTCCTTGGACCTTGAAGAGATTGGGCCGATGACTCGTGGAGCAATCCATCTCCTCGGCCATGATTACCTTGAGTCTGAGGAGCAGTGAAGCAATCCATTTCCTCGAACCTTTAAGAGAATAGGCTGAGGACTCGTGGAGCAATCCATCTCCTCGGCCATGAATTCCTTGAGTTCGAGGAGCAGTGGAGCAATCCATCTCCTTGGACCTTGAAGAGAATGGGCCGAGGACTCGTGGAGCAATCCATCACCTCGGCTATGAATAACTTGAGTCCGAGGAGCAGTGGAGCCATCCATCTCCTCGAACCTTGAAGAGATTGGGCCGAGGACTCGTGGAGCAATCCATTTCCTCGGCCATGAATACCTTGAGTCCGAGGAGTAGTGGAGCAATCCATCTCCTTGGACCTTGAAAATATTGGGCCGAGGACTCGTGGAGCAATCCATATTTTCGGCCATGAATACCTTGAGTCCGAGGAGCCGTGGAGCAATCCATCTCCTCGGGTCTTGAAGAGATTGGGTTGAGGACTCGTGGAGCAATCCATCTCCTCGGCCATGAATACCTTGAGTTAGAGGAGCAGTGGAGCAATCCATCTCCTCGGACCAGGGGAGCAATCCATCTCCTCGGACCTTGAAGAGATTGGACTGAGGACTCTTCGAGCAATACATCTCCTCGGCTATGAATACTTCGAGTCCGAGGACCAATGGAGTAATCCATCTCCTTGGACCTTGAAGAGAATGGGCCGAGGACTCGTGGAGCAATCAATCTCCTCCGCTATGAATACCTTGAGTTCGAGGACCAATGGAGCAATCCATCTCCTTGGACCTTGAAGAGAATGGGCCGAGGACTCGTGGAGCAATCCATCTCCTCCGCTATGAATACCTTGAGTCGGAGGAGCAGTGGAGCAATCCATCTCCTCGGACCTTGAAGAGAATGGGTAGAAGACTCGTGGAGCAATCCATCTCCTCGGCCATGAATACCTTGAGTCTGAGGAGCAGTGGAGCAATCTATCTCCTCGGAACTTGAAGAGAATGGGCCGAGGACTCGTGGAGCAATCCATCTCCTCGGCCATGAATACCTTGAGTTCGAGGAGCAGTGGAGCAATCCATCTCCTCGGACCTTGAAGAGAATGGGCCGAGGACTCGTGGAGCAACCCATCTCCTCTGCTATGAATACCTTGAGTCCGAGGAGTAGTGGAGCAATCCATCTCCTCGGACCTTGAAGAGATTGGGCCGAGGACTCGTGGAGCAATCCATCTCCTCAGCCATGAATACCTTGAGTCCGAGGAGCAGTGGAGCAATCTATCTCCTTGGACCTTGAAGTGATTGGGCCGATGACTCGTGGAGCAATCCATCTTCTCGGCCATGATTACCTTGAGTCTGAGGAACAGTGGAGCAATTGATAAGAGTCATAAAATGCATCTAAACAATACTTAATTGTTAACACTTTAGGGTTAATCTCAGTCGTAATCGCACTTTTAAATGTTCATAACTCTAAGGTGTTATTAATAAATCATTGACTTAATTCGATGCATTTTCAGGTGCGTTGAGTACAAAAGAGATGATAAAGCGATCCATGTTTAAAGCACCAAAAGATCTTGGGTGTCGGTGCTCGTTTTTGTCCAAGGTTTAGACATTTCCAAAAATGATTTAAAGATAATTAAAAGTCTAAACCAAGGTTGGAGCAATAAAGTAAATTGAGTTGAAAGACTGCACACAAGTGTGTGCATCACTTTGGAACAAGTTAAGGGTAGGCACACTAGTGTGTGCACTTCTGCATACAAGCTGAAGGTGTTTCACTGAATTGCCAGAATTTCCTGTACAGATCAATCAACTTTGCAGATTAAACTGTATTGATGTAGGAAGAACCAGGAGATGAGCTATATATGCCTAGAAAGATCCGGAAGTCTATTTTCTGGAGAATTTTACGGTTAGGAAAAAGGATTTTTCTAGTGAAAGTTATGGCAGTTTTAGCGGAAACAGTTCAGGGCCTCCAGAACAATGCCCAGCGCCTCACCTCTCACTGTCCAGGGCCCCAGCGCCCAGGAAAACAAGAACCAGCGCCTAGGCGCCCATGAACCAGCGCCCCAGCACCCAGGCAAACAAGAACCAGCACCTAGGCGCCCAGGAACCAGCGCTGCGCCCCTCAGCCATCAGCGCCGCGCCCCTCGCCAGCTGCACCTTTACTTTCCAGCGCCCAGGCGCACACTTGGACACGCGCACATGCTGCTGGACCCACCTTCACGTTCCAGCCTTCACTTTCCAGCGCCCGGGCGCACACTCAGACAAAGCCAGCAGCGCGCACATGCTGCTGGACCACCTTCACGTTCCAGCTTTCACTTTCCAGCAGTGCGCACATGGACTCCAATTCAGACTCAAATTAGAGCTGTGCAAAGACAGCTCTCCCTCGTGGGCTATAAATATATGCTTAAGGTTTGCAGCCAGGAGAGAGCTCGGGGAGAAAAATAAAGACAGTTTTTGATAGATAAAAATTGAAGAAGTTTTTAGCATTTCGTTTAAGTTTTCGTAAGTTGGAAATCAAGGAGAGAACATCCACATTGTTCTTCCACCTTGAGCTCCATGGCCAAGAAATCAAGGGGAGAACATCTATATTGTTTTTCCACCTTGAGTTTCATGGCTAACTAATCATCAAACAAGGGAAAGGGATGAATCCTTAGGGTTTTATTGTTCCTTATTTCCTGTTCTTGATTCATTTGTATGGACTTTTTGTTAAAACATTGTCTATGATTTACTCTTTGATTAATTAAGAAGGATTTGAGTTCATGTGATAGCTGTATTCTATATTCTTCTTCTTTTAGTTTCTTTCAATCCGGTGATTGCATCCTTCTACTCCACATAAGTCTAGTCAAGCTTTTCTTATGTCAAGTTGTTTGGATGTAATTGATTTCGGTATATTTATCTTATAGATCGGCCATTACTGTGATATCATTATTGCAATATATTGTCGTTTCTTGCTAATCTATAAGATAAATCATGTGTGCTTGAATTGAAATCAAAGAGTAATTTGTAGCAATTATATTAGAGATATAAATGTGCTTGATTGAATAATTTCCGATTGCCGGTTTAGGATGTGAAACTTGCAATCGAGATAAAAATTTGAATCAAGAGTGGAAATAGGGAACGAACCTAAGGAGGATTCCCGGAACCTTGTTATTTCTTATTTATATTCTTCGTTATATTCGCACAACTCTTTTACACAATATTGCATTATCAAAACTCATATTCTCTCACTTAATCATTGTCGTTAGTGGTAAAGTTTATAACTTCTTTCGTAATTAACTTGTTTCCCTGTGGAATCGACACCCCAAAACTATACTACAATAACCGCTTTATGTTTTGGGCGTAATCAAATTTTGGCGCCGTTGCCGGGGAAACAAGCTTAAGTACAAGGAAGCTTGTCAACTTTAAATAAAATAAAAAAGAATATATTAAAAAAAAAATCGTAAATATTTTTCTTTTCAGCACTTTGTAAATACCGTAATATTGTTCCTTTACTTTTATTTTTTTAATTTTCTTTTATTATTCTGTTTTATTTATCTGTTTATTATTCTGTTTTATTTATTTATTAAATATTTATTATTCTATTTTACATATTTTATTTCCCCTCTAAATTAATTGGTGCATGCTTAAACCAAGAGATTCGCGAGGCAGATTCATTAGAGGACCCGAATTAGAGTCACCCTCTCCTTCCACGTCCGTCAGTGAAACCTTGCCTAGATCATACCATAGTGCACCCCCATCTGAGAATTTAGAGGATTTTGATAACATGGCCGACAATCACAATGAAAATATTGCTAGGACACTTAAAGACTATTTGCACCCTAGCCGAACGGCCACACCCTCTTGTATCATGTTCCCCCCTAATGCCCCACAAGCTGAGTTTAAGCCGGGCATGATACAATTGCTACCAACTTTCCATGGGTTTGAGAATGAAAGCCCCTACATCCACATTAGGGAATTCGAGGAAGTAGTAGCAACCTTCCAAAATAGGGCTGATATGGTGGACACTGTCAGACTCCGGTTTTTCCCTTTTTCACTTAAGGAAAAAGCCAAGACTTGGTTGTACTCGTTAAGGCCTAGGTCTATTGGTAGTTGGGATGAGATGACCCGAGTTTTCTTCCAAAAACACTTCCCAACCCATAAGACCAACAACCTTAAGAGACAAATCTCAAACTTTGCACAAAAGGAGAGTGAAACCTTATATCAAGTTTGGGAACGTTTCAAGGACCTTTTAAATTCTTGTCCACACCATGGGTATGAAAGTTGGCGGGTAGTCATCTATTTCTATGATGGACTCCTAAGTAGGGAGAGGCAATTCATAGAAATGATGTGTAATGGGGATTTTCTTCAAAAAGATCCCGATCAAGCCATAGATTTCCTAGATGACCTATCAGAAAAAGCCCACACTTGGACAGGACCGAGTGCCATGGAAAGTACTAGGAGAAATCAACCCGCTGGAATCTACCAACTTAAGGAAGAGGATAGTGTTAAAGCCCGTTTAGAGGCTCTAACTAAGGAAATTGAAGCCTTAAAAACCAAGGATGTTAGAGCCCCCGAACCGGTTGCTAGGGTAGAGTCCCATGAACCCTGTTTTATGTGTAATGGGGTAGATCATGTACCAAAGGATTGTCCATCTTATTTGGAGATAAAGGGAGAGTGTAACTCCTTGGGTATCCCCTTTAGGAAACCTTACTGACCCTACTCTAAGACTTACAATCCCGGTTGGAAGAATCACCCTAATTTCAGTTGGAAATCTGATATGCAACCTCCTACCCAATCTAGCCCCCATTGGAAATCTGATATGCAACCTCCTACCCAATCTAGCCCCCATTGGAGATCTGATATACAACCTCATCCCCACTCTAGTACCCATTGGAGACCGGAAGCGACTTCATCTAGTGCACCACAACAATCTTTACCTTTGGAAGATGCTTTTAAGTCATTTTTGCAGGTACATGCCAAGAGTGCAGAAGAACAAGTCAAGATAAATCAACGGTTGCTAGAGGAGCAAAAGGGGATCAAAGAGGAGCAAAAGGAGATAAAAATTCAACTCACCAAGTTGACTAGTTTCTTGACAATTCAAGAGCAAGGTCGGTTCCCTTCGCAACCACAACAAAATCCACGGGGACAACATATGGCACAAACCTCCGATCCTGAAAATCATAATGTTAAAGAAGTTAATGCCATGATCACCCGCAGTGGTAAGAAACTAGATGGACCTACTCTATCACCAAATCTGAGTCCCAACACCGTGAGCAACAAGGATGAAGCTCCCAAGGAACAAGATGCTCATATCGACCCTTCACCAGTGCCTTTCCCTCAGGCACTCCTTAAGCCTAAGGAGAGGAATTCAGCATTAAAATGTGAGATCCTTGAACAACTTCAGCATGTTAAAATTAACCTCCCTCTTCTTCATGTCATAAAACAGGTTCCCAACTATGCTAAAGTCATCAAGGATCTGTGCACACTGAAAATGAGGCACCATGTGAAGAAGACCGCATTCTTAACGGAGCAAGCAAGTGCGGTAATTGATAGCACGACACCGCCCAAATATAAAGATCCGGGCTGTCCAACGGTGGCTTGCCAAATTGGAAACAAATCTTGTGGGCAAGCATTGTTAGATTTAGGGGCTAGTGTGAACCTCATGCCATACTCCATCTACTTGCAGCTCGGTCTAGGTGAGATCAAACCAACCTCTGTGGTACTCCAATTAGCGGATCGATCGGTAAGAAAATTAAGAGGTATAGTAGAAGATGTTTTATTGCAAATTGACAAATTCTATTATCCTGTTGACTTCTTGGTTTTAGATACCATCTCTATTGTGAATACGGAGTCAAAAATTCCTTTGATACTTGGAAGACCATTCCTTGCCACCGCCAATGCCCTCATTAATTGTAGGAATGGCCTAATGACATTATCATTTGGAAATATGACTCTGGAGGTAAATGTTTTTCGAATGTCAAGGCAACCGCATGAGGAGGATGAGTGTTTTGACACTTACATGATTGACGAGCTTATTTTTTAGGATGAATACATTAAGGACAATTCTAACTCTTTGGAATTCCTTCTTAATAATTTTGATTTTAATGATTCTTCTATATATCCTCATGCCGTTAATGTTGTTGATATTTCTGATAAGCCGCAGGGATTTATGAAGAAATCATGGCAGCCATGCTTTGAGGAGTTGCCTAGAGAAAGGGAGGCACCCAAACCCTCTTTCGAGGAGACACCAACGCCCAATTTAGCTCCGCTTCCCAAAGCACTCAAGCATGTTTTCTTAGGCCCAGGTGATACTTTTCCGGTCATTATTTCCTCTGAACTTAGTGATATACAATGTGATCAACTGCTGAAGTTGTTGAGAGAACATAAATCTGTATTAGGTTGGACCATGGCTGACATTAAGGGTGTAAGCCCCTTAATTTGTTCCCATAGGATTTACTTAGAAGAAGGATCTAACCCCCGTAGAGATCCACAAAGAAGATTAAACCCAACTATGAAAGAGGTAGTTAAGAAAGAAGTCTTAAAGCTGTTGGATGCAGGAATTATATATCCGATATCGGATAGTAAGTGGGTTAGTCCAACCCAAGTAGTTCCTAAGAAAGCTGGGGTTACTGTGGTAGAAAATGAGAAGGGAGTACTAGTACCAACTAAGGTAGTGACCGGGTGGCGAATGTGCAGAGACTATAGGAAACTTAATTCAGCCACTCGGAAAGATCATTTTCCTCTTCCATTCATAGATCAAATTTTGGAACGGGTGGCTGGCCATCCTTTCTATTGTTTTTTGGATGGATATTCAGGATACTACCAAATAGGGATTGCCCTAGAGGATCAAGAGAAGACCACTTTTACTTGTCCTTTTGGTACTTTTGCTTTTCGAAGGATGCCCTTTGGGTTATGTAATGCACCAGCTACTTTTCAAAGATGCATGATGAGTATTTTCAGTGACATGGTTGAAAAATGTGTAGAAGTGTATATGGATGATTTAACTGTGTTTGGAACTTCTTTTGATTCATGTTTATCTAATTTGAAAAATGTTTTGTGCAGGTGTGAAGAAAAAGGACTCGTGCTTAATTGGGAGAAGTGCCATTTTATGGTATCTTCTGGAATAGTCTTGGGCCATATAGTTTCTGAAAAAGGGATAGAAGTAGATAAAGCAAAAATTGAATTGATCTCTAAACTCCTCACTCCTAAGAATATTAAAGATGTGAGGTCTCTCTTAGGTCATGCTGGGTTCTATAGAAGGTTTATTCAAAATTTTAGTGCCATCTCTAGACCTCTATGTAGCCTTTTGACGAAGGATACCGAGTTTAAATGGAGCCTTGAATGTGAACAAGCCTTTAGGACATTGATTTCTAAGCTTACAACCGCTTCTATTATGCGATCACCAGATTTTACTTTGCCTTTTGAAATTATGTGTGATGCTAGTGACTATGCTGTAGGGGCTGTTTTAGGACAACGAAATGAGGGAAAACCATTTGCTGTCTATTATGCTAGTAGAACATTGAATCATTCTCAAATGATGTATACCACAACTGAGAAAGAATTACTAGCTGTAGTATTCGCATTGGATAAATTTCGATCTTATTTGATTGGTTCACCTATCACGATATTCACAGATCACTCCGCCCTTAAATTTCTTTTTTCAAAAACGGATGCTAAGGCCCGTTTGATACGTTGGATTCTGCTTTTGCAGGAATTTGACTTAACCATCAAAGACAAGAAGGGGGTGGAGAATGTTGTGGCGGACCATTTATCTCGCTTGGAATTCAAAAGTGAAACTGACCTCGTGCCCATTGGGGAGGCCTTTCCGGATGAAAACCTATTTGCTGTTCTTGGTCACACACCATGGTATGCCGACATTGCCAACTACTTAGTTTCCCGCCAAGTTCCATCTACATGGAGTGCACAAGACAAGCGTAAGTTTTTGGCTGAGGTGAAAAACTTCTACTGGAATGATCCTTATTTGTTTAAATATTGCCCTGATCAAATAATAAGGAGATGTATTCCAGATATGGAAGTTAACAGTGTGTTAACCTTTTGTCATACATATGCTTGCGGTGGCCATTTTTCTATCAAAAAGACAGCCGCAAAAATTTTGCAATGTGGTTTTTATTGGCCCACTTTATTCAAAGATGCTAATGAGTTTTGTAGATCATGTGACAGATGCCAAAGGTTAGGTTCGTTGTCCCGCCGTCATATGATGCCTCTCAACCCAATCCTAGTGATAGAAATCTTTGATTGTTGGGGGATCGATTTTATGGGACCATTCCCACCTTCCTTTGGGTATCTTTATATTTTGCTTGCTGTTGATTATGTTTCTAAATGGGTTGAAGCAATACCTAGCCGCACTAATGATAATACAGTTGTTGTTAAATTTCTAAAAGACCATATCTTATCTAGGTACGGTACTCCACGTGTTATCATTAGTGATCAAGGGTCACATTTTTGTAACCGTTCTTTTGAGGCTTTAATGCGCAGGTATGGAGTCACCCATAAGGTTTCTACAGCATATCATCCACAAACTAATGGTCAAGCTGAATTAGCAAATAGGGAGATTAAGCGGATACTTGAGAAAACGGTGAATCCGAACCGAAAAGATTGGTCCTTGCACCTGTCGGATGCACTTTGGGCGTATCGGACAGCATACAAGACGGTTCTTGAAGCATCTCCCTATCGTTTAGTATTTGGCAAAGCATGTCATTTGCCAGTAGAACTTGAGCACAGAGCATACTGGGCTATCCGAAATTTTAACTATGACCTTAAGTTGTCCGGTGAAGAAAGGAAATTGCAACTTTGCGAACTTGCGGAGTTGAGGGATGATGCATATGACAATGCTAAGGATTTGAAATCAAGGATGAAGACGGTACATGATCAGAAAATACTCCGAAAACATTTTGAACAAGGTAATAAAGTCTTTCTGTATGACTCGCGATTACATCTCCATCCGGGAAAATTGAGATCGCGATGGAAGGGACCTTATGTGGTAAAGAGTGTTTTTCCCAATGGAGTGGTTGAGATTGAAGATCCTTCCGATGGTCGAGCGTTTCGAGTCAATGGCCAAAGGTTGAAGCTGTACTTGGAACATGCTAAAGACAGCACCGAAGAAATTTCTTTGGTGGCCCCGATTTATGTTTGGTAATCGGGTACTTTTGTTCCACTGTATACTAGTTTTTATTTTGTTTTGTTGAATTTTTTTGACTAATTTAGAATTTTTGTTTTATTATTATTATTAATTTTTTTTTTTAAGTCTTTGTTTATTTAGATTTTTTTTTGTGTTGTTAAGCCTATTTTATTTTATTATTTATTTATTTTCTTTGTGTGTTGTTTTGGTACAAGCAAGGAATTTTCTGTTTTAGGACACTGGAGCAGGCCCAGGCACACCAGGCCCAGGCGCACAGGCCCAGGCGCACAGCAGGCCTAGGCGCACAGGCCCAGGCCCACCAGGCCCAGGCGCACAGCACGCCCAGGCGCACACCAGGCCCGCGCCTCACCTCTCTCCAGCCAGCGCCCCAGCGCCCCAGCACACCAGGCCCGCGCCTCGCCTCTCTCAAGCCCAGCGCCTCAGCGCTTGGCCGAGCCCATCAGCACCAAAACCCTAAAATCTGCCCTATTTAAACACTTTTTCCAGCCTCTTTTTCATTTCTCCTCTCACACCAACGGCTGCACACTCCTCTCTCTCTCTCTCATTGTCCCTCCATATCAACCTATACCAACTTTTTCCCTCTTCCTTTCTTGATCTAAACTTCAATTCTTGAAGAATTGCACACTAATGTCTCCCATTTTTTGCAGGAAATTTCTTCAAGAGATTTGGTTCTAAGAAGAACTTGTTTTTTTTCACAAAGATATCAAATTGGTGGGTAGCTTTTCCTCTCTCCAATTGTGGGCAAGTAAGACCAATTTCTCTTCTTCATTGTTCAATTGTGCTTTTTGGTGGTTAAATTTTGCTCTTAAGTTCATTGTTTCATTTATTTAATTTCCATGGCACCAAGGATGAAAAGAGCTAAAGGAAAAGAACCACAAGAGTTTGATGAGACTAAGTTTGTTAGTTTTGAAGCGAGTGAGAGCTATGTTAAAATAATGCAAAATAGAAAACTCATTCCCGAGAGAGGATTTAACATTACCGAGAGTGCAAACCCGACTCTTTTTAGAATGATTCTCTATAGGAATTGGAGTGCATTTACAAAATCACCCTTTCATTCCCTACCAAATTTGGTCCGAGAATTTTACGCTAATGCCGACGAACATAGCAATGGTAAAGTGTGGGTAAGAGGAAAAATAGTCTCTTTTAGCAGCTCATCAATAAATAACTTCTATGGGTTACCTGACATCCCACACAGTGAGTATAGAGCATATGTGTCTACATTTAATTATGAAGAGATTCGCCATACTCTCTGTATTCCGGGCACTACATGGAAAATGTCGGGTGATTCCCCGACCACCTTGCCCGCTGCTTCTCTAAATGTCAACGCTCGGGCTTGGCAATATTTTGTGTGTCACAGGTTGATGCCTGCCTTGCACTATAGTGATCTCACTGTTGAGCGAGCTATTCTGATTTATGCAATTTTGATGGGAATGACTGTCGATGTGGGCCAAGTCATCTGTAAATCCATCTTACACACTGTTAGACTAAAGCTCGGATTATACTTTCCTTCTTTAATTACCCAATTGTGTATCCGAGCTGGAGTCCCACACAGTACTGATGAGGAAACCCAACCACCAAAGAAACCCATTGATGATGGCATGCTCGCTCAGATTAAAGCCTCCAGGCCGCCAACTTCGAGCGAGGGAGCCATAGCTGCTAGCACCCCTCCCCCCTCTAGGAATATCACAGTTGCTGAGCGCCTTGAGCGCTTAGAGAGTCGTTTTGACGAGCATCATAAATTATTGTTTGATAGGCTAGATCGTCAAGACCAAATGTTAGCTAGGCAAGACCGGTTCCTGGCTCGGCAAGCTGATTACCAAGCAGAGGTCAACTCTGCTTTTGGTCAGATGTACCAACACCTTGCCTCCGCTACTGGTTGTAATATGGGTCTTTTTCCTACTATGCCACCCTATCCGGGTTCATTTTTTGACCCACCTCCCGAGGAAGGTGAAGGGACTGAAGAGATTGAAGTAGAGGATGATAATTTCGAGGATTAGTAGGGATATCTCTTGTTTGACCACTTTTATTTTATTTATTGTACTAACATTTTTTTTTGTGTTTTTATTTTATTTATTTTTCGTATTTTATCTTAGTTGTTAGTTATTTCCATTTCATGTGCTAACCTAACATACGGTGGGAATCTTGATGTTACACCGCAGTTGCTTTCTTTTTGCTTGTTCTGTTCTATATTGTAGATCAAAAATTTCAGCGAGAAGAATGGTATGCAGTTCAAATGGTGGTATGCAATTTTCAGCTTCTGTGCACTTTTGGCTAACAAAGGGAGTTTCTTTTCCTTTTTCTTTCACATTGAGGTCAATGCAATGTTTAGGTTGGGGGTGGAGGAAACACATTTCTTTCCTTTTTCCATTGAACTGCTTGGTGTCACTTTCCTACATTTTGTTTGTTAGGATAATAAAAAAATAAAAAATAAAAAAAGGGTTTGTTTTTAGCATGCTTTGTGTTAGCCTTGGAGTTATTCACATGTCAATGATATGACCTTAATTGAGATAGCATATAGCACTTAGAAGAAATTAAATCTTGCTTCGGTTTGAAATTAATTTAAGTATCAATCTTGATTTGGTTAGAGACTCTAGCTTGTGGTAAGATTGTATGATTAATCGTAAGCATTTAGAAAAGTTTTATGTGTGATTATTTTGTGAATATTTTTGCGGTCTCGGCAAGCTCTAGAACTTACTTGATAACCTCTTGAGGCGAATTCCTAGAATGCACATTACTTAGGATATGATATAGGCCATTTTTGAACCGTTTGAGCCTTTCAAACCTACCCTTGCGATATATATCACTAGTCACCTATTTGAGCATTTTTCTTGAAAACGAAGTTGAGCCTGGTTTCTTTCAAAAACCCATTCACTTACCCTTATAAGCCTAAAGAGAATATTTTATCCTTACCTCTCTCTTAAAAAGAATTTAACTATACACATGTTGTGAGAAGCACTTAAAATGAGTAAGGGTGGAAATATGAAAAAATATCACTACCACAACCCAAGTACATTAAAGGAGATAAGTTGGGGGTTGTGGAAAAGAAAGAAATGAAAAAGGAGGTGAATGGTCTTTTATGCCAAAATACAAAAGAAAAGAAAATCAAATAGTGATTTGTTGAGAAAACAATCCTCAAAAAAAAAAAAATGGTTGGAAGAGTTGGGTACTGAAGTAAGGTTATCCAGTGCTTAAAGAGCTATGTTCAAAACTGAGAGATAAAGTTCTTTTACTTGTGAATTCTTCCCATTCTTTCTTAGCCTTTACCTTAACCGAACATTACAAGCTCATTAAAGACCTATTGATCCAATGTAATGTGATTTTTCTACAATAGTGGAGAGTGGTTTGAAATGTAAGCTTATGGAGCTTGTTTTTGTGATTGATGTCACGCGATTTATTTTTTTAGAGGCCAAGACTTGTATTCATGAATATTGTGCATAAAATCATCCGGATGTTCAGATTATTGGATTGTGGTAAGACGGATTTTAAGAGTCAATAACGATTTTAAGATTGATGTTTGAATTATTTTTGGATTTGAGTGAAATTTAATGACTCTCTATGCTATATGTTACGCATGATTTTTGAGACAAAGATTTTTGAATCACTCTTGGTTAACACTAGCATTGTTGTATTACGCATTAATTTCTAAATAAAGAACCCATTTCATGTCTTTCGCTTGAATTGCTAGGGACTAGCAATAAGCTAGTTGGGGGTTGTGATAAGAGTCATAAAATGCATCTAAACAATACTTAATTGTTAACACTTTAGGGTTAATCTCAGTCGTAATCGCACTTTTAAATGTTGATAACTCTAAAGTGTTATTAATAAATCATTGACTTAATTCGATGCATTTTCAGGTGCGTTGAGTACAAAAGAGATGATAAAGCGATCCATGTTTAAAGCACCAAAAGATCTTGGGTGTCGGTGCTCGTTTTTGTCCAAGGTTTAGACATTTCCAAAAATGATTTAAAGATAATTAAAAGTCTAAACCAAGGTTGGAGCAATAAATTACATTGAGTTGAAAGACTGCACACAAGTGTGTGCATCACTTTGGAACAAGTTAAGGGTAGGCACACTAGTGTGTGCACTTCTGCATACAAGCTGAAGGTGTTTCACTGAATTGCCAGAATTTCCTGTATAGATCAATCAACTTTGCAGATTAAACTGTATTGATGTAGGAAGAACCAGGAGATAAGCTATATATGCCTAGAAAGATCCGGAAGTCTATTTTCTGGAGAATTTTACGGTTCGGAAAAAGGATTTTTCTAGTGAAATTTATGGCAGTTTTAGCGGAAACAGTTCAGGGCCTCCAGAACAATGCCCAGCGCCTCACCTCTCACTGTCCAGCGCCCCAGCGCCCAGGAAAACAAGAACCAGCGCCTAGGCGCCCATGAACCAGCGCCTAGGCGCCCATGAACCAGTGCCCCAGCGCCCAGGCAAACAAGAACCAGCACCTAGGCGCCCAGGAACCAGCGCCGCGCCCCTCAGCCATCAGCGCCGCGCCCCTCAGCCATCAGCGCCGCGCCCCTCGCCAGCTGCACCTTTACTTTCCAACGCCCAGGCGCACACTTGGACACGCACACATGCTGCTGGACCCACCTTCACGTTCCAGCCTTCACTTTCCAGCGCCCGGGCGCACGCTCAGACAAAGCCAGCAGCGCGCACATGCTGCTGGACCACCTTCACGTTCCAGCTTTCACTTTCCAGCAGTGCGCACATGGACTCCAATTCAGACTCAAATTAGAGCTGTGCAAAGATAGCTCTCCCTCGTGGGCTATAAATATATGCTTAAGGTTTGCAGCCAGGAGAGAGCTCGGGGAGAAAAATAAAGACAGTTTTTGATAGATAAAAATTGAAGAAGTTTTTAGCATTTCGTTTAAGTTTTCGTAAATTGGAAATCAAGGAGAGAACATCCACATTGTTCTTCCACCTTGAGCTCCATGGCCAAGAAATCAAGGGGAGAACATCTATATTGTTTTTCCACCTTGAGTTTCATGGCTAACTAATCATCAAACAAGGGAAAGGGATGAATCCTTAGGGTTTTATTGTTCCTTATTTCCTGTTCTTGATTCATTTGTATGGACTTTTTGTTAAAACATTGTCTATGATTTACTCTTTGATTAATTAAGAAGGATTTGAGTTCATGTGATAGCTGTATTCTATATTCTTCTTCTTTTAGTTTCTTTCAATCCGGTGATTGCATCCTTCTACTCCACATAAGTCTAGTCAAGCTTTTCTTATGTCAAGTTGTTTGGATGTAATTGATTTCGGTATATTTATCTTATAGATCGGCCATTACTGTGATATCATTATTGCAATATATTGTCGTTTCTTGCTAATCTATAAGATAAATCATGTGTGCTTGAATTGAAATCAAAGAGTAATTTGTAGCAATTATATTAGAGATATAAATGTGCTTGATTGAATAATTTCCGATTGCCGGTTTAGGATGTGAAACTTGCAATCGAGATAAAAATTTGAATCAAGAGTGGAAATAGGGAACGAACCTAAGGAGGATTCCCGGAACCTTGTTATTTCTTATTTATATTCTTCGTTATATTCGCACAACTCTTTTACACAATATTGCATTATCAAAACTCATATTCTCTCACTTAATCATTGTCGTTAGTGGTAAAGTTTATAACTTCTTTCGTAATTAACTTGTTTCCCTGTGGAATCGACACCCCAAAACTATACTACAATAACCGCTTTATGTTTTGGGCGTAATCAGCAATCCATCTCCTCGGACCTTTAAGAGAATGGGCTGAGGACTCGGGCAGCAATCCATCTCCTCGGCCATGAATTCCTTGAGTCCGAGGAGCAGTGGAGCAATCCATCTCCTTGGACCTTGAAGAGATTGGGCCGATGACTCGTGGAGCAATCCATTTCCATGGCCATGATTACCTTGAGTCCGAGGAGCAGTGAAGCAATCCATTTCCTCGGACCTTTAAGAGAATGGGCTGAGGACTCCTGGAGCAATCCATCTCCTCGGCCATGAATTCCTTGAGTTCGAGGAGCAGTGGAGCAATCCATCTCCTTGGACCTTGAAGAGAATGGGCCGAGGACTCGTGGAGCAATCAGTCACCTCGGCTATGAATAACTTGAGTCCGAGGAGTAGTGGAGCAATCCATCTCCTCGGACCTTGAAGAGATTGGGCCGAGGACTCGTGGAGCAATCCATTTCCTCGGCCATGAATACCTTGAGTCCGAGGAGTAGTGGAGCAATCCATCTCCTCGGACCTTAAAGAGAATGGGTCGAGGACTCGTGGAGCAATCCATCTCCTCGGCCATGAATACCTTGAGTTCGAGGAGCAGTGGAGCAATCTATCTCCTTAGAACTTGAAGAGAATGGGCCGAGGACTCGCGGAGCAATCCATCTCCTCGACCATGAATACCTTGAGTCCGAGAAACAGTGGAGCAATAAATCTCATCGGACCTTTAAGAGAATGAGCCGAGGACTCGTGGAGCAATCAATCCCCTCGACCATGAATTCCTTGAGTCCGAGGAGCAGTGGAGCAATCCATGTCCTCGGACCTTGAAGATATTGGACTGAGGACTCGTAGAGCAATCCAACTCCTCAGTTATGAATACCTTGAGTCCGAGGACCAATGGAGCAATCCATCTCTTCGGACCTTGAAAAGAATGGGCTGAGGACTCGTGGAGCAATCCATCTCCTCCGATTTGAATACCTTGAGTCCGAAGAGTAATGGAGCAATCCATCTCCTCGTCCATGAATACCTTGAGTCCGAGGAGTAGTGGAGCAATCAACCTCCTCGGACCTTAAAGAGATTGGGCCGAGGACTCGTGGAGCAATCCATCTCCTCAGCCATAAATACCTTAAGTCCGATGAGCAGTGGAGCAATCAATCTCCTTGGACCTTGAAGAGATTGGGCCGAGGACTCGTGGAGCAATCCATCTCCTCGGCCATGAATATCTTGAGTCCGAGGAGCAGTAGAGCAATCCATCTCCTTGGACCTTGAAGAGATTGGGTCGAGGACTCGTGGAGCAATCCATCTCCTAGGCTATGAATACCTTGAGTCCGAGGAGCAGTGGAACAATCCATCTCCTCGGACCTTGAAGAGATTGGACTGAGGACTCGTGGAGCAATCGATTTCCTCAGCTATGAATACCTTGAGTTCGAGGACCAATGGAGCAATCCATCTCCTCGGACCTTAAAGAGAATGGACCGAGGACTCGTGGAGCAATCCATCTCCTCCGCTATGAATATCTTGAGTCCGAGGAGTAGTGGAGCAATCCATCTCCTCGGACCTTGAAGATATTGGGCCGAGGACTCGTGGAGCAATCCATCTCCTCGGCATGAATACTTTGAGTCGGAGGAGAAGTGGAGCAATCCATCTCCTTGGACCTTGAAGAGAATGGGTCGAAGACTCGTGGAGTAATCCATCTTCTCGGCCATGAATACCTTGAGTTCGAGGAGCAGTGGAGCAATCCATCTCCTCGGACCTTGAAGAGAATGGGTCGAAGACTCGTGGAGCAATCCATCTCCTCGGCCATGAATACCTTGAGTCTGAGGAGCAGTGGAGCAATCTATCTCCTCGGAACTTGAAGAGATTGGGCCGAGGACTCGTGGAGCAATCAATCTCCTCCGCTATGAATACCTTGAGTTCGAGGACCAATGGAGCAATCCATCTCCTTGGACCTTGAAGAGAATGGGTCGAGGACTCGTGGAGCAATCCATCTCCTCCGCTATGAATACCTTGAGTCGGAGGAGCAGTGGAGCAATCCATCTCCTCGGACCTTGAAGAGATTGGACTGAGGACTCGTGGAGCAATCCATCTCCTCGGCTATGAATACCTTGAGTCCGAGGACCAATGGAGCAATCCATCTCTTCCGACCTTGAAGAGAATGGGCCGAGGACTCGTGGAGCAATCCATCTCCTCGGACCTTGAAGAGATTGGGCCGAGGACTCGTGGAGCAATCCATCTCCTCAGCCATGAATACCTTGAGTCCGAGGAGCAGTGGAGCAATCCGTCTCCTTAGACCTTGAAGAGATTGGGCCGAGGACTCATGGAGCAATCCATCTCCTCGACCATGAATACCTTGAGTCCGAGGAGCAGTCGAGCAATCCATCTCCTCGGACCTTTAAGAGAATGGGCCGAGGACTCGTGGAGCAATCCATCTCCTCGACCATGAATTCCTTGAGTCCTGATAAGAGTCATAAAATGCATCTAAACAATACTTAATTGTTAACACTTTAGGGTTAATCTCAGTCGTAATCGCACTTTTAAATGTTGATAACTCTAAAGTGTTATTAATAAATCATTGACTTAATTCGATGCATTTTCAGGTGCGTTGAGTACAAAAGAGATGATAAAGCGATCCATGTTTAAAGCACCAAAAGATCTTGGGTGTCGGTGCTCGTTTTTGTCCAAGGTTTAGACATTTCCAAAAATGATTTAAAGATAATTAAAAGTCTAAACCAAGGTTGGAGCAATAAAGTACATTGAGTTGAAAGACTGCACACAAGTGTGTGCATCACTTTGGAACAAGTTAAGGGTAGGCACACTAATGTGTGCACTTCTGCATACAAGCTGAAGGTGCTTCACTGAATTGCCAGAATTTCCTGTACAGATCAATCAACTTTGCAGATTAAACTGTATTGATGTAAGAAGAACCAGGAGATGAGCTATATATGCCTAGAAAGATCCGGAAGTCTATTTTCTGGAGAATTTTACAGTTCGGAAAAAGGATTTTTCTAGTGAAAGTTATGGCCGGTTTAGCAAAAACAGTTCAAGGCCTCCAGAACAATGCCCAGCGCCCCAGCGCCTAGGCGCCCATGAGCCAGCGCCTAGGCGCCCAAGAACCAGCGCCTAGGCGCCCATGAGCCAGCGCCTAGGCGCCCAAGAGCCAGCGCCTAGGCACCCATGAACCAGCGCCTAGGCGCCCACGAACCAGCGCCGCGCCCCTCAGCCATCAGCGCCGCGCCCCTCGCCAGCTGCACCTTTACTTTCCAGCGCCCAGGCGCACACTTGGACACGCGCACATGCTGCTGGACCCACCTTCACGTTCCAGCCTTCACTTTCCAGCGCCCGGGCGCACGCTCAGACAAAGCCAGCAGCGCGCACATGCTGCTGGACCACCTTCACATTCCAGCTTTCACTTTCCAGCAGTGCGCACATGGACTCCAATTCAGGCTCAAATTAGAGCTGTGCAAAGACAGCTCTCCCTCGTGGGCTATAAATATGTGCTTAAGGTTTGCAGCCAAAGAGAGCTCGAGGAGAAAAACAAAGACAGTTTTTGATAGATACAAATTAGAGAAGTTTTTAGCATTTTGTTTAAGTTTTCATGAGTTGGAAATCAAGGAGAGAACATCCACATTGTTCTTCCACCTTGAGTTTCATGGCTAACTAATCATCAAACAAGGGAAAGGGATGAATCCTTAGGGTTTTATTGTTCCTTATTTCCTGTTCTTGATTCATTTGTATGGACTTATTGTTAAAACGTTGTCTATGATTTACTCTTTGATTAATTAAGAAGGATTTGAGTTCATGTGATAGCTGTATTCTATATTCTTCTTCTTTTAGTTTCTCTCAATCCGGTGATTGCATCCTTCTACTCCACATAAGTCTAGTCAAGCTTTTCTTATGTCAAGTTGTTTGGATGTAATTGATTTCGGTATATTTATCTTATAGATCGGTCATTACTGTGATATCATTATTGCAATATATTGTCGTTTCTTGCTAATCTATAAGATAAATCATGTGTGCTTGAATTGAAATCAAAGAGTAATTTGTAGCAATTATATTAGAGATATAAATGTGCTTGATTGAATACTTTCCGATTGCCTGTTTAGGATGTGAAACTTGCAATCGAGATAAAAACTTGAATCAAGAGTGGAAATAGGGAACGAACCTAAGGAGGATTCCCGGAACCTTGTTATTTCTTATTTATATTCTTTGTTATATTCGCACAATTCTTTTACACAATATTGCATTATCAAAACTCATATTCTCTCATCTAATCATTATCGTTAGTGTTAAAGTTTACACATTCTTTCGTAATTAACTTGTTTCCCTGTGGAATCGACACCCCAAAACTATACTACAATAACCGCGTTATGTTTTGGGCGTAATCAAATTTTGGCGCCGTTGCCGGGGAAACGCGCTTAAGTACAAAGGAAGCTTGTCAACTTTAAGTAAAAACAAAAAAAAAAAATTATTAAAAAAAAAAAAAAAATCGTAAATATTTTTCTTTTCAGCACTTTGTAAATACCGTAATACTGTTCTTTTACTTTTATTTTTTTTTTAATTTTCTTGTATTATTCTGTTTTATTTATTTGTTTATTATTCTGTTTTATTTATTTGTTTATTATTCTGCTTTATTTATTTATTTATTTAATTATTTATTATTCTGTTTTACATTTTTTATTTCCCCTCTAAATTAATTAGTGCATGCTTAAACCGAGAGATTCGCGAGGCAGATTCATTAGAGGACCCGAATTAGAGTCACTCTCTCCTTCCACGTCCGTTAGTGAAACCTCGCCTAGATCATACCATAGTGCACCCCCATCCGAGAATTTAGAGAATTTTGATAACATGGCCGACAATCACAATGAAAATATTGCTAGGACACTTAAAGACTACTTGCACCCTAGCCGAACGGCCACACCCTCTTGTATCATGTTCCCCCCTAATGCCCCACAAGCTGAGTTTAAGCCAGGCATGATACAACTGCTACCAACTTTCCATGGGTTTGAGAATGAAAGCCCCTACATCCACATTAGGGAATTCGAGGAAGTAGTAGCAACCTTCCAAAGTAGGGCTGATATGGTGGACACTGTCAGACTCCGGTTTTTCCCTTTTTCACTTAAGGAAAAAGCCAAGACTTGGTTGTACTCATTAAGGCCTAGGTCTATTGGTAGTTGGGATGAGATGACCCGAGTTTTCTTCCAAAAACACTTCCCAACCCATAAGACCAACAACCTTAAGAGACAAATCTCAAACTTTGCACAAAAAGAAAGTGAAACCCTATATCAAGTTTGGGAACGTTTTAAGGACCTTTTAAATTCTTGGTCACACACCATGGTATGCCGACATTGCCAACTACTTAGTTTCCCGCCAAGTTCCATCTACATGGAGTGCACAAGACAAGCGTAAGTTTTTGGCTGAGGTGAAAAACTTCTACTGGAATGATCCTTATTTGTTTAAATATTGCCCTGATCAAATAATAAGGAGATGTATTCCAGATATGGAAGTTAACAGTGTGTTAACCTTTTGTCATACATATGCTTGCGGTGGCCATTTTTCTATCAAAAAGACAGCCGCAAAAATTTTGCAATGTGGTTTTTATTGGCCCACTTTATTCAAAGATGCTAATGAGTTTTGTAGATCATGTGACAGATGCCAAAGGTTAGGTTCGTTGTCCCGCCGTCATATGATGCCTCTCAACCCAATCCTAGTGATAGAAATCTTTGATTGTTGGGGGATCGATTTTATGGGACCATTCCCACCTTCCTTTGGGTATCTTTATATTTTGCTTGCTGTTGATTATGTTTCTAAATGGGTTGAAGCAATACCTAGCCGCACTAATGATAATACAGTTGTTGTTAAATTTTTAAAAGACCATATCTTATCTAGGTACGGTACTCCACGTGTTATCATTAGTGATCAAGGGTCACATTTTTGTAACCGTTCTTTTGAGGCTTTAATGCGCAGGTATGGAGTCACCCATAAGGTTTCTACAACATATCATCCACAAACTAATGGTCAAGCTGAATTAGCAAATAGGGAGATTAAGCGGATACTTGAGAAAACGGTGAATCCGAACCGAAAAGATTGGTCCTTGCGCCTGTCGGATGCACTTTGGGCGTATCGGACAGCATACAAGACGGTTCTTGAAGCATCTCCCTATCGTTTAGTATTTGGCAAAGCATGTCATTTGCCAGTAGAACTTGAGCACAGAGCATACTGGGCTATCCGAAATTTTAACTATGACCTTAAGTTGTCCGGTGAAGAAAGGAAATTGCAACTTTGCGAACTTGCGGAGTTGAGGGATGATGCATATGACAATGCTAAGGATTTGAAATCAAGGATGAAGACGGTACATGATCAGAAAATACTCCGAAAACATTTTGAACAAGGTAATAAAGTCTTTCTGTATGACTCGCGATTACATCTCCATCCGGGAAAATTGAGATCGCGATGGAAGGGACCTTATGTGGTAAAGAGTGTTTTTCCCAATGGAGTGGTTGAGATTGAAGATCCTTCCGATGGTCGAGCATTTCGAGTCAATGGCCAAAGGTTGAAGCTGTACTTGGAACATGCTAAGGACAGCACCGAAGAAATTTCTTTGGTGGCCCCGATTTATGTTTGGTAATCGGGTACTTTCGTTCCACTGTATACTAGTTTTTATTTTGTTTTATTGAATTTTTGACTAATTTAGAATTTTTGTT
The DNA here is from genome assembly GCA_023935145.1 of Bretschneidera sinensis. Taxonomy (NCBI): domain Eukaryota; kingdom Viridiplantae; phylum Streptophyta; class Magnoliopsida; order Brassicales; family Akaniaceae; genus Bretschneidera; species Bretschneidera sinensis. The sequence continues at coordinate 68,423,672 of CM043698.1, read as the reverse complement.
TTATTAATTTTTGTTTTATTTTATTATTATTTAGTTAATTTAAGTCTTTGTTAATTTATTTTTGTTTTTGTTTTTGATTTGTTAAGCCTATTTTATTTTATTTTATTATTATTATTATTATTTTATTTTATTTTATTTTATTTTTTTATATTTTCTTTGTGTGTTGTTTTGGTACAAACAAAGAATTGTCTGTTTTAGGACACTGCATCAGGCCCAGGCGCACAGCAGGCCCAGGCGCGCAGGCCCAGGCGCATCAGGCCCAGGCGCACAGCAGGCCCAGGCGCACAGCAGCGCCCAGGCGCACAGCAGGCCCAGGCGCACAGCAGCGCCTAGGCGCGCAGGCCCAGGCGCACCAGCGCCTAGGCGCCCATGAACCAGCGCCTAGGCGCCCACGAACCAGGCCCGCGCCTCACCTCTCTCCAGCCAGCGCCCCAGCGCCCCAGCACACCAGGCCCAAAACCCTAAAATCTGCCCTATTTAAACACTTTTTCCAGCCTCTTTTTCATTTCTCCTCTCACACAAACGGCTGCACACTCTTCTCTCTCTCTCTCTCTCTCTCTCTCTCATTGTCTCTCTATATCGACCTATACCAACTTTTTCCCTCTTCCTTTCTTGATCTAAACTTCAATTCTTGAAGAATTGCACACTAATGTCTCCCATTTTTTTGCAGAAAATTTCTCCAAGAGATTTGGTTCTAAGAGGAACTTGTTTTTTTTCACAAAGATATCAAATTGGTGGGTAGCTTTTCCTCTCTCCAATTGTGGGCAAGTAAGACCAATTTCTCTTCTTCATTGTTCAATTGTGATTTTTGGTGGTTAAATTTTGCTCTTAAGTTCATTGTTTCATTTATTTAATTTTCATGGCACCAAGGATGAAAAGAGCTAAAGGAAAAGAACCACAAGAGTTTGATGAGACTAAGTTTGTTAGTTTTGAAGCGAGTGAGAGCTATGTTAAAATAATGCAAAATAGAAAACTCATTCCCGAGAGAGGATTTAACATAACCGAGAGTGCGAACCCGACTCTTTTTAGAATGATTCTCTATAGGAATTGGAGTGCATTTACAAAATCACCCTTTCATTCCCTATCAAATTTGGTCCAAGAATTTTACGCTAATGCCGATGAACATAGCAATGGTAAAGTATGGGTGAGAGGAAAAATAGTCTCTTTTAGCAGCTCATCAATAAATAACTTCTATGGGTTACCTGACATCCCACACAGTGAGTATAGAGCATATGTGTCTACATTTAATTATGAAGAGATTCGCCATACTCTCTGTATTCCGGGCACTACATGGAAAATGTCGGGTGATTCCCCGACCTCCTTGCCCGCTGCTTCTCTAAATGTCAATGCTCGGGCTTGGCAATATTTTGTGTGTCACAGGTTGATGCCTGCCTTGCACTATAGTGATCTCACTGTTGAGCGAGCTATTCTGATTTATGCAATTTTGATGGCAATGACTGTCGATGTGGGCCAAGTCATCTGTAAATCCATCTTACACACTGTTAGACTAAAGCTCGGATTATACTTTCCTTCTTTAATTACCCAATTGTGTATCCGAGCTGGAGTCCCACACAGTACTGATGAGGAAACCCAACCACCAAAGAAACCCATAGATGATGGCATGCTCGCTCAGATTAAAGCCTCCAGGCCGCCAACTTCGAGCGAGGGAGCCATAGCTGCTAGCACCCCTCCCCCCTCTAGGAATATCACAGTTGCTGAGCGCCTTGAGCGCTTAGAGAGTCGTTTTGACGAGCATCATAAATTGTTGTTTGATAGGCTAGATCGTCAAGACCAAATGTTAGCTAGGCAAGACCGGTTCCTGGCTCGGCAAGCTGATTACCAAGCAGAGGTCAACTCTGCTTTTGGTCAGATGTACCAACACCTTGCCTCCGCTACTGGTTGTAATATGGGTCTTTTTCCTACTATGCCACCCTATCCGGGTTCATTTTTTGACCCACCTCCCGAGGAAGGTGAAGGGACTGAAGAGATTGAAGTAGAGGATGATAATTTCGAGGATTAGTAGGGATATCTCTTGTTTGTCCACTTTTATTTTTATTTTTATTTTATTTTTATTTTTATTTTTATTGTATTTTTTGTGTTTTTATTTTATTTATTTTTCGTCTTTTCTCTTAGTTGTTAGTTATTTCCATTTCGTGTGCTAACCTAACATACGGTGGGAATCTTGATGTTACACCGCAGTTGCTTCTTTTTTTTCTTGTTCTGTTGTATATTGCAGATTAAAAAATTTCAGCGAGAAGAATGGTATGCAGTTCAAATGGTGGTGTGCAATTTTCAGCTTCTGTGCACTTTTGGCTAACAAAGGGAGTTTCTTTTCCTTTTTCTTTCACATTGAGGTCAATGCAATGTTTAGGTTGGGGGTGGAGGAAACACATTTCTTTCCTTTTTCCATTGAACTGCTTGGTGTCACTTTCCTACGTTTTGTTTGTTAGGATAATAAAAAAATAATAAAAAAAGGGGGTTTGTTTTTTTTTTTTTTTTGCATGCTTTGTGTTAGCCTTGGAGTTATTCACATGTCAATGATATGACCTTAATTGAGATAGCATATAGCACTTAGAAGAAATTAAATCTTGCTTCGGTTTGAAATTAATTTAAGTATCAATCTTGATTTGGTTAGAGACTCTAGCTTGTGGTAAGATTGTATGATTAATCGTAAGCATTTAGAAAAGTTTTATGTGTGATTATTTTGTGAATATTTTTGCGGTCTCGGCAAGCTCTAGAACTTACTTGATAACCACTTGAGGTGAATTCCTAGATGCACATTACTTAGGATATGATATAGGCCATTTTTGAACCGTTTGAGCTTTTCAAACCTACCTTTGCGCTATATATATCACTAGTCACCTATTTGAGCATTATTCTTGAAAACGAAGTTGAGCCTGGTTTCTTTCAAAAACCCATTCACTTACCCTTATAAGCCTAAAGAGAATATTTTATCCTTACCTCTCTCTTAAAAAGAATTTAACTATACACATGTTGTGAGAAGCACTTAAAATGAGTAAGGGTGGAAATATGAAAAAATATCACTACCACAACACAAGCACATTAAAGGAGATAAGTTGGGGGTTGTGGAAAAGAAAGAAATGAAAAAGGAGGTGAATGGTCTTTTATAGCAAAATACAAAAAAAATAAATAAATAAAAATAAATAAAAATAAATAAAAATAAATAAAAAAATAAAAATAAAAATGGTTGGAAGAGTTGAGTATTGAAGTAAGGTTATCCAGTGCTTAAAGAGCTATGTTCAAAACTAAGAGATTAAGTTCTTTTACTTGTGAATTCTTCCCCTTCTTTCTTAGCCTTTACCTTAACCGAACGTTAGAAGCTTATTAAAGACCTATTGATCCAATGTAATGTGATTTTTCTACAATAGTGGAGAGTGGTTTGAAATGTAAGCTTATGGAGCTTGTTTTTTGTGATTGATGTCACGCGATTTATTTTTAGAGGCCAAGACTTGTATTCATGAATATTGTGCATAAAATCATCCGGATGTTCAGATTAATGGATTGTGGTAAGATGGATGTTAAGAGTCAATAACGATTTTAAGATTGATGTTTGAATTATTTTTGGATTTGAGTGGAATTTAATGATTCTATATGCTATATGTTACGCATGATTTTTGAGACAAAGATTTTTGAATCACTCTTGGTTAACACTAGCATTGTTGTATTTTGCATTAATTTCTAAATAAAGAACTCATTTCATGTCTTTCGCTTGAATTGCTAGGGGCTAGCAATAAGCTAGTTGGGGGTTGTGATAAGAGTCATAAAATGCATCTAAACAATACTTAATTGTTAACACTTTAGGGTTAATCTCAGTCGTAATCGCACTTTTAAATGTTGATAACTCTAAAGTGTTATTAATAAATCATTGACTTAATTCGATGCATTTTCAGGTGCGTTGAGTACAAAAGAGATGATAAAGCGATCCATGTTTAAAGCACCAAAAGATCTTGGGTGTCGGTGCTCGTTTTTGTCCAAGGTTTAGACATTTCCAAAAATGATTTAAAGATAATTAAAAGTCTAAACCAAGGTTGGAGCAATAAAGTACATTGAGTTGAAAGACTGCACACAAGTGTGTGCATCACTTTGGAACAAGTTAAGGGTAGGCACACTAATGTGTGCACTTCTGCATACAAGCTGAAGGTGCTTCACTGAATTGCCAGAATTTCCTGTACAGATCAATCAACTTTGCAGATTAAACTGTATTGATGTAAGAAGAACCAGGAGATGAGCTATATATGCCTAGAAAGATCCGGAAGTCTATTTTCTGGAGAATTTTACAGTTCGGAAAAAGGATTTTTCTAGTGAAAGTTATGGCCGGTTTAGCAAAAACAGTTCAAGGCCTCCAGAACAATGCCCAGCGCCTCACCTCTCACTGTCCAGCGCCCCAGCGCCTAGGCGCCCATGAGCCAGCGCCTAGGCGCCCAAGAACCAGCGCCTAGGCGCCCATGAGCCAGCGCCTAGGCGCCCAAGAACCAGCGCCTAGGCGCCCATGAACCAGCGCCTAGGAGCCCACGAACCAGCGCCGCGCCCCTCAGCCATCAGCGCCGCGCCCCTCGCCAGCTGTACCTTTACTTTCCAGCGCCCAGGCGCACACTTGGACACGCGCACATGCTGCTGGACCCACCTTCACGTTCCAGCCTTCACTTTCCAGCGCCCGGGCGCACGCTCAGACAAAGCCAGCAGCGCGCACATGCTGCTGGACCACCTTCACATTCCAGCTTTCACTTTCCAGCAGTGCGCACATGGACTCCAATTCAGGCTCAAATTAGAGCTGTGCAAAGACAGCTCTCCCTCGTGGGCTATAAATATGTGCTTAAGGTTTGCAGCCAAAGAGAGCTCGAGGAGAAAAACAAAGACAGTTTTTGATAGATACAAATTAGAGAAGTTTTTAGCATTTTGTTTAAGTTTTCATGAGTTGGAAATCAAGGAGAGAACATCCACATTGTTCTTCCACCTTGAGTTTCATGGCTAACTAATCATCAAACAAGGGAAAGGGATGAATCCTTAGGGTTTTATTGTTCCTTATTTCCTGTTCTTGATTCATTTGTATGGACTTATTGTTAAAACGTTGTCTATGATTTACTCTTTGATTAATTAAGAAGGATTTGAGTTCATGTGATAGCTGTATTCTATATTCTTCTTCTTTTAGTTTCTCTCAATCCGGTGATTGCATCCTTCTACTCCACATAAGTCTAGTCAAGCTTTTCTTATGTCAAGTTGTTTGGATGTAATTGATTTCGGTATATTTATCTTATAGATCGGCCATTACTGTGATATCATTATTGCAATATATTGTCGTTTCTTGCTAATCTATAAGATAAATCATGTGTGCTTGAATTGAAATCAAAGAGTAATTTGTAGCAATTATATTAGAGATATAAATGTGCTTGATTGAATACTTTCCGATTGCCTGTTTAGGATGTGAAACTTGCAATCGAGATAAAAACTTGAATCAAGAGTGGAAATAGGGAACGAACCTAAGGAGGATTCCCGGAACCTTGTTATTTCTTATTTATATTCTTTGTTATATTCGCACAATTCTTTTACACAATATTGCATTATCAAAACTCATATTCTCTCATCTAATCATTATCGTTAGTGTTAAAGTTTACATATTCTTTCGTAATTAACTTGTTTCCCTGTGGAATCGACACCCCAAAACTATACTACAATAACCGCGTTATGTTTTGGGCGTAATCAAGTCCAAGGAGCAGTGGAGCAATCCATCTCCTTGGACCTTGAAGAGATTGGACCGAGGACTCGTGGTGCAATCCATCTCCTCGGCCATGAATACCTTGAGTCGAAGAAGCAGTGGAGCAATCCATCTCCTCGGACCTTGAAGAGATTGGGTCGAGGACTCGTGGAGCAATCCATCTCGTCGGTAATTAATACCTTGAGTTCGAGGAGCAGTGGAGCAATCCATTTCCTCGGACCTTGAAGAGATTGGGCCGAGGACTCGTGGAGCAATCCATCTCCTCGGACCTTGAAGAGATTGCGCCGAGGACTCGTGGAGCTATGGGAGTTTTATTCCTGCAAAAGCGACGGCGCAGATGACTCGTGGTGTTTTTAGTGCAAATAGCGGTGTGTTGGAAATGATGATTTTCCTAGGGAATTGAGAAGCCGTTTTGAGAAAACGGCGGATGCTTTGGGG